>JALJCO010006906.1:0-360000 GCA_023101725.1 Atherinomorus stipes
TCAAATATGATTATTTTTCATTCTATCCTTCATTATATTAAACACCCAAAGGTTTTCTCAGTGACCTCTCTATCGCGCTAAACTAGCATCTATCTTCATCATACCTGTACTGTGATTCCCACCAGCCAGTAACAGACAGTCTTATCTTGACTCTTGTTATGTCTCTTCCTCTCTTTCTTTTCCTGTCTTCCTCCTGTAATGTTTCCTTTAGTTTCCTTTCTGAATCCAACATGATATGCGTTAAAAACACTCGCTGTGTCGATACCAGGTTTAATGCCATTTGCTAGTAAATGATGCGAGTGCTGCAACCAACAGTCAGCTGCCACATCACAGCCGCATCCCGGATGGAAACTTACATCCTGCTGTTTCTGAGCTTCGGGACGCCGCTGGACAGGTGACGGCTCGAAAATGCACATAATGAGTGTTGGTGTGACATTAGGACGAGTCAGAAACGCTAAATTTTAAGGTCTGCAAGCTACGTTGTGTGTCTTTAACTGTACAATCCTGGTATTTTCTTTTAAGTGACAAAAAGTATCGATATCAATGAAAAAGTACCATAAACTGCTTGTATCGTATTGACAGGGAAAACTTTGATATTTCTCATCCTTATTCACAGTGATGCAAAAATCTGGAAAGAAACAGAAGCATTTGTTTGTGATGCAGCTTGTGACATACAAACCTCAGAATCGTCGTGTCTAGAAATGAGATCTCGTGCACGTGTGAATCCAGATGGTGATTTCTTGTGGTGGTCCTGGTCTGAACCCAGTTTTCTGTTGTCCAGGTGATGGCGCCGACTCGGATGAAGCTGCGCGTGCGTCGCCGCGACCACGTGGTCACGGATGCTGCAGCAGGAGAACCAGAGAGGAGTCGGGAGGGCAGCAGGAGCAGCAGCAGGAGGAAAAACGCCCCCAAGAATGCCGCAGCGGTCGTTGCTGCCGCCTCCTCATCCTCCACGCCCCCTGCCCCGTCGGCCTCGGCGCGGGCCGTGATGGCCGGCGGAGGAGGCGTCGCCCGACTCCAAGTGCCCGATCTGCCTGGACCGCTTCAACAACCTGGCGTACCTGGACCGCTGCCTGCACCGCTTCTGCTTCCCCTGCATCCAGGAGTGGTCGCACAACAAGGCGGAGTGCCCGCTCTGCAAGCAGCCGTTCGCCTCCATCCTGCACTCGGTGCGCGCCGAGGACGACTTCAAGGAGTACACGCTGCGGCCGGCCCCCGCCAGCGGCAGCGTGGCCGCCACCGTTGCCATGGTAGCCGCCATGGCGTCGGCGGCGCGCAGCGACCACCACATGAGGCTGATGCTGAGGAGGCACCGCGTGGCGGACGGGGGCGAGCCTGCCACCAGGAGGCGCAGGAGAGAGAGGGGGGGCAGGAGCAGGGCGGCGGAGGAGAGGACGGGGGTGTGGGAGTGGTACCTGGACTCCCCTGCCCTTCCTCTCCCTCCTCTTCCTCACCATTTCCCCGTTTCCAATGTCGTCCCTGAGGACAGCGAGGAGGACGTGGGAGGAGGGGGGATGCAGTGGAGCGTGGTGTCATATTTGAGGGGCTGGGGGGCGCCGGCACGCCTGGCTCCCCACCACGCGGGCGCAGGAGGCGTCTGATGGCGCGGCTGGCGGAGCGGCTGCAAGACAGGCCGGACGGCGGCACCCCCCGCCCCCGGGACCGGTGGACATGCTGGACTTCCCGCCGCGTCCTCTACCGCTTCGGCATCAGAGTCCACGGTGTTGCCGGGGTGACCCGTAACCAGGGGCAACAGCAGCGCGACATCACGGTCGACGGGGTCCGCCAGACTCCCACCAACCTGAACAGGCTCCGCCCCTGGCTGCGGCGGGAGCTGACGGTGCTGCACGGCGCCCACGCCTCGCTGGTGGACATCGTCCAGCGCATCACCCGCGCTGCGCCTCGCCCACCACGGCCTGGGGGCGACGCCCACCATAGAAGAACAGCCACGGCCGTTCCTGGCTGGCGCCACCAAGCACTTCTTGCATGAGCTGGTGAACTTCGCCCGCTCGCCTCTCAGCCTGGATGGCTACGACGCTGCTCAGGCCGTGTACAAGCCCGCTGCTCCTCGCCAGCCCCTCCGACGGCGGCAGCTCTGTCATCGCTATATCAGAGGGCGAGGATGAGGAGGGTGGAGGAAGGTCAGCGGAGGGTCCCTACAATGACCTCACCCGAACTGGAAGTGCCCTCAGCTTGTCGGGGTGGGACGATGAAACGCCGCCGTCCCCTCCTACTCCAGCGCCGAGCTGGCTGCGCGCTCCCGCCACCACGCAGCCCCGCCCCCCAGGAGCCGGCCAATGAGGGCGCAGGAGAGAAGGAGGCGGAGGAGGAGTGTCTGATCGTCGGGTACAAAAAGCCGACCGCGGAGCGGACTCCCGAGCGGGTGCCCCTCCCCTCCCGACACCGAGGGGGAGGAGAAGAAAAAGGAGGAGCAGGAGGCTCCGTTCCCTCTATATCTACCCATAATCCCCCCTCCACGCCCCGCGCTCACCTGCAGAGAGGAGCCTGTTGCCGGGCAGAAGAGCGTCCAGAGGCGCGCGGGCCGCTCCCTCCCTCGCGCTCGTGGTCGGGGGAGTTCGGTGTGCTCGGGCCAGGCCCCCGTCCAGGAAGTTCGACTGGAGGAGGAGGAGGAGGAAGAGGAGGAGGCGGGGCAGGACCGGCAGCGGCACCCTCTACAACCCCGCAACCGCCCCATCTACCCCGCCATGACGGCGGCGCTCGTTCCTCGCCCTTTCCCTCCAGCGTGGACTCAAGCTCGCCGCTGCCCCCCAGTCCCACCGACTCCAGCTGGGGCGTCGACTGCGCCCAGGTTCCCCCCCTCACCTCCCTCCGTTTCCTCGCCATCCCACTCACTGTCCTCCTCCCCCTCTGCTCCTCCTTCCCCTCGCCGCCGCCCGGACGCCCCCCACGCCGACGCTCTCCCCCAACGAGTGCGCTCATCACGGGGAGAAGCCGGGGGGGAAGAGGAAGTACCAAGAGCCGCCACCTGGACAGCGACGCCCGGGACCCTCCATGGACAGCCATATGATACACATTAGAAGGGATTTACACGTGGGTAAACTCTTTGAAGACTGGATTTATGTGGATATGTCATGAATATCTTTGTACAACTCTGACTACAACATTTACAAGCAAAAGTACAAAAATTGAGCCATCTGTAGAGAGAACCCCTTTTTCAAAGACACTTATAAGAGGATGAACTGATTAGGGCTTTAACTGAGCTCCAGCTGCCCTCTGTTATGACATCCTTCGTTTAAGTATTGTCTTAAATCGAATAACTAGCTTAATTTATGTATTTCATCACAAAATAAACTAAAATTTTGGTCTTAAGATAAGATTTTCTATCAGGAATATAAGATAAGTTTCTAAAATGCAACAGATCTTGAACACATTTTGTGCTCTGGTGATACAAATTCAGAAACATCATAAGTTAATCATATTAACTAAACTAAAAGATGTAAACTATTTTAAATTCTTTTTGCATGCGAATAAAAGCCTGCATGCTTTGTTTCCGTACAGAGGCTGGGTGTTTTACGTCAAGCCTCTTTGCAGGTAGGGCAGCTGGTTGTGTAGTTTTCCTGTTTTGGTTGTACAATTGTTACTGTTGCTTTCTATAGCTATTTTGTATATTTATCTCCATTTTCTTCTCTTCATCCTCCCTTCCCTTCTTCCCCCTCTCAGATGCAGCATTAGTAACTCAGCCACAACCAAAGTAAAAGATAACAAACAATAGTATTAAGGAGACACACTACGACAAAGCTTCATTTCCTTTATATCTTTATATTAAAGTATCATTTTATGTATGAATGATGAAGTTGTGAGGATGTTTGTATTGAAGATGGAGATGTTTTCTCATGGTCTGTATAAAAGTTTCGTCTTCTCATCAGCTGGATGCTCTTCAAAGTTTTTTATAAACAGACAGTTGCATCATCCTGCACAGTTCGGGTAAAGTCAACCCTCAGGAGTTGTTTTGTTTTGGTTTCAGAAGCCTGTCGGGCGGCCTGAATGCAGCTTTAGAAGGGGCCTGCGAGGAGCCGAACAGCGGGACAACACTGGGAGCAGAAAACAAACAGCATCGATTCGGCTGGACTCAGTTGTGGGATCAATTGTTATGACATTTACTGTGAGCTGTGTGAAGCTTACAAGCTGCTGCTGGACTTTGGATCTGTGTTGTTGTGTGGGTGTCGGTCTGTGATATTATTCATCTCATTTTGTTCCAACGTTTCATGGGGAGAAAATAGTATTGATAATTCACAAGTTGTCGGAAGGCTGGATAAAAGCAGCAGTCTTAATGGTGCAAGATCACCTATAAAGGCTCTGGAACAGCTAATGGAGATCATATTTTTTTCTAATTACAACATATAAAAAAACAGTAATTGAACAGTATATTTTTTGTGGTTGCAGCTGAACGCTGTTTTACAATCACTACTTAGACCCTAAGAGCCAATTAAAGACCAGCTGTGTTTTATCTCATCCTTCACTGTGAGTCACAGTGAAGCATTTACAATGTTATAATAGTTTTGGATTTCAAATTAGTTTCAGTTTTTATTTAGTTTTGACTTTTTGTTTTCCATGATGATGATTTGATGTATACATATACAGTAATATATATATACATATATATATATATATATATATATATATATATATATATATATACGTATGTTTTTTTTGTTTTGTTTTTTACTTATTTTACTGTTTTAATGATAGCTGGTGGGGCTATACAGAGCAACACTTGTTTTTCTTATATTATTTCATTTTTACTTCATTTTTATTGCTGGGTATTTTGTATGTGCAGCACTTTGGAGACATGTTCTGACTTAAATGTGCTTTATAAATAAAATGTATTATATTAGATTAACAATTCAGTTAGTTTTAGTTAGTTTTTTGGGGGTTTGCTAGTTTTTATTAGTTTTTATTTTTTTGGAAAATAATTAGTTTTAGTTTAGTTTTTATTAGTTTCAGTGTTAGTTTTATTCATTTATTTTGAAATTATACTGTAGGTATTTATCTGGTGTGACATTAATAATCATCAGAAAGTCACTCAGAGTAAAACCGGTAGAGCAAAGTAAACAGATTGAATAGAAATAGATTTCATATCAACACAAACGGTTTATGTATGAAATAACTTTACAAAGAATAAAACTAAGGATGTTTTTGCAATAATTATTGTTCGTTTTAGTTAAGTTTTGTAAAGACACAATAAAGTTTCAGTTTGAATTTGCAATAAAACAACCTGAGAGATTGGATCCACCCTGACTTGCATCAATACTCAGGCTGCCGCTGGAGATGTAACAGTGTGGGAATATTTAGTTTTCCCCCTGTTTGGTCCTGTGGTACCATTCAAACCAGTCGTTTAACCAGCATGGTCTACCTGAGTATTGTTGCTGACCATGTCCATCCCGTAAAAGGAATAGTACACCCACAGAATGATTTAACTTTATTTTCCACTTACCCTCATGGTGAGCACGACTCTGGAGCACTTTTTTTTAATATCTCAAATGCAGCCGGAGATCAGGAAGGCTTCTCTTTTTCCCCCAACTTTCATATAATGGAGTTCACCAGGGTCCGAGCCAAAAAGGTCCACAATCTTGCCGTGTCACGTACGTCGTCACTCCAGGAAAATCCTAAAATGGGCACAGCGCGGCCGCGGGGCAAATGATTGACAGCTGACGTACTGTGGGCTAAAATATTTGAACCCCCAACAGGGGATAAATTTGGGCCCGCTAACTGACCTAACACGAAACTAAGAGGAGCTAACAAAGATAAGCCCCCTAAGCGGCATGGTTAAGGTAAGACATGCTTAGACTTGCAATTCGCTGACTAAACACCGCCGTTGTGCGACTCTGTAACAAACTGAGACCTTATTAAGAGCAAAGAAGGAGCTAACTAGGAGCCTCCGGTCGGCAGGCGGAGCTTCCGGTCTGCCGCATGTCAATCATAAGGACACGCTCTTAATTATGTGTAATTTGAAGAATAAATAACATCTAAACGAATGAGTTATAAAAAAATTCACCCCCCTCACAGTTGACATGAAGGTAAACGTCAAGTCAAAAGTCAAGTCAAATTTATTTATAGAGCACATTTAAAAACAACCTCAGTTGACCAAAGTGCTGTACAGAATAAAAGAATAAATCAGAAATAAAAGCAGAATAAAAAACACAATCACATAAAGAGATAAAACCAAAAAAAAATACCAAAAAAAAAATCTAAAAATATAAATATAGATAGAGATAGATGTGACACTCTTAAACTGGTTAGAAAGCCAGCGAAAACAAATGAGTTTTCAGCAGTGATTTGAAATGATCAATGGATTGTGCAGATCTGATGGTTAGGGGGAGGCTGTTCCAAAGCCGAGGAGCGGCAACAGAAAAAGCCCGATCACCTCAAAACGTGACCCAATAAACCTAGAATGATTTTTTGAACCAGGCTGTAAACCTGTTTATTTCTGCTGTGAAGTTGGCGTTTTTAACATGGGAGTCTATGGGGATTTGCTCGCTCTTGGAGCCAGCCCCTAGCGGATGAAGGGAGGATTGCACTATTTGCAACGCGGAAGCGAGCTTCACTGTTCTGAGGCGGAGTTTGCCCCTTGGTCACAGTCAATCAGATGACGTGTGGGCCTGCTGACTGGCAGCCATCTAGGAATTCACAGAACCTCAGTTACCTACGTCACTTTTGTTATAGCTGGTGTTTACCTTTCAATAAGCCGTGGTATGCGGTGACAGCTGGATATGTCCACGGTGGCTGCGGTTGTGGCTTACGATTAAACAGACAGGGTTAATGCAAATAAATGTAAATAAAGTATCTTCTTCTTCTTCTTCTCCTCCTGAATTGACAGACTGAAACGCTTTGGCATAATGCTGCCCCCCACAGTTTGAAGACGTATCTGCATTTAAGGGTGTCCCATTTCTCACAACACTTGGTTTTGAGGGCGACTAAGATTGAGGGTTGAGCTTGAGGGTTAAGATAGGAATTGGAATTGGCCCTCAAACCCGGGTTCAAAACACACCTCTGTAACCACTAGGCTACCACTCCCCCATGATAATCCCTTCATATGTTAGTGAATGACAATGAAGGATCATAAAACAAAGCATGTGAATGACTTTGAATAACTTTTGTCCACTTCTGTCATCTTAAAATTAAAATCTGTAAAATTATTTACCTGCACAGTGTCATGCAGATACACAGTTGTTGCTATAAATAGCTTGGATCATGTTTAATTCTTGTCAGACCCCATTATTTTTCAGATTCTACCTCACCAATTTAATTTATTTTTATTTTTTCCTCCAGCTCCTCGTCTTTTCTTTCCCTCTCAGACAGAATACTAATAACTCTCTCTCATCATCCCTCCTCCCTGCCCTCTTTCTATCCATCTTAAGATATTTTTTATTCCTATAGCTGCTCCCCATAAATTTTCTCTGCTTGAATTCTTTTCCCTCATTTTCTGTATGAGTCATACACTCTCCCTCCCTCCTTCTTCCTCCTCTCCATCATCCGTCTATTGCCTCACTCTCTAAGGCGGTTGCTGGGATTTTACCCCCTCTTGCTCGTCTCGTAATTCTTCTTCTTTGCTCCTTTAAAAAAAATATTCTTTAGCAAAAGTGTCCCACTTGGTCCTCATCTCTCTGCCCAAAGATGACAAGAGTTTTAGCATGAGCAGAGTGCAGTCTGCAGGACATTATGCCGTCATGGTGATGTCTGCCTTGAAACGGTCACATAATTTAAAGTTTTTTGTGCCATGCATGCGAAGACAGATATTATTCTCCACTAGGATCTGTTATATTTTATTTTTGGCTGCAGGACCTGAACCTAAAAGTGAAATGAGTCATTCTGTCTGGGATTGGTGCAGAACATCACTCGACTGTGACATGTTCTCTAAAATCTGCAGGAGCTAAGCATGTGACTGCTTTCAACATCCTCTAAGTGAACACCTGTTGGTCTTTATGAACTCTGCTGGGTTTTTATATAACATCAAAAGAGCCTGCTGAATTTTTTTTCTTTAAAGAAAGTCTTCATTGTTGGTGATTTTGTGAAAACTTTTGCTTTTCAGTCACAAGAGAAAACTAAAGTATTCAGAAAGTCGTTCGTCCTTCCCAAAATGACAATGAGAAAACAGGAAACGTAAACGGTATAAAAAAAGAGTCTCTCAGCTCTCTCTATATCATTTAGATTGAGAAATTTTATATTATTAAATTGTTTAAAATTCTTTCAGCTTCATTAACTTCAATTCTTATGTCTAGGTTGTAAACAGTTTCGTATGTCATTAGTCCCTAAAAGCACCTTAAAGTTGTACTTCCGTGGTCATTTCATTAATATTTCTGTGTTCTCCATTATTATTGAATGCATTCTGCATCGTTTCTGTTTAAAAAAACCTTCTGGTATCTTTGTATCCAGCTGTATTTGTATACTAGAAGAGAGGCTTGTGGTCCAACGGCAGGCTTTTCCGGGTCCTTCTCATGAATTTCCGTCTGATTGGCTGCCTCCCATCAGTGTATGAAGGAAGCTCCGCCCTCCGCTCTTATTTCGCTACAGACAGGAAATAGAGCCGACAAACAAGTTTGTTCCGCCATGCTAACAAACAGTTAGCTAATTAGCTTCTCAACTCCGAAGCTACAGTCGTGCCGTCTTTACTTCTAGTGTGTAGTGGAGGGTTACCTGCCTTCCAATGGACAGATAGAAACCCCACGTGGGATACGCTATTTGCAATGTGACGTAGAAGGGCAAGGCTGTTCCCGATTCGCTCTTTTCTTCGTATTGTTTCTCTGACGAGAAAGCACAGCCGACTGGGGGGAACGCAACGCTAGCAAGTCAGCATGTGTAAGTAAACAAGGGGAAACCCTCCATATTTCAGATGGAGCAACTTAAACGGGTTTTCAGTGGAAGGGGGCCTTTAAACTGCTTATTAGCGACTTTTTCCATCCATTTTTAAAAAAAAAAAAAAAAAGGATCTTCCGTAAAAGTTGAAGCTGCTGCAAACAAAATTGTTATATTTTATACTGCTGATAGATATGGATTATTTTTCTAACAGCTTAAAAATTAACGCATTACAGCAGAAGTTTTCTTTTTTATGTTTTGAAACGGAAGAGATCTGCACACATGCAGTATGATGCTTTGAGTGTTTTAAAGTTTTATGAATCTTATCCTGGATTTAGTGTTTAAAATATAATAGAACATCAAATGGAAACAAAAATCAGGTGTCAATTTTTAAGTATTTGCAGGTTAGGAGACGAGTTACCATCACTGGACCTGCACCTGTTTATGGGTGACAGTAAATAAAAATGTACTGAGTCATGACTGGAGAAGAGGTTGAAACGTGAAAGGACTGTGGAAAACAGCAGAATGGGAGTCAAACTAGCAATTTTCTTGAAGGTTCGTGGAATGCAGCAGCCAAAGAAAATGAAATTAAACAAAAAAGTTCTTTATGTTGATATTTTGGCTTTTCGCATTTAATTTTTTTATGAATGAGTATCATTTTAATGTTGCACATCCTCCTACACTCAGTGAGGACTCGGAAAAAAAAAACAATACTTTCACACAAACCAACAGACTGATACAATGTAATCTGCAATATTTTGTGATAAACACTGATGTGGGGCTAATTTGGGCATAGAAATGCTGAAGTTCAGCTGGTTAGTTTTAGAGGTTTAACTGGAACTGAACAAGTGGATTAGGTGGGAATGTGTTTAGTGATGAAACTGTTAGGCAAACAAAATTGAAAATGATGAAAATGGACTAAAATTGATTGGATTAGATATTTTACCAGAGTATCTTACCAGTTCATGAATCAGTTATTGGCTTTGTTGTTTAGACCTGCTTATTCCGATGCACAGGGGGCTCGCGTCTGTCCCAGTGGCTACTGGACAAGACGCAATGTAAACGCTGGACTGGTTACCAGTGCATTTTACACACCATTGTACATAAAGGCCCATGATAAATGTATTGATGATAAATAAATAGCAGTTTTAGATTTTAAAGTCAAGACTGATGAGCTAGCTTTTCCTCTCAGCCATGTCGCCTTGGCAACCCTATCTCAGATAAGCAGGAGAAAATGAATTAATGAATAATAAATCAATTTAAATTTGATTAAATTTGATTAATTACTTTGAGTAAATTTATTAATTTCAATTTGGAATAAGTTTAATGAATTCAAATGGTAAATTTAAAACATAACTGATTGAATAACAATGTTTTTATACTTGACATATTCCCAGTCATCCTTAAAATTATTCATACCCTCTCATTAAATAAGGGAAATAAAAAAGCTATCATTGAAATAAGTTGAAAAGTGAACAAAGAAATAACAAACCCAAAAAAAAAGATGAAAATGATAACATTGACTTTGTATTGTGGTTTAACAGAAAAAAACAAATCAAAGTAAACAAGCATGAAGGGCTCCTGAACTAAAATTTTGTTGAGCAAAACTTTGAGGCAATCACTGCTATCATGTTTTCTGTAAAGTTCAGACTTTTGGTCCACTGCTCATGAACAAGGTGCTCTAATTGGTCTGGGACAGTTTTGTTTGTTTTTTTGTTTAATCATTATTTTCATCTACAATTCAAAAGCAATATTTTATTTCACTTTGTAGTTATTTTGTAAATTTTTATTCATTATTACTTTTTTTTTAGTTTATTGTTATTTGAATAACAGCCTTTTCTTTAAATGGAGAGTAATAATTTAGAGGACGACTGAATCATCATGTCCAATTTGAGTGTTAGAATTTCAAAAGATTGCCCAATACAAAAACATTGTTTTCAAATTTGCTATTGGCATTGCAAAGATGTTGTCGTGACAAGTCTACCTCAAAATTATTTATACCGTCTAATTAAAGAGGGAAAAAAATCAGCTGTCAGTGAAATAAGTTGAAATTGACTAAAGTAATACATAAAAATTCTATGAAAAATTTGACATTGGTTTTGAGAAGTGGTTTCAAAGAAATATGAAAACAAAACGCACAAAAAATAAACCAATTAAACAAGCATTATGGGGCTCTGAAGTTTCAAATTTTGTTGAACAACACTTTGAGGCAATCACTGCAATCAGGTGTTTTCTCTGATGTTCAAAAAGACTTCTACACCTGTTGACAGGTATTTTGGCCCACTTTTCATGGGAAAGGTGCTCTAATGTATCTGGAACCGGTTTGTTTGTTTTATTATCATTTCCAACCATGATTCAAAAGCAATACTTTATTTCACTAAATTGTAATTTTGTAAATTTTTATGTATTATTAGCTGCTTTAGTTTCTTGTTATTTGAATTACTATTGTGAATTTATCCTTTTCTTTAATTGAGGGTATGCATAATCTTAAAGGACAAATGTTGGTTTACAATGAATTGGATTATGATTTTTGGAATGTAATGAAACATATTTAGGTGGATTTAAATTGAACCTGTTTACTTTTTCTGTTAACTAAGGGAATTTATTATAATAATCCCATTGAAAATAAACTGAATTGTAGCTGGATGATAAGTCAGACTCACTCTGAGGGCAACATGAGTATTTGCACAAAATTCCTCAATATTTATGCAATGCGGCTGCCAACATTCACAGCATCAGAAGTCTTTCTAGATTTATCTTTGATAGTTTAATGAAACAACAGTGACAAATTACATTTTGATTCATTTTACTCAGTTCAGTTGCCAACAAAACATCCAGGAAGTAAAGTCGGGGCATCACATGGCCACAAATCCACCTGCAGCTGTTCTTAGTTTAATATTTGAGACCAATGTGACCGATCAAAATAAAAATGTTTGCTGACAAGGAGATAAAGCTGATTTCTGGTTATTGCTGAAGTACAGTAAAACTGACCCTCAGCTCGATAGTTGCACACAGTCTGATCCCTGATCTGTCAGTCTGTTGAAGCCAGTAATTAGCAGTTAGTGATTACAGTTTTTGTCTCCATTCACTGACGTCAGTATCACAGAGGATGCGAAATTGCTTCACAGCACCAATGCAACCCTGACGACAGTGGAAGAATGGCAGGTCTGATGGTGCAGCTGCAATTAAAGCTTAAAACGAAGGCCATTCACTGTAAGAAGAGTAACTGATATGAGACTTTTTTATATTGATCTAACTTAATCATTTTGGTTTGGTGATGAAAGCTTATGTATTTTAGTTAAATAAACTTAAAAATCACACTCTCTAGTCTGAAATAAGTTTTTACTTTCTTTCAAAAGAAAATGTTTTCATCTTGAGTGTGCATGAACAACAAAGGGGGCGGAGCTATTTTCAAAACTCAACACATCCAGACCACAAAGGGCTCATGGGAAGTACAAATTCAGCCGGAATTTGATTGTTATCCTATAAATTTGAGTAATGTGTTTTAATGCCTTTGTTATGTTTGCATTTTGTTCAGTTTGGACATTCAAGGTGCCATGACATCAAATTTCACTTTTCTGGGGTTTTGGGGTATAATATGATCTGTTGTGCACTGATGAGGCCATGTGAATGTCAGAGTGAGAATCAAAGTTCCTGTTTATGGTCTGTCAGCTTTGTCTCTCTGCTCAGAAACAGTTGAATCAGACAGCAGCCTATCATTCTACGTAGTTCTATCATTCTAGGTAATTTAATTGCTCCAATAAGAGCACACTATCAAGTAAACAGCCCCCCCCCCCCTCTCTCTCTCTCTCTAATGGTCTATGCACCGTCCACTCCCCCCTGCCCTCCCTGTCTGATTCAGCTGCGTGTATGGAGCTAGCTAGTACAGCACTAGCTGTGCAGTCAGGTCTGGGTTTTCAAACAAATGGATTTAAAAGAAAACTTCTGCAGCAACACTGAGGGAGGCGACCACAACCTTGTCATTACCTGTAAGTTTATTTATTTTCTAAATGCTGTCTTGTCTGATAAACGTAGCTCACTGTCTGAAGTGCCCATGTTGCTAGCAGTTAGCCTTTAGCAAACTCCGACCGCAGCTTGACCTATATTCTCCAAATAAGGTTATAGCCAAATAAAATGTAGCCAATCAAAATGAAGTCAACGTGGTCTCCGGGTAAAGCTGCATATCATCACCGGACCCAACTGTATTACTGAGGAAGTGAGGTCTGGCGTTTCAAAACAATACTCCGCTGTAAAAAATGCCGTTTTTTTCTTTGGAGTATTTATATATACAGTAATGCCAACAACATAAACTAGTTTTTACTGCTATGTCATCACTCCTTTAAAGTTGCACCTTGAGTGCGAAGAACAGTATAAGGAGATAAACTCCCAACCATATGCAACGATTGTATGATGACTAACACAGAACTAACATGACATATTTACAGTTAATGTTGCTGTTCAGTCACAGACTCATACTTTAAAGACAAACAATGGAACTTTTAGCAGTTTTCTCAGTCGTCCCCTATCGATGGCTAAAAACTAGCTTCCATCTTGCATCGTACCTGTACTGTGAGCTCCCTCCAGCCAGTAAAAGACAAAAAGCAAGTAAAAGTCTTATCTCGACTCTTGTTCTGCCACTTCCTCTCTTTCTTTTACTCTCTTACTCCTATAATGTTTCCTTGCCTTTTATTACCGAATCTGACATGATGCGCATTCAAAACACCCGCTGTGTTCATATCTGTTTGTTAGCAAGTTACGCGGTGCGTCAACCAATAGTCGGCTGCAACGTCACAGCCTCATCTCGGATAGAAAACTTACATACATACTGCTGTTTCTGAGTCTTGGGACGCCTCTGGACAGTGACGGCTAAAAAATGTGCATAATGAATGTTGGTGTGCCATAAAAACGAGTCAGAAATGCATATTTTTAAGGTCTAAAAGTTACATTGTGTGTCTTTAAGTATTACTTTGGCTTGGTACTAAATACAATGTATTCAGTAAGTTTTAATTAAAATTTTGCTTTGTGCTAAATCAGTAATTTAACTTGAGAAAAATTGAAAATAAAAAATACATGTAACAGAATTACAGCAATTCATCTAGTTTATTTTAAAATTGAAAATTAATTTGTAGCAAAGTAAAATTTTGCTATTTATAACAAACAATGCTTTGTTATAAATTGTATTTTTACTTTGTATCAAATCACTTATTGTAAAAGACAGCTTTCCAGTAAATCAAAATTTATGGTTTCAACCACATCATAAATTTAGTTTGAGAAAAATTGATACATTTAATTTCTTAAAGTTGATTCAAAGAATTTTTTTTTTCTTGTGAAGTTATGTAATGATGCTCGAGTCATACTTGAAATGATTAAAAATTTTCAGGACAAAAAAAAGTAATAAAGCCATTACTGATGGAAAAAGACGAAAAAAGGGGGGAAATTTCAGACTTTGTGGAGTTCAGAGGAGAACGTTGGGGGCTGCGCCTCTGCCCTCGGTCTGAAATGAAGATCTGAGTTAATAGAATCGGGAGCAGCTGTCATCCTCCTTCGTCTGCTCTCTGTTGCTGAATCACTATGTTTTCATTTTGTGTGAGATGAAGAGGAGGAGGCTGCGAATGCAGAGAGGAGGTGAGGGCAGAGATGTTTGGAGGAGGGAAACAGCTGCATTGTATTGTCAGAGGGAGAAAGGAGAGAGTGGGAAGCCCAGCTGCAGACTTCAGCAGACTGTGGTGTTATACAGTACATATTATATGCATCAGATAATGCTTGTATCAACACTTGCTCACCTTTACCCCACTAGAATAAGATTTTCACATAATCCAGTCATGAAAAATATGAGTTGGAGTATAAATCTATTGCTGCCAGAGCTGACAAATGTATTGTGAGTGGATTTATATTTTAAAGGCTGCAGATGAATCCACAAAAAAACCGAACAGCTCAAGGACTTTCCTTGAGCAGAGTCTGCTTTAAAACTTTAAATGCATTATTTTTCCTTTTATCTGACTTTCCCATTCATGTGTGTTTGGTTGCCAGAGATGCAGAAAGAAAAGAAAATGGCCAAAAAGTGGATGCATCTGTTCAAAGTGAGAGATGATGAGCTATCATCAATCACATGGAGCTAAATTAGAGCCTTGGTATTAACCATTGTGTATAAAACAATTTGCTGATTTCACTTCCAGGCCATCTGCATTCAGTCGTGCTGGCCTTAGTGGAATGAAAATTAGTTTCAGATATCCTCTTATTTATTTATATTGTGTTTCCAATAAGACACATTTTCTAAATGTTTCTTCAAGCCTTCTGAAGGTCTAACATTTGTCTTTAGAAATTGGCTCCTTTTTCACTCATTTTCAGAACATTTGTGATAAAGTTCAGGTCAAAACTTTTTGAAAAATTTGCCCCATTTAAATCAATCTGCACTTTTTAATCTTTCTGTTAATATACTTGCATAAGTCTTGATAAAGCTGTCTATAATCTCTTACAAGTGGGTGCAGCCTATATCACACTGAGTGTGAAGCACCCTAGCATCTTTCACTGAACAGGTTTGACTCCTTCGGACCAGTTTGTGTGCTTTTGTTGTCCATCCCAGTCACAGACAGAAATCTATTCAACTCCACATCCATGCAGGTTGCCTTGACAACAAAACAACCAAAGCTGTTGTACTGTAGGGCACAGTATGAGGCTTGCTCTTAGACCTTTTGACAGCAGATGTTTTGACTTGTAGCAGGAAAATTAGAGGTGGTAACAGCTAACAGGCTGTTTCATTAATTGCAAATCATTGACTTGGATGATTTAAATGGAATGAAGACAGTATTTTCAGTACTTGTTCTGCTTTGAAAGGTCAAAATACTTGCTGTTTACACTTTAGCCTCCAGTGTACATAATGTTCATATAAACAGTTTTAAGGCTTCTTTTAAACAGTGTATCTTCGTTCGTTCCTGTTCACTTTGGAGTAGCTCGGTTAGCAGTAGCTTGGCTGTCAATCATTTGCCCTGTGGCCCGGAGGGGCCCTGTCTTTGCCCATTTTAGTATTTTCCTGGAGTGATGACACACGCAACCGGCAAAATGGGGATGGTGGGAAACACCCTTCTGGCTTCACTTTCTCCTCTTTAGATGTGACCGGATACTACGTCAATATTTTTTTCCAGTCTTTGGATTCGATCCCCAGACTCGCAGATGTCATGTGCGCTTACCAGTCAGCCAAAGGAATATCCCTGCAGCCCAGTAGCCAGGGCACATGAGCAATCAGAAGCATAGAGACAGGACCCCAAACCGTCACATCTCTCCCCCTCTTTCCATAAGCATGTTTTCATGTTCCACTCAGGCTGCCACCAATTTAGAATTCAAGGACTTACTACCAGTACCTGCCAACAACACCAGAATGTGGCAAGGTATGCAACAGGGGCACAGGTGGGATTCGATCGCCAGACTGGGCGAGAGTCTTGCACGCTGACCAGTCAGCCAATGCAGTTTTACATTTTTCGGATTGTGAGCAGTCAAAGCGAAAATTATGACGATTGAGGGTGTTTGGTTGCACGCTCGGCTGTGTCCTACAATTAGTTCACTTTTGGAAAGTGAGTTGTGGGTTTGGACCAGGTCGGACTGATAATTGGCACATTTAGTCACATTCAGAGAAATTATTGCTGGTGGTGACTTAAAAACTGGGAAAAATACTGGTTCATTCATATCACTCTGGCTCCCACACTCGGCCTGGCATACTGGGGCAGATGCAGGGACTTTGTTAAATGCCATTGAAAGATGATGCATTATTCCAAGGAGAAGCTACCTTCTTGCTGCACTGATTCTTCAAGGCACAAATTTGAAAAATCACAGCTGATAGCTTGATATTGGGCTGCAAAGATACTTCTTTCCATCAACATGTCCTGGATTTCACCATGTCATCAACAGGCCCTGCAATCCCTCCTTCTTCACTCATACCACTTATCTGCAGTCTCTGGGTGCATTTACACCAGGATAGTAGGGACTCGGTCTGATTGGGCAGGGACTTCTGAAAAACTTCACACCTTTCTTTGCTTTGGTTTACGTTCATACTTCACATGACCAAAGTGGACCAAACCACCTGGTTTAACCACTGTAGTTAAAACGACCACTCACTAGGAGACAACACTCCCCAACCACTGATCCATGATGAAAAAGCAGGAAGAAGAAGAAAACTGGACTCTGTGAAGGGGACCACGGTCTAAAGCAGACCAAACGGCCACAGTGTAAACCCACCCTCCGTCTGCTCCTATATGAGAGCCACATAGAGAAAATACTGGAATCTGGAAGATATTCCTGCAACCATGTCTCCATGAAGCACGCAATATTGTAATATCTTCAAACTCCTCCTCACTACATTCAAGGCCCTCCATAACATGGCTCCATCTTACATCTCTGATGTCCTTCATGTTAGCACCCCTACCCGCTCCCTACTGTCCTCCCACACCTTCCAGCTCTCCGTTCCCCCAGCCCGTTTTGTCTCAATGGGGAACCGGGCATTTAGTCGCTATGCTCCCCATCTTAGGAATTCCCTCCCTCCTGATATCCGTACTCTGGACTCCTTCCATCTTTTTAAATCCAGACTCAAAACCTTCCTGTTCAGACAGTATTCCACCTGAGTCCATATGCATCGCTCCAATGTTGTTTTCCTCTCTGTTTTACTTCCTGTTGTTTTGTTTTCTGTGGTACCTCTAATGCGTGTGTTTTTTTTTTTTTACTGTTTTAGCTTCATGTTTTTAATGTTTTATCTGCCTGTACAGTGTCCTTGGGTGTTTTGATAAGGCGCTTTCAAATAAAATGTATTATTATAAATCCAATATGTCACACAAAAATAGCAACAAAAAGTCAGTGTTGTCACAGAAAAAAGTTCAGGAACAAATTTCAAGAAGATATATATATATATATGTGTGTATATATATTTTACCGAAGAACATTTTGCTTAGTGAACATTACAGAAAACACCTGATTGCACCTGTTTGTTTAATTGTTTTATTTTTTGTGTTTGCTTTATTCTTTATTATTACTTTTGTCAAGTTCAACTTATTTCACTGACAGCTGATTTCTTTCCTTGAAAAATTTTGAGGATGACTGCATATGTGTGTGTGCGTGCATAAATTAGCTTCACATAAGTATAAAAGTATCATTTGTCCACTGAAGCCTGATGAGCAACCCCTCTGCCTCCTCAGTTGGTTTAACCCTGAATCTGAGCAGCCAATGAGAAGTAAGCAGTCAAGAAAACTGATTAAAACTGAATGTCAATTAAGGTTTTATTATCTCATTAACAGAGCAAGTAGTATACGTTTTTTTTTTTTTTTAATTATTACTATTTTTATTTAACGTTTTTAATGCCTGAAACATTTACAACTAAACAACGCGTCAAAACCATAAAAAATCGCGTATTTTTGGTACCGGCGGCTTTCCATACACACACACACACGCACACACGGAATCGCACACACTCTGTTTCCCTCATACGGAGGAGAGGAGGATAGTGAGGAGGACAGTGGATAAAGAAGGAGAAGAAGAAGAAGAAGAAGAGGAGGAGGAGAGGGGAAAGCGCAGAGAAAGAGATCCTGGGAGAAATGCTCGCTGGACGGATGGATTTTATTTTCCCCGACCTGTACGAGCCTCTGTAAGACAACATGGGCTGCATTGGATCCCGGACGATCAGTAAGGACGCCGCTTTATATTCTGCCATGTGGAGGGATGGATGGATGGGTGGATGAATTTCTGGAGAGAATGAAAAGAAAGGAATACGCTGTAAAGAAGAGAAATATGAATACTTTTGCAGGGAGTTGGAGCGCTTTTAAGTGTCTCTTTTCGGGCTTGTAAGGTGTCTTTTTTAGGGTGTAGCGCTATTATAGTTTACTGTAGAGATTACTACAGCACCTTCATGTGTGCGTGTGTTTGGGGTGAGTGTTTGGAGGAGAGGCGGGACAGACAGGCAGCCGGGATGTGAGCGGAATAAGATGTGGTTTGACGTTTTCGTCTCCACATGGATGACACCGGGTATGCAGGCGATGCGTGCGAGTCAGACAAGGAGAGAGACCTCCGCCTTGACATGAAACTAAGGTCATTGCATGCTGGGCGTCTGAGAAAATTCCCCCCCTTTTCTGTCTCCTCCTCCTCCCATCTCCCCCCTCATCCATTCTTCATCCTTCCCCCTAGTCCTCTCCTCTTGTCTCTCTCCACTGTGCGTCATGCAGCAACGTAATATATTGAGGATGCAGGCTGTGCACACCGGGCATCTCACACGCGCACACACAGGGTTATGAACAGGGAGGCTTGGAGATTGACTCGTGCAGGATGACTCAGAACCTGGCTCGGTAAACTCAGGTGTGAGCCTGAATGCGCTGCACATGTAGGTCAATTCTGCAAAGTCAATGGTGCCTTTCTGCGCACGCCATTCTCTGTTATACTCCTTTGGACTCTTGACCTTAAGCATTAGCCTCGCTTTTCATCAGGTTTAAATGTCACCATATAGCCAGTTCATTTTTTCCCCCCAAAAGAAATCACACATTTCCCTGCAATGACAGTGCCTCCTTAGTCAACATCTGTGTGGGTGGACTCTAATATTATATTTGTCTTCAGTTCCAGAAAGTGCCCAGGTTGAGAGCTGGTATTGTGTGCTGATATTATTTGAGGATAGTTGATTAAACTGTCTAAACACATCAAGTCTGACTGGCAACAGTCCTGTATCCGTGCTGGAAGTAAGGCAGTCTTTCTGTAATTGGCTCTCTTGTGGCAAAACTCATGGATGTTTGAAGGGGATGTTAATAGCGGGTGGAAAAATGGCACCCACTCACTGGAAAGAAAATTGCTCACCTGCTGCATGATCCAGAAACACACTTTCTAGTTTCAGGGTTTGCTTATGCTGTGGGACACAGTATATACAAGCCCTCTGTGATAAGAAATACCACCCCGTCTGTTTCACATATGCCTTTTTTCAAATGTTAACCTTGCAAAGCAGGTGGCTTCTCGAGAGAATTTTCAAGATACCCGGTGTCATCCAATCACGAAAGAATCTGTTTGCGAGCGATTCGCAGATGTTTGGTAACAGTCAGCTTTTTATCCTGGCAGCGATGGGATTCTGGGTGATGCCAGTCAACAGTAGCACCTTCTGAAGAGGTGAGCATGCATGGTGATGTGCAGTAGCATCACTTATACCAGAAATGGAGAAAAACAACACAGAAGGCGTTCTGAGTGGAAAACACATTTTTCTTTTTGTTTCTTAACTGGATTCAGCTACTTTTTTTGTAGTGTCAGGTTATCATAATCGCAGAGTATGAGAGAAATCTGGCATTTTCCCCTCTAGTACTAATAGGAGAAGCCCCTGAGAAAAGTGACAACATGACTAGAGGTGGTTCTGAATCCAGATCTCTTGCTAATGCCATGCCATGGAAAAACTGCATACAAGCCTTTGAATTCAGAAAATGGTGCTTTAAGGTCTGAAATATTTGCAACATAGTGATTATTTGGAAAAGGAGCAGCTGTAACACATTTTTTTAGCATTACAAACCCAATTTCTCTTTGAATTAAATGATTAGATCCTTTTGTAAAGTCTGGAGTGCCTCTGTCACTTAATGTGTGCAGGAATCCAATAGGAAGTTGCTAAAGATGATTTTCATCCTCCCTAAGCTCAAAAGCAAAAACTTATCTGAGATTTTTCCCCATATATCGACCTCAGAGAAACCATCACAATCATAAACAAAGGACTAATGTTTGAAGAGTTCTCCTGAATACAGTATAGTCTTCATCATACATGGATAGTAGCTGGAATCTTTCAAATGTTTTCTATCCTTAGCAGGAAGTGCAGACCTTCCAAACTAGGAGTCATAAATAACTCAAAACCTCTTAAAACATTAGCCAGGGACTCTGTACTTCAGTTACATCACACACTAACATAGAGGACAAAAGTTACAGTCTACTCATGTTATATTGTTCTTTACACACTAAAAACTGCTGGGTTAAAAAGTGACTTAACTAATTTCTGTGTTACTTCAACCCAGAAAATTGGGTTATTTCTTATTACCCAAGTTTCGGGTTGAATATTTGACCCAGAATTTGGGTTGTGTTGACTACAATGTTGGGTTACTTTAACCCAGAAGTTAGGGCAACAACCCAACAACCCAAATGTCTGGGTTGAAATTACCCAGAAATTAGTTGGTCCCTTTTTAACCCATCAGTTTGACCCAGGAGATTTTAGTGTGTACTACCAGAAGTTTATGTTGAGCCGAGGCTGCTCTCACCAGGGGCCTGTAAGACGAAGTCAGATTAACATGACTGGGATTTCTTTAGATATATTGGGTTAAACAAAAATATACATGCGGGTAAATAAAAGGAAGAATATGGATGGAATATAAAGTAAGACTCAAAGGAGTGTAATCTTTTTATGGCCAAAGGGGGGGATCAAAATTGAAAAAAAAATATGATAAAAATATTTCGTGGTGTGTTTTAATCAGGCTTCCTTGGTATATTTGCTTCTCATACTGAGAATATGGATATATAAGGCTATATTGTTGAAGTGTTGTGACCATCACATGATGGTATGGGTGGGAGAGTGATCTATAAATTATGTTTTCTACATGCGTGACCTCTAAATCACATTATTTAGATGAACCGAGAGGAAAGAAGAATAGGAGAAAAAGAAAAGAAAAAACGAAGAAATAAACGAGGTTGGAATTGGAAAATCTTTTGTGGATAAATTTTTTATGAATTAATGGGAATACAATTAAGGGTTGGGGGGGAAAGGAGAAGTTAATAATGTGATGGATATGATATGTATATGTTTAGCGACGGTAAGGAGAATAAAAGAATAAATTGAGTGAATGAATAAATGAATGAGTGAGGTGTGGAATTGAGGTGAGAATAATGGTTATAAATGTAAAAATAATAGCTAAATGGTAAAGAGTAAGGTATATATTAATTTAGGTGAGGAGTGGAGTATAAAAAAATAATTAATTAGAATAGCTTAATGAAGTTAGGGTGGTGAGATGAGGATTGTTGTGTGATGGATGTGGAAGGATAATAGGTAGATTAAGAGATAACTAGGTGAAGATGTAAGAGAGAAAGAAAAAGTTAACATCTTAGTGTTTGTAAAAGAAATGCAATTATGACTTCTTTATAAGACTCTTGGCGTCAGGATGAGTTAGGAGGGGGGATTAGGGGTGTTTGGGAGAGTGCATATGGGGGTTACATAGTTGGAGAGGTTGGTTAAAGTCGGGAAAAGCCGGTAAAGTGACAGGAGAAAACCGGTTACCCCGACCCCCAGGATGTCAAAGTTTACCTAAACACAAAAGCATTAAAGGTTGTTGTGACACAACTTTTGATTGATTGATTGATTGATTGATTGATTGATTGATTGATTGATTGGTTTATTTTCAGCAAACGAAACAAGATACATTCTATCTGAGTCAACGTACATCTTACTTTCAGAAAAGATAATAGAAGGAAGATAAAAAAGTTAATAAAAAAAGAAGAGTTTACAGTTTATCTCTTGAAAAGGAGCAGGAAGAGGGGTTACACTTATATAGTCCTGCCTCTTTTACTAGCTACAGTCTATTCTCATTAAACTTTCTATCATATCGTATTTGTCTTCAAGACATCAAGAAGAAAAAAAGAGAAAAGAACGCCCCTCCACATAAATATAATGCCTACCCATATATACATATTTACTCATACTGGTGAGCACTATACATGTTCTACATACAGCCTCTCACATACACACATCTCTGTAAGCATCCACACATACATACTGTAGTCATGTATACCTATATACATATACCTGCATTCACATGCAACATGACATTGATAAGTTCACATGTGTTGATTTACTTCATATCTTTGAAAACCATTCCTTCTGATTTTTGGACATTGCTTGATTTAATCTTGAGGCTTATTCCATAGTTTAACACCGTACACTGTGATGCACATACTATTCATGGTTGTTCTTACTTTTAAAAATTTCATATTCAATTTTCCCCTAAGATCATATCCCCCATCTCGATGAAGAAACATCTTTGATAAGTTTAAGAGAATTTGGAATGAGGATAAAAACTTTACTTTAAGAAGATCAGTTTTCCAAATATGCAGGAAATTTTGGGTCTTAAATAACACGAGCAAAAGGTTGTGTTTGGCAGAAATCAGTGCTTTTCTTAACAAGGAGGGCTGACAGGTTACTTCCCCTCTTTATGGGTGGTAAAGTTAAGAAGCTCAAATTTTCCAAGTTAGGTGTGTGCAGCCTAAACAGCCAAAGCTAACGGTGTGTCTTTGAGAGGACGTGCAACAGACACACTTTCCACAAAAATAAACAGATTTTGATTTTTCCAACATAAAAAGTAAGATGTGCCGTTTGAATTGATAAAAATCAAACATGAAAACTGAAACGACTTTTAAAGAAAATCAGAACAATAAATTTTTCCCTTTCTCATGGTCTAAACCTGGTCCTACCAAAGACAGGAAGTACATGATTTAAAACTTCTTCCATAAACGCTTCCAGGATCCAAGAGACGCACTCCAAAGCGCTGTTCCGGGAGACATGGTCACCCCTGTGAAAGTGTGCATCATCAGTCAGTTCCCATTAAGTATAGCATGCAGCTGGTGTGTCCTGCCTTCACATGCTCACATATGCAGACACACATTGTTGCAGAGGACAACCCCCCCCCCCACCTCCTCTGTTAATGCACCATCAAAGCCTCATCAGCTCCTTTATGAAAACAAATGGAGGCTGCGGGGAGATTTCAATAAAAGAATGGAGGGGAGATGTGACCTTTGGTTGTCATTGAGCCGGGTGGGCAGACGGGAGAATCGGGGAAAGGATCGTGATATCAGAAGCTGTGGACAGATTAGGATGGAAGGATTTTGAGGGGGAAGCTTGAAGTGTGAAGGTTAAAAAATATCCAACTGTTTTTTTCCCCTCTTAAGTGGGTGTGTTCCCTTTGTTGTTGTTGTTTTTTTTTTTTATCTTATCCCCTTCAGCTGTCTCCCTCCCTCCCATCCTCATCCTCTCCTTATTATATTCTGTGTCAGAAGTAGATCAAAGCATATTATTACACCAGCTATGTGCTGGACACGTCCGTCTGTTCGGTTTGGAAAATGTTGCTTCAGCTGAGGCTGAAATCTGTAGTCGACTTCACTCGGAGGAGGCTGACCAATAAAGTGTGTTTATAGGGGAGAAAGAGGGACGTCTGGCTGTTGCATCATGTCATCAGACAGCAACTCGACCGACAGTCCAGGACACTTCATGCACATTTACGCTTCTCTGATCCAGTTTCAGGTCTGAAAAATGCAAGTGAAGATTTTCTCTGTACTTTGCAAGTATTCTTAAACAGCTTCTCCATCTATAGGTACATGCTGATAAGAGATGCTGCTTCATACTCTTCCTCTGACATATATGTTGCTTTCAATGCGGTGTTTGAGAAGTTACTTATGTCAACACAAAAGCAGCCTTGAGGGAGCTTCCATACATGCCACTCATGTTATCAGTCTCCAGTAGAGACACTCCTGCTGTGAAGTACAGATGTAAGCAGCTACAGGAGAATGTATAGTACTACTTATGCTGATTACTCTGGCAATTTTTCAACAAACGTGTTGCATTTCCTTCAGTTGTCTTGAACATTTGAGGCTTGTTCAGTCTATGGAAAATAGTTCTCCTGAACAATGGTTAATAGACTGGTTGTTATATAATCACAATGAAAGACTGACAACATTTCTACATTGTTAAATCAGGACAATTTGGATTCCAGGCATTCTGCCTTCAAACATTTTCTATTTATTGAGCAGTAGGTGTGTAAATCACTGGTTTGGTCACGAAACAATATTATATCGATACAGTGGATATGCGATTCATTGTCTAACGATATCTCAAATTCAGTCACGATACGATATCGATTCGATCTGACTTAGAATCCACAGATCAATACAGAACGATTTTTTAAAACAACATTACAAGTAATAAACAAGGTTATTGTTGACATAAGTGGAAGCTTTGCAGTACAATCTTCCTGTATCATATCCATCCACTGCACAACTATAAACATGTATTTTGTCATGAAAATTTTGCATCAGAGGACCTTAAAATAGGAAAAATAAAAAAAAAAATCCATTTTCATAATAAAAGTGAGTTTGATGACAATATTTGGTCGATAATGGGTTTTTGGATCGATTTACAATCAATACATAAATCATCAATTTATATTGAACATCAAGACACATCTCTGTGTCTGTATCCAGATACTGGTAATGAGTAAACGGAGTATAATTTTTCTTGATTAAGTGTAGTAAACCTGGATCAAGAAAAGCCACTGTGACTGTTGGACAAACCTCTGCTGATTAATCATGAACATTTAAATCAATCACGATGCAAATCGCAAGCAAAGCCTGGTTTTAAGCTGTTTTAACAAAGAACCAAAGCTAAAGTTGTCTTAAGGAGATGCAATGCTGTCCAGATCTAGTCAGATTCTGATGGGGGAAATAATTATTGTATTTTCTGCACTATAAGTCGCTCCAGTGTATAAGTCAAACCAGTTACAAAATGTGTCATGAAGAGGAAAAAAAAACATATATACATCACACTGGACTATAAGTCATATTTATTTATTTAAAATAGGGCAATTTTCAGAGTTTTCATATCCTATTTGTTACAGCTAAAAATTCCCAAATCACTCTAATTCTAAAGTCAATGCCTATAAATGATCAAAAACGTCGTAATTTAGGAGGATAGAAATGTTTTTTTGAGGATTTATTCCACTACGTAGACAGTACAGGCAGACGTCCAAAATTAACTCCTCTCGCTAAGATAAGGCTATTTTGGGATTTTCGCCTTTGGAGCAGAATATCGTTGTCACACGCCTAGAGTGCTCTCCTGTGACTAGACGGTAATTTTTACTCCTTGGCTCATGTCAGTCAATATGAATTAACACTTAAAAACATGTTAAATTGTAAATATTTTGATATATAAACTGCAATGGAGGATAAGTTGCAAGAGCAGCTGAACTATGAAAAAAGTGTGACTTATAGTATGGAATATACGGTATGTCACTTTTTAATGTGGAGTCCGGTTCTATTCATAACCTTTTTAGCATTTAGGCAGTTTACAGATGCAGATTTTGGGTCGACAGTTTGTTTTTAAATAAACAGCAAAGCTATTATAGAATTTTTTAAATCATTTTGGCATTTGAAATAATAATTAAAAAAAAACAGTAAACAAAATGTTCAATTTGTTAATTTTATACAGTTTTAATTAAATTTCCTATTTGGTCACTTTGACCAGTTGACTTTAAGTGTTACTTGGTCCTGAGTGAGTAGGATACGACACAAGCTCAGTTTTTGTGAAGCCTATCCCAGTGGCTCTCAGACTGGTGAGCTCTCCAGCCAGGGCCAACACACAGAAAACGACAAAGTTACGCTCACACTCACCGGTAGGGAGAATTCAGATTCACCAGTTGACCTAATCAGCATGTTTTTGAGCTGTGGGAGGAAATCAAAGTTCCCAGAGAGTATTCATGAATCCATGGAGAGAACATGCGAACTCTGCACAGAAAACCTCCATCTTAGATTGAAACCAGCAATCACTTTTAGACCTTAAAAATATGCGTTTCTGACTCGTTTTGATGGCACACCAACATTCATTGTGTGCATTTCCAAGCAGTCACTACCCACTGACGTCCTGAGGCTCAGAAACTGCACTAAGTATTTTTTGCACTCAGAACAGGACCCTGACGTTGCAGCAGACTATTGGTTGTGCACCCCGTAATGTGCCAGCAAACGGATATGAACCAGACATGAACACAGCGCGTGTTTTAAACGTCGTCATCATGTCGGATTCGGCAAAGAAACGCAAGGAAACATTACCGGAGGAAGAGAGGAAAAGAAAGAGAGGAAGGGAAAGAACAAGAATCAAGATAAGAATGTCTTATACTGGTTAGAGTGAGCTCACGGTACAGGTGCTAGTTTAGCCATTGATAGGGGGAACTGAGAAAACTGCTGAAAGGTCCATTGTTGGTCTTTAAAATGCAATAAACAGAAATAAACATTGATTAGAATTTACCTAGCATTTTGAAATATGGCATATCGAAGAAGTAAAACTTAACTTATCTTATATATTTTGAAAAATACAATCTAAGGGATGCCCGATATTATCTGCCTACTGATATTATCGGCCGATATCTGCACTAAAATGTAATATCGGATAATATCTGCATCATTTTTTTCGGACGGATATTTTTTTTACCCACCGGCCTTTATAAAATCCTCGTAGAGATTTTGCGCTTCCATTAGCAGCGGTCCAGCATGTAGAAAAGTCCCTGTTGTAATGAAAGAACTTCATAACCCAGCATTCCTTTTCAAGTCATGTGACCACAGTGCAGCTGCTCCTGCTACAGACTGACTTGCTTTAAAGCTACTTATAATATGTCTGGTTTTAAGTTGTTGGTTACAGTAAGTTACGAAGTTGTCAGAAACATTATAATTAGCCACCTGTTGGCTAATATCTGCTAGTATCTGATATATGGCAGCCAGATGTCCAAAATGAACTCCTCTGGCTGAGTTAAGGCTATTTTGGGATCTTTGCCTTTCGAGCAGAGTATAGTTGCATCTCTTAAAATATGAGAGATACAACCTCACAGTTGTCTGCATAGATCGGTATTGGTTGATATCAGATATCAGAAATTTTGAGTTGGACAATGTCAGATATCGGTAAAAAAGCCAAAATTAAACATCCCTAACAATCATGAACCTCTGGATTGACCACAGGTAGAAGGGTTGCAAACATCTGGCACCAATAAGAGGATATGCAGAGAATATGAGTGAAAAGAGTAGAAATGGATGTTTTACTCACTTAAAATGTCCTATCTCCAGATTTTATAGAGCTCATCTAAGCTACATTTTATAGAGACTTACTCAACTGCTTACACCATATAGACTCTGTGCATGCAGTCCCCTTGAGCCGAAGCACAAGCTGTTGTTTTGATCCTTAAATGCTAGCAGCGTGCTGTTGGTATAATGAGACATGCCAAAACGAAGCATCTGAACAGGCAGAAACACACGGACAAGAGCTTCATTACAGGCACCATTATCTTCTGGAAGAGGAAATCGCCATAAAAGGTTGTTTACCTCTTCTATCAGTTTGTATTTTTTAGTCTAAGAAGGAAAATACTTGAGTAAATCAGAGTGAAGGGTTGAGCAAAAGTGTTGCCTCAAAGATAAACTGCATGACAGAGCTCTTTAAATCGGTCAGAGTGACAGGACAGTAGCCACCCCCTCCCTCCAACTTATTGCCTGCAGAATATTTCCTGCTGTGCTTCTTGTGAGGAACATCTATTCTTATATTAGGCCTGAGCGAGAGTGGCTGCTGCTAAAAATAAATCTGGGGTAAAAGAGGGAGGTCAATGAGAGACGAAGGGAAGGGGAGGAAAAAATGTGACAGTAAATATTGGTCAACAGCTGACTCTGTGCTTCTTTATGTTGCATTCACGTCTCAGTTTTTCTTTTTGAAGGGCTCTTCTGTCTGCTGATCTGCAACAGAAGACCAGAATATTTTAGAAAAGCAAAATCAACTCTTTTCTATTGTGTTTTTCTTTGTAATTCTGTCTCTTTCAATTACCTGGACCATTCTGCTGCATTAAGGTGGTTTAATGGTGCAGTAATCTATTGTTTCCCCTGCAGAGTGCTGTTTAACCAAGGCATCGCCACCTGTTATTACACCCGATTATCCTCCAGTTACGTTAGACCTGATGTCTGGCAGTCGCCGCTCAGACAGCAGGACAGACAGGCTTTCAGGCTGAGTCGTATCTGTCTCTGCACTTTGCAGTCGGGGTTAGAAAGGCAATGCCTTCTGCAGAAACTGCCACTAATTAGAAATGATCACACTGAGGAGGATTGAGGCATCGGCTGTCTGAGGCTCTGAAGCTCTCTAAGCTGTCACCTGTCACATCACAGTGTTTGAGAGATCATCGCAGGAGATTAAGACAAAATCTGAAAAGCAAGGCTGTGTTTCGACTTGGCCTTAATTGTATCTGTCTGAAATATTTGGAAAATTTACATTGAAAACTACATCCAGCATTTGTGAGAGTTAAATAATCCCAAACAGCACAATTTGTTACACAGAATTTATGGAGCAAGCATAAGATTGTAGACCTAAAACGAAACATTTCTCAAAGTATCAGTTACTATTTAAGCTCAGGGCAGTGCAACAATAGGTGATGCTGGAATAAATGTGTGCTAAAATATCACAAGAAGTCCAAGGCAAACAAAGCTAGCCTAAAATGTAATGAAATTTATGTTTGGTTAATTATTTCTCCACTTTAATTTGATCTGTTGCTGCTTAATTATACGTCGTTAAACAACTTTTACAACAAGGTATAACTTGTAAGGGTTCAGCATATCGTTGCTGTCGGGTACAAACCTCCTATCTCCATTTTACATCATTAAAAAACCCTCTACTTCATGTGAGCTTTATTTGGTGAAAATATTCAAAAAGTAAATAAATAAAAGAATACAATCAAGTATATGACTTTAATGTAAAAAACTCATTCCAAAGTTTGACAGTGTGTCCAGGTTTTACAAAACTACATTCTTGTCACTTCCTGAAAAATAACCGTTTTGGACATAGGAGGTTTGCACCTGACAGCAGCGATATGTGAAATGATGATACAGCTAAACGTGTGGGTAATTTGCTCCCCAAAATGGGCCAAAAATCCCTGCAGTGTTATTCTGTTTTTCTCCTATTCCTTGCAAACCTGTAGATATGTTGGACTATTCTTTCCAAACTGTTTATTTGACCTTTTGTGTCTTATAATGTGTAATATGAATTTCACTGGAGCAGTTCCTTTACTTTAACAAGCTAATCAACTTGGCACAATGTGTAGTGAAGAGGAGCCAAACAGAGGTAGGGAGAGGAATCAGCCAAATAAATAATAACAATAATAAAAGCCATTAACAAACTGACAGGATCACATTAAAGGTGCTGCAGGGCAGGAACTTCAGGGCAATAATATTCACTAAATAAGGAAGGAGGATGATCAGGTGAAGAACAAGGTATGGCAATATTCAGTGGGAGGAAAGCAGAAATTTAAAGGGAACTTTGTAAACAAAAATCATGTAAGAGACCGGAAGAACAACTCATCTGGATGAAAGAGCAGTAAGGGGAATCATGATTATGTAGAATAGGAGCTTTACAGAAGCAAGAACGCAATTAATCCAAGATTAACATAAAAAAGGAAACCAGAGATATTGACAAAAGAGCACCAGAAGCCACAGATCAGTCATATTTCCTCACTTTTACAGCATTGAAAGGGAAAATTCACAAAATTTACTCTTAGATTGAATCTCTTGTATAACATTTAACGAATAAAGAATTAATTTTAAAATTAATGTTGATCTATAGTCTCAGTTATCTCTCACGTCATCTGCATCAGGACGATTACGCCGTCACTGCCATCGGCTCTGCGCAGGCTCACAGAGGCTCGACGTGGATATCCTGCAACCTGGTGTCCAGCCCAACCCGGACACGGTTATGTAGAAGTAGGAGAGGGACGATTTATCAAAAAATTCATGCATTGCGATGTCACACATGTTGGATCGATTTTGATTCATAAATGTCCAAAAATCTATTTATTTCATAATAATTGAATGACAGAAATACAGCAAAGTGTGGCAGTAACGTAAAAGTTGTGCGTGCCAGATGGTCCGTCCTCTAAAGTGTCCGAGCAGCACTTCCAGTGAAATAGGAACAATAACATAACTGTTAAGTCACGTTAACAGCGCAGCCGTTGAGCCCGGGCTGGTCCGCTACGTGATGCAGATGAAAGTGATGAGTGAAAGCTGGTATAGTAGCTCAGAATAAATGAGCGTAACAACCTCATTGTTTTTGTTTTAGATCTGCTGGGACATACATTTGTAAAAACTACTACTAATAATTTTGGTTAAAAGAAGTCTTTGTTATCTTTAAAGGAGTACAGCACAAGTTCTAGCTTTTTTCCAGAAGTTCGCCCCCTCTGGCAACAAGTGGAAGTGACGCTAATGCAGTGCACACGCATGAGCTGCTTTGACTGCGTTGGTCTCTAATTTAACCCAAATTACACTCAGTCTGAGCCCAAAGTTAGAGACACGATGTCTACTGAAGTAATAGTTATCAATCTGCAAGTTGTTTACAGTTTGATCGTTGAGAAAACTGACGGACTGTATGCTAACGGTAACAACAGGCTAAAGGCCTTTACACACCGGGGCCGATGCGAATAAACGGCACGAAATTACGAATAATTCGGAGGTGAAATATCGACGTCTTTGTCTATACACACCTAGTCCGACGCCAAATTACGATGATGCTATAGAACAAACTCGCATCCGTTATTCCAGAGGAACGTGAGCACATGTGTATTTAACGTATTTAACGTTTAAACTTGCGCAATGCACCCTTAAAGGGAAATTATGTTTTTCTTAAGAATCCACCACTGTTTTTTAATACTATCTTAGGGTTGTTTTTCTTTTATTAAAAATGGCAACCAAATGGATTAAAAACTATGAAGTGGCCACTGAGTCACACAAAAACATAAAAAGTGAAAAATGATGCCTCCAATCTTTTGATAATCACAAATGTATGATAATCATTTCATAATTGAATCATAGCACCCTGAATCAAAAGATGGCACACCCCTATGCAGAAGTAAAAGTACACCCTTGCGATTGGTGAGTTTGTGATTTCATGTTTCTGGATTTTTGGATCTTCTCGCTGAATGAATGAGCGTTGGTCGCCAGTGTTGCTAATTCTTAAAGGTACAGTAAGAATTACTGACATCTCGTGGTAAATATGGGTATTTGAAAGAAAAGATGTTTTCTTTCAAATGACTTCATATTTCAAGCACTGTTGTGAATGTACGGTGGCCATTAGTGAACAAAATTCTCTTAGATGTTTTTATCTGTGAGTGGATCCTCAGGTGTAGCTGTGACTGTAATATGAGTAACAACTTTTAATGTCTTTTTCGGCTTTATTTATCCCAAACACTGCTCTAACTCACGACACATTGTTTTGTCCATTCAGAGATACCGTAGTAAAAATGGTGGCACAAATATGGCAGCCTCCATGTATGTGCTAGTAGTTATAAATGACTCATTCTAAAAAAATAAACACATAACAGCTATTCCAATGGGGCAATTACACATCAGTAGAAACAAAGTTTTCATTCATATATCACATTTTTTTGTTATTGACTTTTGGTTATGTTATACACTGTACCTTTAAAACAGGAAAAACTTGAATTGAAACGAACCATATGAAAAACTGTGGTGTGGATTTACCAGCCAATAACAGCCCTACTGCCACCTGCAGATCCAGAAAAGAAACTTCTACATTCTACGCTCGAGTATAAACACATTTCATCTTCATCAACCAAAGCTGGATTTATCCCCAGTTCATGCCAGCTGGGTATGTACATAACACTTATACCTATAGAGGTTTCGTTCCTGCCAATTGAATTTTAACACAAAAGTCAGTTTCCATTAGGGCTGCCACGATTAGTCAATTATTCGACTAATTGTCCACTATCAAAACAGTCAATGACTATTTTCTCAATCGACTAATAATTTATCGTCTTTAAGTTTTGTTTTTCCTCTCAAAATTGCCTCTGTACCTTCCGCTGCCTTTTTGTGCGTTGTCGTAGCTATCAGGGTCGGCTTTTCTTCAATTGTTTATTGACATAAATAAACACACACACTTCCAGTCAAATGTTTGGACACATTTTTTCCATTAGTGTCCAAAAGTGTCCAAACTTTTGACAGGTTCTGTAAATATGCTACAATGTTTGTATAATCCGATTAGTCAACCAACAAAATAATCAGTCGATTATCAAAAATGATTGTTTGTTGCAGCCCTAGTTTCCATATCAGCTTCAAAATGCCAACAAATACTGAATAACCTCCAGAAGAGAAGAAAGGAAAAGTCCTCTATCCAGCATCTGCTGTCCTGAGAAACTAGTACAAGATAAACCTTTTTGACAAAACAGCTTCCAGCAACTGTTTCCAATCCAACAGATCTTCCTCCAAATCAAAGCCAGTGGCTGATGATGGGCAAAGCTTCATGAAGGCTGTTTAAGAACATCCTCTTAAGTGCCGCTGTTCTCTTGCTTACAGGGTTCCAATGTTTTTGTGTTATTAAAAATAAGATGATGAAGTCAATAAACACAACATAGAAAATCCCTTTTCAGTAAAGCATAGCTTAAAATCAGGGTTTTGTGAATACTAGTGGCACTAAGTGTTATTTAAAACATTTAAAATAATTATTATTTAAAGTTAAAGGATAAACCATAAATGTTTTAATAAAGGAAATTAAAACGGATTTCACAAGAATTACATTTCTGCTCTGAAGAATTATTTCACCTACAATAATCCCATTTCCAGTGTGAAAAATGTCTAGAAGATGAAGAAAAAAATCTCTTATAACTCAGGGATGACTTACAGCTGTCACACTTCTCCTAGATCAGGCATATACTTACTTTTAAGTACATGCGAGTGGTAATGTTGGCAACTCATGTACTTTTTGGTTATTCATGTCCTCAGAAATGAATGTACCAGCTGTTTCTAATATAAACAAACTCATGATTGAATGGTGTCTCTCCAGATCTGACATAAGGTCCCAGATACTTCCAGATACTAACTCTTGAAGAAAAGTTATTTCAAGTTTCCCCTTGTGGATTTCCACCACAGTTGTTTTTAAAGATGTGGCACTTAGGCAGATTTTCCCAATGACGTGCCACCTGACGGCTCGTTCAAAATCTCAGCTGTACTCGGCTCTGTCCAGTGACTCAGTCAGTCCAATGTTGACTTGTGTCTCATCTCTTGGTCTGTCCATTTAGCATCATCTCTCTCTCTCTCTCTCTTCCTCCATGAATGTCCTTTTCCCTTTCCTTGATGAATCAGACATGGTGTGCAGTCAAAACGGTCTAGGCTGGAACCTAAAGTTGTGAAATGTGTTTTTCCAGTCTTGGATGTTGCTGAGCAATGGTGGCTCTGGGATTGTATGCAATAAAGGTCACTGTGCCATAAAAATGAGCCAGAAACACACATTTTTAATGCCAGAAAGTTTTGTATTGCCACTTTATTCCAGTTTGTCTCTGGTCAAGACAGAACTGTTTGTGCTGAATTAAGATAGAAATAATTGAATAGAAAAAGTAGGCTAGTGTCCACTTAAGTGTATTTAATGCTGAAGATATTTAAAGATTTACTTCCATTGTCATTTCATTAATATTGCTGTGTTTTCCATTATTATTGAATGCATTATGCGTCGTTTCTGTTTAAAAAAAACCAGCTGTTTCCAGCTGTATTTGTAGGCTAGAAGAGTGGCTTGTGATCCAATGACAGGCTTTTCTGGTCCTTCTCATGAATATCCGTGACGCGAAAAATGAGGCATCTCTGATTCATGAGAACCTCCTCCCCCCGCTCTGTGTGTGTAACAGAGCACACGAACGAGTTTGTTTCGCCATGCTAGCAAACAGTTAGCTAACAAAACTTCTCAACTCCACAGCTACAGTTGCGTTGTCTTCACTTCTAGGGTGGAGGGGAGGGTTACCTGCCTTCCCATGGGTGGGTATAAACCCACGTGGGCGATGCCCTTTTTGATGTGACGTGGAAGCGAAAGGCTTTTCCTAATGCGCTCCCTTCTTAGTATTGTTTCTATAAATAGGAAACACAGCCAGTGGAGGTGACGCACCACTTGCAAGCGCAGCATGTGTATGTAACTAGGGGTGACCCTCCGTATTTCAAAATGAGCAAGTTAAACTGGTTTTCAGTGGAAGGAGATGTTTAAAGGAGTGATGACATATCAGTAAAAACTAGTTCAAGTAGCTGATATTGCTGTTAATTCTTCAATGAAAAAAAGTCACTTTTTACAGCGGAGAAATTTTTTTAGCATGCTAGACTTCCCTCCTCTGTAAAAGGGTTGAATATGCGGCTTTACCCGGAGACCAAGTTGACTTCATTTTGATTGGCTACAGTTTATTTGACTATAACCTTATTTAGAGAAACTGAGAAACTTTGCTAAAGTGGGGTGGGGTGGGGGGGGGGGGGGGGGGGGGGTCTGTTTGCTTGATAGTGTGCTCTAATTCGATTAAATGAATTACGTAGAATGATAAGCTGCTGTCTGATTCAACCATTTTTGAACAATGAAACAAAGCTGACTGCCCATGAAAAGGGACTTTGATACTCTGGACATTCACATGGCGTCATCAGTGTACGACAGATCATGTTATATACCCAAACCCCAAGAAAAGTTAAATTTGATGTCATGGCACCTTTAACAACTTATCCATCATTTTTTCTACACTAGCAGTGCAGTCTATTTTACTCTTTGGTGACACTATGCGATGGAGTTTGTTCAATTCAAACCCAAAGTAGCTACATGCTAAGGTTTGCTTCTAATAATCATGGATTGTCAGGGAGCTTCAACAATCAATGCTGTGTACAGATGTTGATTTCAACTCCATATTTTTTGCATCATGCCCCATATCTCATGCACATTACCAAAACACCTCTTTGGTATATTGCTTGGGTGCATCTGTAGTGAAAAATGCATACTCGGGTCAGCGCCAGTTGTTCAGAAAGTCCGGCCCTATTTAAGCTAACGGTAAAAGAACAGAATTTACTGCTTCGCCTTAGTCATTATGGCTTCATGAGTAGCAAGTTACTGAAAACAGCTTAGTGGTACATTAGATAGAAATATTCAGTGACGTAAATGTGAGAACTGCTAATATTCGCTATTAAAATGTGTTTATCAATATCACAAGGGCATTGGTATTGACATCTGTGCGTTATACAGTATTTGTTTTTGCTATCTGAGATGTAATTCAATCCCTCAGTCTGCAAGTGCAACGTTGTTTTGGCTTATGGGTTTTGGTTGGCAGCAGACAGCGTCAGAGTGAGACACTGACCGAGAGTAAAGAACACTCTCACACTTTGGCAGACAGCAGCTTGATTTCCACATAAATAAACACAGGTTGGATGATTCAAGTCGCATCTGATGTGACACTCTGGCCTGTGCGGTCATCTGCGAATTCAACGGGATCAGAGTCCTGCTGCTTTTATTTTTAGCCGTATCGATTCAGACCAGTAATGGAAAACGAAGGTGACGCCTCCTTTGGGCTAGTCTTTTTCCGAGTCTCTCGCTTCCCGTTTTCTTCTCTAAATTGTATTGCAGTGACTTTGTAGCTTCAGGTTCTTGACATGGAAGCCTGATGCTGCCAGATGAATTCAGGAAGCAGCTTTGATAGACACTAAAAGCTGCTCTGAGCAATTTTACTATTTATATGTAGCACCCAAAAGTAATAGCTTGAGTTTCAATTTTTGGAAAATCCTGCAAAGTCAACTGCACACTATATATATTTACTGTTTTCTGTCACCTATGTCATTTAAAGATAAAGAAAGCAAGTGGCTGAAGTATGTGAACTAACAAAAGTTCATGCTCATCCAGAGTGAGATTTCACACATGTAAGGAGGGCTTAGTTTGAGCTCTGATTCAGACTTCAGTGGCCAAAACTGTCCTCAGACATTTCTTAATTAATTGTCTCAACCTACTTACCCTCTCCAAGGTCACAGAGGGGCTGGAGTCTGTCCCAGCACGCACTGCGCTTTCATAAAAGCAACCATCAAGACAAGCACTAAAGCTTATCTATTGGCTCTCCACATACTTTGATAGCGCGGACTGCCTCTCATGGTCATACTGTCTGGTCTGTTTATCACTTATTAACTCTGACAAGGACAGTTAGTTGTGTTTGACTTTAACTGACAATGAAAAATTGTATATTATTCTCTGCTTTATCTTTTACATAAATTTAACTGCTTACTACATGCTTGTAGACAAGGCCTAAATGTCATTACATGAATGAGCCCAAATGTTACAACCACCCTATCATGATTTATATTAGTCCCTCATGAAGCACCGACACTGATTTAACCTGTTTCAGGATGGACTTTCAAGTGCCTGGCACTTTACTTCGAATATTTGTTTACATTGGAAAAGTTTAGAAGCATGCTCCATATTATATTCTCGGTTTTGGTGCATTTCTCTGTGATGTAGAGCCATTTACAAGTCTGGCATAGTGTTTTCAGGGGTTTCTTGAAAGGATTTAGTCTTTATGGAAAAGTTTTTTAAAAAACAAAATTGTCTACAACTAGTCTACCGCTCAACCTGGTTCGGTCAAGGCTAAGGTGCTGGAAACAAAAAAACATGTAAATGCAGACGTGTTGAGATGTTTGCTCTCTTTTGCAGAGAGCGGAAATCCTTTCTGCAAAAACAAAATTGGCTCCATCACACTGTGGATGTAGCTTTAAGGCTCATTTATGCTTCCTGTGCGGACATAAATAGGTACATGCATTTCAAATGTCACTGTCCTTATACAGTCATGCATTCTTTACGTGGGTATGGTTGCTACCAGAGGGCAGTGCAGAGTAGGGATGAAACAATAACTGATCAAAAGATAAACCGCGATATAATCCCTGACGGTTAGTTTTACCGTTTCAGATTTTAATTATCCTAAAACACTGATTATTGCATTTTGAAAAGCAGCAGCAGTCCCTCAGACAGAGTTTGCAATGTTTGACCTCTTAAAACATGGCGGAAGGGACCTACATGGACAGCTTTGGAGGTCTTTTCCCCTTTAAAAAGGACAAACGTCTGAGGTCTGGACATATTTTGGATTTTAAGGATGCTGGGAGGAAACTTTTTTTAAATTCATTTATTTATAGTATTATTTTAATGTTTCTGCCTCATTACCTTAATGTAGACGTGTTGCTTATGCACATTTGATTCCTATTTATGGTGCATGAAACAGTAAAGTGTCCTTTCTGTACCAGTTCTTCTGAAATTTGTAAGACTGCATCAAGTCCTGATTCGCTTAAAGTGCTGTTTTCCTGTATGGCCATAACACGGCATATTTAATCCACATTTGTATATTTGATATTTCCATGTTACTTTTATGTTTTTGCCTCAAGAAAGTCCATTGTGTTTGTTATTTTCTTTGTTTTTTTTAAATAAAACTTGGTATAATTATTTCAGTGTGTGTATAAGTACTTTTTAAATATTTTGAGAAGATTTCAACAATATCGCGATAATGACGATGATCGTGTTTATTTTGGTCACAATAACCGTGATGTGAAATATTCAGACCGGTACATGCCTGGTTTGGACTTTACCTCCGTGTTCAGACGTCAGCAAACATGATGAAGATGGAGGAGATCATGATAATGTACATTCTTAAGCTTGTTACTTACTCCGCGAGAAGGAAGAACTTTCTTTTTGTTCTCAAGGCCACGAGAACAGAATGACGTCATTTTGTTCTCGCTGAAGTGATTGAGGACCGCTTGCAGGTTGTTCTCGACCCCTCGGCTGAGCAGAACTTTCTTCTTGTAGGGCTCCAAGAAGTATTGTGTGTATTGTGTTTCCTCTCTTCTTCCGGAAATGTTTCCCTGCGTTTCCTTGCCGAATATGACATGATGAACGTTCAAAACATCTGCTGTGTTCATATCTGGTTCATATCCGTTTGCTAGTAAGTGACACGGTGCGCAACGTCACAGTCGCGTCCCGGATACTAAACTTACATTGTGCAGTTTCTGAGCCTCAAGACGCCCCTGGGCAGTGACGGTTCAAAAATATGCATAATGAATATTGGTGTGGCATCAAAATGAGCCAGAAACCCATATTTTGAAGTCTAAAAGTTGCGTTTTGTGTCTTTAAAGGAAAGCCTAAGGGTAAATCCCATTTCACCCCTTGGCCCTACCTCTTAGCCCTTCCCATCTGTTTTGCGCGTTCATGTGTGTAGGGGTAGTGGTATCCCAATAGCAGTTAGGACGAAGGGGAAGGGCTAAGGGGTAGGGCTATATACCCCTTCAAACGAAGATTTTTCGGGAGCACACTTCAAACGAAGGGGTCTGAAAATCACTGGCAAGATGACTGCTACTGAGTCCAAAAACATCCACAAATATAAATATTTCTCCATAAATAAAGTTTAAAAAGTGGGAAAACCATTGTTTAGTCTAGTTTAATGCTGTTTAAATGTTTAACGGTCATTTTCTTTTCTAAATGCACATGAAAAAAATTTGCGAGTACAACATTCAGTTATATAAACGCTACCAGGCTGGACACCAGCGGTGCTCTGCAGCCCTGATAATTTACAGTGATAGATGAACAATAAAAAATTGCTGCAACATCGCTGCTGGTCTTCATTCACATAGAGGTCCTTTTGTGGGATATAACACAAGCAGGGATGTCATGCAAAAATCGAATTTGCTTGTTAACATTAATCCACAGCTGTAGACGACTTGATTTCTCCAGATTTGAACCGACAACTCAGCGCACATCTGCTTACACACAAGCCGTCGGGATTACTGATGAAGTATGTGATTGTTGAAGGGGTGCCCCAATTTGTAGGGGTTGACTTTCACTCCTACCCCTCGTAGCTTTGTTTTAAGTGCAAGGGCCAATGGGGAGGGGTAGGGGTAAAACAGAGAATTGGGATTGGGCCTAAGTTTCTTTTTTTTTTTCAATATGGACCTTATTTTTAGGAGTATATATGTGCATTTACTCACCGGTAAAGTTTCTGTGTCACTTTGAGTCCTTTGGAAGATATTACATTAAGTCGCCGTTCGGTGTTCATCCTGTAAAATGGCAATAACGGGGCAGCCACCATATACTGTAAGACATTATCTGCAGAAAACTCCTTGATTTTCGCCAGTACTTTAAGTAGAATGAACAAACGAATGAGTTCTATTGTCCCGTGAGTCCAAATTTAGCTTTTTCATTAGTTATCAGGGTGTTCTGCACACTTTTCGGGACAGCGTGTTCACGATGTGCGCTTTCATAGTGCAGCTGAGAGGAGCAGCTGGCTAACCCAGACAACAACAAACACAATTTGTGAAACTCTGAACTCACAGGACAATAGTACTCGTTTGTTTGTTTATTCTAGTTAAAGCATTGATGAAATCAAGGAGTTTTACTGCAGATAATGTCATATAGTGGCTGCCCCATCTCTGCCATTCCACTGGATGTCCACCGAAGGGCAAGTGAACGTAATATCTTCCAAAGGACTCAAAGTGATGCAGAAACTTTACCGGTTAGTAAATGCATGTACTGTATATTCTCCTAGAAATAAGGTCCAGGTTGAAAAAAATGAAAGTTATCCTTTAAGATTAATAATTAAGATGTTATTTTTTACAACTCCAGAATTTTTATACCACATGCACTCGTTTAGCAAAACTGGAAACTTCATCCTAGTTTTATAAAAAATACACGAGTCACTGCTCAACTTACAAACATGCCAAGTTTGACCTTGTCAGCATGGCTCAATACAAGTTTTGATTTTAAAAGAATAGTACACCCACAGAATAATGTAACCTTATTTTCCACTTACCCTCATGCTGAGTAAGATATTTTTTTAATATCTCAATTGCAACTGATGATCAGGAAGGCTTTTCTTTATCAACTGTCTTTCATATAATGGAGTTCTTCCGGGCTCGAGCCAAAAAGGTCCATAAAAGTCCACAAAAACTTGTCAATAATCCTCCATACTGCTCGTCCAATGTAATCCAAGTGTCCTGAGTGGGTAGCGTCCACAGTTTACTCGAAACAACATCATTCCGTACATTTTTAGAGCCTAAACAGTGCTATATCCTTTTTCCTGCAAGCGCGCTGAAGCGCGTTCGCGACACTACGGAAGCCTTCAGCATTCAGAGCCTACTCTGCTGATAATGCAATCGTAGAAGAAGAAATTTGCTGTTGACATTGTGCTAAGAGTGCCAGAGCTGCAGACAAACCGGGACAAACACAAGAGGGTCCAAGAGGGGTTGGATATTGATTTAAAACAAAGAAAGAAATAAAAAGAGAATGCGCGATCTCGTCTGCCGCGGCTTCTGTAGTGTCGCGAACGCGCATCGGTGTGCTCGCAGGAGATGCGCTGTACTACTGTTTAGGCTCTAAAAATATACTAAATGACGTAATTTCGTGTAAATTAAGGACGCTGCCCACTCAGGACACTTGGATTACGTTGAATGAGCAGTATGGAGGAATATTGACAAGTTTTTGTGGACTTTTATGGATGTTCTTGGCCCGGGCCCTGGGAAACTCCATCATTTGAATGTCAGCAGATAACAAGAAGCTTCCCAGATCTCCAGCTGCATTTAAGATATCAAAAAGGTGCTTCAGAGTTGTTCAGCATCAGGGTGAGTAGAAAATGAAGGCCCATCATTCTTTGGGTGTACTATTCCTTTAAAGCATTTATTGGCTGACACTGAAGAAGCATTTATAATATTGTGCAGCCCTGGTTTTTCCACTTGGACCACTGTCTGGTATTTACAGTTGCTTAATGCATGAGACCATGATGAGAGGAAGAGGAAGATAAGAATTCTAGTGCACAATGTACAAATATACACACAAATATTGAAAATGAACAAGCTGAATCATCCACTTTTTGTCCCCTGTTTGCGTTTCTTTGAGTGTGAAGTGACACACAGCTTGTGATGTTGATCCAAAGTGAAGTCTTGAGTCTGACTCACCTCTGCTTCAGTGGCAGATGCTCCGAGCTGACACCACGCACTCAGCTTACTATGATTTGTTGGAGTAATCCATCCATACATCCAACCATACATCCATCCTCTGCAGGTCATGCATGTCATGCTGGATAATGCGTTTTGCTTGATGAACATCACAAAACAGCAAATTTTAGTCATTCAGAGGGACAGAAGCACATATGGTAGCACGGCATGGAGGGAAAATGAAGACCTGCAGTGGCAACTTCTGTTGTGTTTATAGAGGGCATGTTATGCTGGTTTCTTATATATATGTTGACTCATCTGTAGAGTGTAACTTGCAAGTTACTTTACTTGCTTTAAGTTAGAAATATATAAAAGCAAACACTTCAGGATATACAGTCGTCCTCAAAATTATTCATACCCTCCAGTTAAAGAAAATGCCAAATTCACAATAATTCAAATAACAAGAAAATTACAAAAGTAATAACAAAAAAATATTATAAATGAAATTAAATATTGCTTTTGAATTGTAGTTGAAAAGAACAATAATTAAAAAAAAAACTTTCTCAGACAAATTAGAGCACTTGCTCTAATTATTTGTTTGTTTATGAATTTTTGTTGTTAATATTTCTTTTGAAACTCAATCCAAAACCAATGTTATGATTTTCATAAAGTTTTTATTTATTATCACTTTTGTCAGCTTCAACTTTTTTAGTAACGGTTGAATTTTTTCCTTAAAGGGACACTGTGTAATCGGCAGCAGCTCCCTCGTACTTTTCATGCTGCATTCGCGTGAAACCGGGCAGACCGACGACATCCGATGCATGTAGAGTTATCACCGGCCTCTATGTGAAGACGTGGTCCGTCAGTTACAGTGACATCAGTCCACATCTGTTCGGTTGTCATGGCGATGTCAGATTGTTTTCCCTGACCCATGTTTTACCGTCTTTCCCTCGGCTTCATTGATTAAAATGACATCTGGTTTGTTACCAACGGCCGTCTGCCCGACTGCACGTGAACCCAGCGTCAGTGAGACGCTAGTCTCTCCCCCTCTGCAGCGCGGTGACTTTTCAAAGGCATTACCTCGAACTGAGCTGAAAACTCCGGTGTGTCCGGTGAGTTTCTGTGTTTTCCTACTGTCACGCTTCTCCCGAACGCAAAAACATGGCGATACGACATGGCAGCCTCCACCGAGCCGACCCGCTCGATGTGTAAATGAATGATACGAACGGCAAATTTAGAACTTAGAGGAGCACTTCAGTTTGTTGATGGGAGTGATTACTGATTAATGAAAAAACACTTTTGAACCAAATAATCAGTTTTTGTGAATAAAACACAGGAGAACTTACACAATATCCCTTTAATGGGAGGGTATGAATATTTTTTTTCTCAATATGCGCTAAATTGCATAGTATTAGTTAATTACTATTTAGAAAGCCATTACAGAGCTCAACAGTAACGTTGCCTGAGGGAAGGCAGCAATAGATTGAATTAAGAAATGGACACATGAAGAAGTTTTGACAGAAAAAGGGACCATACATTTTGAGTCTCAAGAACATAATATACCATAACTTTATAGACGTCTTAAGCCCCGTTTCCACCCGCGGGTCCTGGTCCTGGTCGGGTCGGGTCGGGTCGGGCCACGCCGGATCGAGTGAGTTTTGGTACGGGTATGTTGATTTCACGTTGTGTCCCCACAGCAGACCGGCCTTTGCCCTGAAAGCGGAGTATTTGCCGGATAGCGCTGCTACGTGATCGCATGACATCATCGCAGTGCAACACCTTTTAACCAAAGCACTGCACCACACGTGACAGAAACAAAAGGAGTCACCCCTGCTTTGTTTTTATGCCGGGTCACGCGGGAAGTGATGGATTTTTCAACGAATCAACGGTTTGCTGTGTATTAGCTCCACCTCTTTGGTCCGGATCGGTTAGATCAGTACCCCTACCGAAGGATACCAAAAAGTAGGCATGGTTGGGTCGGATATCAGGGTGCTCGTCCCAATTTTTATCTGTGGAGATGCAAAAAAACATGGACCGATCCGACCCAACCCGACACAGACCCGCTAGGATAAGGCAAAATATTGTCCATGAAAAACAACTGTGCGATAAACTGGAGAACTGTGCCTGTGGTAATAAGTTGGCAAATGATTGCTAATGGTTTAATTATACTGGAAATTTTTTCCATCACATTTCAGAGTACAACAAAAACAAGAGTTTTTTATTTGCTTTTACAATAAAAAAGATAAATTATATAGAGACATAAAGCAGAACCTAGTGCTCAAGGGATAGTTGGAAGACTTTTAGCTATAAAATATTCTGTCTGTACGTAGCCAGAGATGTCAGCGCAAGGAAGGGAACTCAATATTGAAAGATAATCAAATTAGAAATCAAGACTGACAGACAATGCACAGTTCCTTCATCTTCTGGGCTGCATGATGCATCACAGTTGGTCTTTTAATTATCAGCGTCTTGGCGTCCTGATTCTGATGGAGATGTACACTAGAAGTAGCTGTGAGGAATAAACCGTTGTCTGCTCTGTCTCACATAATTCTGTCAGCTTCTGCATCACTTCTCCTATTCTAAAAAGTATGACAGTAAATGATGCCCCCATCTAAAATGAGCACTGCATGTCGTTCCATGAGCTGCAATTCAGTAAATTCCAGTCAGGTAAATGCCTACCAGCAATCTCAGTTTAGAGTTTGTAGGTCAGAAAAAAACTGTGGGCTTGTATTCAGAGGAGGATTTCATCTTGATATCTCTCTGCAGTGAGATTGGTTCAAATGTTGAGACTTGTTTGTATAGTATGGAATGTGCCAGCCACCCAACACCACCACACTGCTTCTACCAAAGCTGTTACTGTTGGGCTGGGCAAGAAATTAGTTTATCTATTAATCAGATCTTGCCGTTTCTGATGATTTCGTTTTTGTTCCTCTTTTAATATGCCTCACTAACTCTCGTTTTGGGCTTCCATAGGTAACAGAGCCCTTATAGACTATGGTCACTCGAACCAGTTCTTTCATCTGTTGGAAAACATTATTTATTTAGGAAAACCAGCTTATAATGGAGGCTGAAAACTTAACCATCAGCTTATGTGACCAAATTTCCAATTAGTTTTTTTTTTTTTTTTTCACTTTTGTGGAGCAAAGTCTTTCCAAACTCTGTAGTATATCCATTATTCATACCCTTCCATCAAATAAAGGGAAAAAAATCAGCTGTCAGTGAAACAAGTTTAAATTGAAAAAAGTAATAAAATATATAAATAGCCTACACACACCGGCCACTTTATTAGGTACACCTGTCCAACTGCTCATTAACCCAAATTTCTAATCAGTCAATCACATGGCAGCAACTCAATGCATATAGGCATGTAGACATGGTCAAGACAATCTGCTGCAGTTCAAACCGAACATCAGAATGGGGAAGAAAGGTGATTTAAGTGATTTTGAAAGTGGCATGGTTGTTGGTGCCAGACGGGCTGGTCTGAGTATTTCAGAAAGTGCTGATCTACTGGGATTTTCCTGCACAACCATCTCTAGGGTTTACAGAGAATGGTCCAAAAAAGAGAAAATATCCAGTGAGCAGCAGTTCTGTGGGCACAAATGCTTTGTTGATGCCAGAGGTCAGAGGAGAATGGCCAGACTGGTTCGAGCTGATAGAAAGGCAACAGTAACTCAAATAACCACTAAATACAACCGAAGCATGCAAAAGAGCATCTCTGAATGCACAACACATCCAACCTGGAAGCTACAGCAGCAGAAGACCACACCGGGTGCCTCTCCTGTCAGCTAAGAACAGGAAACTGAGGCTACAATTTGCACAGACTCACCAACATTGGACAATAGAAGATGGAGAAATGTTGCCCTGTCTGATGAGTCTCCATTTTTGCTACAAAATTTGGATGGTAGGCTCAGAATTTGGTGTCAACATGAAAGCATGGTTCTATCCTGCCTTGTATCAATGGTTCAGGTTGGTGGTGGTAGTGTAATGGTTTGGGAGAGATTTTCTTGGCACACTTTGGGCCCATTAGTACCAACGTGGCAGTTTAACCACCACAGCCTATTGCTGACCATGTCCATCCCTTTATGACCACAGTGTAGCATCCTCTGATGGCTACTTCCAGCAGGATAACGCACCATGTCATAAAGCGTGAATCATCTCAAACTGGTTCTTTGAACATGACAATGAGTTCATTGTACTCAAATGGCCTCCACGGTCAACAGATCTCAATCCAATATAGCAGCTTTGGGATGTGGAGGAACAGGAGGTTCTCATCATGGATGTGCAGCCGAAAAATCTGGGGAACTGAGTGGTGCTGTGATGTCGATATGGAGCGAAAGCTCTGAGGAATGATTCAGTACTTGATAGAATGAGAGCGAGGAAGGATAAAGGGATGGGGAGGGGGGGGGGGTGAAACCGGGGGAAAGAGGGGGGAGAAAAAAAGGGGCGGGGAAATATATATATATATATATATATATATATATATAAATCATGACTTTGATTTTGAATCATGGTTTACCAGAAATATTAAAAACAAGCAAACAAAAAATAAATAAAACTAGTAAACAAGCAAGATGTGGCTCCTGAACTAAAATTTTGTTCAGCAACTCTTTGAGGCGATCACTGCAATCAAGTGTTTTCTGTAACGTCCAATCAGACCTCTGCACCTGTTGACAGGTATTTTGGCCCACATGAGCAAGGTGCTCAAATTTGGGACAGTTTTGTTTGTTTTTTAAAAAAATATTTTTTCAACTACATTTAAAAGCAATATTTTATTTCTCTAAATTATAATTTTGTAAATTTTTATTTATTATTTTATTTTTTAAGCTTCTTGTTAACTGAATTACTATTGTGAATTTAGCATTTTCTTTAACTGAAAGGTTTGAATAATTTTGAGGATGACTGTATATACAAGAGGGACATTTGCAAGCAAAAGCACTAACTTTAATATAGATTTTAATCAGTTTAAGAGAGAAAGAAGAAATCCATTAAAATCGTAAATCCTATTAAGTGTGAATAAATTGGAGATTTTAGCCCTTCTGTTACCCTTTCAGTGCAGCAACCAGCATAATGTTATCCATATCTCCACAGTCAACAGCAAAATAAAATATTTGGCATTGACAGAGAAGATTTGGCAAGTTTTTCATGGGTGTAACCCACAAACTCAACTTTGCAGCTCATCCCACAAATGCATTTTCCTTACAAATCTAGCTCTATTAAAAGGGAATAGGCTTTCAAACAGTATAAGATTTACTAAATGTGTTTATGTGAAACTCTCCAAGATAGTTGAAAAGTGTTATACAAATAAACTTTGATTTGATTTTAATTTACTGCCAAGCAGTGTTGTATGAAGTACCCAAAAGCCTTACTTGAGTAAAAGTAAAAGTACCTTACTGGAAAATTACTCATCCAAACGTGAAAGTCGCCTGCTAGAATATTATTTGAGTAAAAGTAAAAAAGTATTAGTATTAGTATTAGTTAGTATTTATTGTACTGAAGTATCAAAAGTAAAAAGTACTGTTAATAAAACTCAATCAGAAATTTGAGTTTAACTTTTTTTTTTTATTCCTGTTTAATTTAGTTTTTAAGTTTTGTTAATAGGAAGACACTATTTAAAGGGAAAAAAATGGGAAGGGGAAGGGAGAAAAAGACAGACAAAAAAAAAAAAAAACCAACCCAAAAAAAAAAAAAACCCAGGGGGGGGAAGAGGGGGGGGGGGGAGGGGGGGGGGGGGAAGAGGGGGGGGGGGGGGGGAGGGGGGGGGGGGGGAAAAATAATAAAATGCTGGGCGAAAGGTTTAATTTGCAAAGTGTGACGGATCTTTAATCCTTACATAAACCTAACCATGTACAAAGATATCTAAGACTCCTGACACCATAATGCCACCATTAATTTGAAATTCAGCTGCTGGCCGCTGCTTTCATCCACTGCACAACGGCATAAACCCCAACGTTTTGCAGTCTGTATCTCCAACATCATTGGCTACTAGTCCCACTACAACAACACAAAGATTGTCCATTGGCTCTCACATTCCTTCTTATTTTGTAACAAGTAATGAGGATGCTCAGGTAAATGTAACCGAGTAAAAGTATTGATTTTTTGGGGGGAAATGTAGTGAAGTAAAAGTAAAAGTCGGCAGAAATAGAAGTAGTAAAGTACAAATATAAAGAATACTACTTAAGTAAAGTAACAAAGTATTTTTACTCCCCTACTATACAACACTGCTGCCAAGAAACTAGGGGTGTGCCACGCTGCAATATTTGGTCGATCTGATACAAACTAAAAAAAAGGATTAGTATCATACACCAATACTTTTCAATAGGGCTGTGAAAACTTACAAGTTAACACAAAGAGAATAATTTGTGGAATTAGTGCATTCATTTGTTAATACATAAATAACATTACTCATACTGTAAAAATCCAAATTTGCAAACATGCCTGCAAGAGAAGCTTTTGGCCATGGCCTTGTCAGTGAACCAAATCCGCCACAGTCCAAAGTTAGTCCTGTGAGTGACAGGTGATGCACTGGATGTGTCTCTGGTTTTTATTTTAGAAATCCGATTATTTTACCCCAGATGTATTTCCATTTCAGAATCGTTCAACTATTGCAGCTGGGACTGTCACTCATATGTTTAATTGTGTCCATTTCTTCCACTTCCAAAAGGTTGAATAAGAACTGACAGTTTGTTCCCTGTCTAATACATTTCAGAGCTTGACAAGCGCCATTCTGACATATTCTGATGACATTCACCACACCGGTGGCAATACAATATGAGGATTCATCAGCTATAATTTAGACACAGAGGGAAGAGATGAAAATTTACATTTATTCTGCATAAAACTCCAATAGTCTCTCAGCCCTTTTCCAAAAGCAGAAGCGGTTTAACAGCTGTTTTTATTCTGATCTGTTAGGTTTGGTATCAGCTTTCACAGGAAAGCCCTCATCCCTCCCCACTTGTAAAATATTGACTGTGTTGCCTCTGCTGAGTGACCAACAGAAAGATGCGCTTGTAGATAAACACAAATGCCTATTTGAAGATGGGTTGTGTGATCTGGCTTTGAAGCCAGGAGGTGACATATCGTTGTAAGATGAGTTTTCAAAGAGCTCCTTTGACCTGAAAAACGTAAGAACCACTGAGTGTTTGTGAGGTTTCACAGTCCTCATGAACTAATCCCACTATTTTATTTATGAAATCTAGACAGCATGGTCACCCAGTTAATTAAAAAGCTGCAGTGAGAACATACCTGCTGCCGAAACAGCCTGCACTCCTCTGGCTTCAGCATGTTAAGACCCAACTGCTGGGATTTGCTCCCATTCAGGCAACAGGGCATTAGCGAGGTTCAGCACTGATGATGGGTGATAAGACCTGATTCACAGGAGGAGTTTCATTTCAGTCTAAAAGTACAGAGTGAACTTGATCTGTGCTGGTCAGTTAATCTATTTTTCCACATCAAATCGGGAGGAAAAAGTCTTTCTAGGTTTGGATACAGTCACACAGGGAGTTGAAATTTCATAAGGCTCCCTAAAACTGTTCCACTAAGTTAAAACATGCAACAGTCATCTTTGCTAGTGTTCTTTTTTTGTTGGAAATATAGCAAATTGTTGTGAGAAGTGCTGGTAATGGAGGGAAATCTGAGATGGAGTTTTTGCAGGGAACACGTTGTTCAGCCATCAGTGCAGACACTGAGTCTTCTTAAGCTCCTTGTCTGGATGAAGCTTTACTGTTTTTGTAGGGAGTTTAAGAAGCAGAATTACTGTGCGTCCCGAAGAACAAATGATAAATCCAGCATAAAATCAAGTCACCAGGCTTAGGACAAGAAAAAGGATCAGCACATCCCAAACTTCAAGTTTAGCACAGAAAAACGAGCCTATTGCACCTGACTCTTTAAAAAACACCAAAATGATGCATTTATCTTTAGCTTTCTCTCCCTTCCACTTTAGTTGGACTCATTTGCTTTCTCTGCCAGGCTTAGTTAATTTCCCAAAAATTAATATTCAAAACAGAGTATGACTTGTCTTTTCATCCAGATCCTCTAAAGCTGTATTGGCTGAGTGTTTCGATTCAATCTTACAGCCAAAGTCAAGTCAGATTATTATGCCTTCCACATTCATGAATGGCTGTCAGGAAACAAGAAATTAAATTTAGTAAAACAAGATTTTATGCACGAAAAATGTCTGTTTTGTCCTATAACTGAAAGGAGATTGGACTGACTTTGACTCCTCTACACATACCTGTAGTTTTGTTTAAAGCAAAGAATTTCCCCAGAGCCTTTACGCCAACAGGGATCACTCTAGGCCAGGGGTGCCCAAGTCCAGTCCTCGAGATCTACTAACCTGCAACTTTTAGAGCTTACCTGCTCCTGGACACCTGAATTAAATGACGTAATTCCCTCCTCCACATGTCATTTCTGCAGAGGCCTGGTGAAAGAGCCAAATTTCATCCAGGTGTGTTGAAGAAGGGATGCATCTAAAAGCTGCAGGATAGTAGCTCTAGAGGACTGGACTTGGACACCCTTACTCTAGACTTTACATAAATTCAGGAATCACAAAGCAAAGGCATTAAAATAGAGACATGAAATAATGAAATTTAAAACAAGAGTCAAGAATATTTTATATGGTTTGGATCTCATGGAGATCTCCAGCTCCAGAGCAGCAAGATGTGCAGCAACGATACTTATGTGTTACTTAGACATGGTTCTAACAAGCACAACCCCATTGGTTTGTGTCTCTTTCATGTTGACATAATAGGGGACATTTCTAATTCCTTTACTACTTTTTTTTATGAGTAACAAAGTGATTTCTCAGCAGAAATCAAAGAAAAAGGTCTGAAAACATTCTGATTTCATCATACATGCTAAACAAAAAATAATCAAATAAAATAAAAATGAAGACAGGAAATGAAAATGGTTGGATGTTTTTTGTTGTCAAGCTGAAATATGAAGGTCAGCTCTTTCCTGAAACATGAGTTGTCTTAATAGAAGCAGATTGCCAAAACAAAAATCTGTCAGTGAAATGGTTTATTATAAATGTTACTCTTTAAGACAGGACAACTCAATTCAGTCCTATGCAGGTTTTCAGCATGTCCCTGCTCCAACACACCTGACTCAAATCAAATAGATCCAACAGTTCATGAAGTTCTGCATAATGACTTGTTAATTTGAGTCAGGTGTGTTGGAGCAGGGAACCATTGAAAACCTGTAGGACTGCAGTCCTTTGACTTGAGTAGCCCTGCTCTAAGATACTGTATATAAATAAGTGTTCACTACAAGCTATCACATCTGCAGGTTTTCCAAATTTTGAATAACAAAGTTTGAAAGCCTACTCAGATTTTTTTGTTACACAAAATGTAGACAGGACGGATGACAGGAGAGTGTTCCACCTCCTCCCAGTCCATCCTGGAGAAGTTTGGTCCCACACATTCCCTACTGTATCCTGCATTCCATTTAAACTCGTATGTTGGAAATTCCGAGTTTCGAGTAGATTTCCGACTGGGAAAGTCAGAGAATCCTCACCACTTCTGAGTTCACATTTAGCGATGGCCCAGTGTTAGCAGTAGTAGCTCTTGTGATGTTACTGCACTTTTGGCAAATTTTCGTTGCATTTAATTAGTCTTACACATAGCCTAGTATTGTTTGACGTAGGGGTTAGCTGCTGTAGTGTAATTCACATTTTTAATGCAGTAAATGTGAACAACAATGCCTGCTGTGCTAACAACGGCTAATAACAATAGCCTTAGCAAACACGTTGTTTTGCTAGGCGGCTATCTTGTTGTCAGACCAGCGAGTTGGAAGACAGTTTGGTCAGGTGTGACTCCAACCCCAGTTACGACTTCCAAGTTCTGAGGTAAACAGAACGCAGTGAAAGAGTTCCTGCATGCATTTCTCTCTAGAAAATATATTTTATGTCATTCTATTTTATTTTATTTAACCTTTATTTTACCAAATAAGTCACATTGAGATTAAAAGGTCTCTTTTTCAAAGGAGTCCAAGGCCAAGACAGCAGCCGTGCAAATTCAGACAGCAGCAGTCTAAAAAGGAAGAGAGGCTCCTCTTGTAGGCTTGTGTGACAAACATCAAATAACCAAAAAAATCAACACAATAAAAAAACAAAAAACAACACAGACTTGAGGAAATATGTTGTGGCTTAAGTCTTTTTTTTTTTTTTTTTTTTAATATAAAATACTAATTGCACAGAGACTTGCATAGTGGTTTATAATACTGCAAGATTTGGTATTGATCTGAAACCAAGTAAATGAAGAGCAAGTTTTGCAGAGGCTGATATAAGGAGGATAAATGATCAAATTACTAAATCAGAATAGTTTTTTTTATCATCTCAAAGTGCTTTTGTGATTTTTTTTTTCTTCTTTAGCTAATATTAGTAAATTATTACTCTCCACTGCTCCTCGGGACTTGGCAAATAAATAAATAGATAAATAAATAAATTAGTCTGTAACATATGTACATGTAGTTTAAATATATACTGCTAAAAAAAATAAACAAAGCATATGATCATGACCATTTTACTCAAAGTCAGGCACACGTCTGGGATATCAATCTGTCCAGTTAAGACGCAGCAATGATTGTGGATCAGTTTCACCTGCCGTTGTACAAATGGAGCAGACAGCAGGTAGAAATTGGAGCCAATTAGCAAGACAACCCCTACAAAGGAAGGTCCTGCAGGTGGTGGGCACAGACCATTTCCCTATCTTTATTCTTTCTGGCTGTTTTTTGGTCACGTTTGCATTTTTTTGAGCGCCCTTACCACTAGAGGTAGCATGAGGTGTGTCTGCAACACACAGAAATCACAGTGCAGCTCATCCAGGATGGTGCATCAGTGCACACTGTGGGTAGAATGTTTGCTGTGTCTCCCAGTACAGCATGGAGGAGACAGCAGGAGGCAGCGGACGTGAAGGAGGATTTAGGAGGACAACAACCCAGGAGGGTGAAGGTTTGATGTTCACAAATGGGGCCTGTGCTCTCTTCCCGACACCTTTCAGCCAAAATTGGCATTTTCCAGAGAACACCAGGATTGTCAGATTGGCCAATGGCACCCTGTGATCTTCATGGATGAGAGCAGGTTCACATTGTGCAGACGAGACAGACGTGAGAGTCTGGAGACGCCGTGGAGATTGTTCTGCTGCCTGTAACAGCCCTTCAGCATGACCGGTTTGGCAGAGATGTTCTGAGGCGGCATATCCTTGGAGGGCCCCGCAGACCTCAGTATGCTAGCCAGAGGGACCCCGACTGCCATTAGAGACTGGTAGAGATCTCAGACACTGTCATGCTGCTGCAGTGGGACCTGGGTTCCTTCTGATGCAGGACAATGTTCAGTCTCACGTGGTTGGAGTGTGTCAAACAGATCTTGGACGACAGCATTGATGCTGTAGACTGCCCCCCCCCCGCCCGTTTACCAGACCTGGATCCAATCCAGCACCTCTGAGGCATCATGTCTCGTTCCATCCACCATCATCACACCGCAGACTGATGCCCTGATTCAGGTCCAGGAGGAGATCCCTCTGGAGAGCATCTGTTGTCTCATCAGCAGCATGTCTACATGTTGTCGGGAGTGCACATAGACACGTGGAGGCCACACCCACAATTGAACCTTGTCTTGAGGAATTTCCCCAGAGGTCGGGTCAGTGATCTGACCTTTCCAATTTATTTTTAGTCTGAATCCAGACCTCCATGGATTAATAATTTTGATTTTCATTGATCATTCTTGTATTATTTTGTTCTCAAAACATTCCACAATAATCAACTAGAATATTTTATTCACCAAGATCTAAGATGTCATTAAATTGCTCCTTTAACTGTTTTGTGCAGTGCAGCAATCATACAGTGTCCTTTTCACAGTTAGCACAAAGAGACAATTATATTCAATCAAATTTTAGTTGTACTATATTCAGTATGTTTGTTTTAATTGCAGTAAATATATGTATCTAAATATCTTTCAGCAAGATAAATGTTTTACTTCAAGATCTGAGCATAATTAATATTTTAAGTTGAGTAAAAAAAATTTCACTTTAGAAATGAATATTAACTAATGACAAAGGTGACTAACATATAACTTGCACGATTGTGTATTCTCTGAACACTGAGAGGCTTAAGTTACCTTTGCTTTTGGTTTGGGAGTCTAGATCTGTCTGGGAAAGCATATGGGGGTTTCCTCTCCTCTCTGTAGCACATTTTCTTTCCCATAATCATTTACCCTCTTGCATAAATTTGTTGTGTCACTGCTGTTTATTACAGCCTCTGTACAGATAATAGAGCTTACTGTTGTTTTATTTTCTGCCTGAAAATACCTCGGCACGGCTCGTCTTCCTCTCTGCCACATTCCTGCTCAGTCGCTGTGCAGCTTGTGTGTGCTCGGCTCGCCGGTACCTGGCTGTTTGCTCGTTTACCTGGTGCAGCTGATCATGTGATGGTACAACATCAGAAGACAAGGGGGGGAGTGTGAGGAAGCCCCAGATTGCTTCTTTGATGAAATGCAGCAGCACATACTGCATACAGGAGAGAACCTAAAACTAAAGTATGGGTCTCATTATATCAGGATCAATCAATACCTATAACGCTGGTATCGGTATTATTAATCTTCCCGCCACTGACACACGGGAATAAATGAACCCTAACAAGCTGTGGTGAGCAGGACTTCCTTTAGTCTTTGGTGTCGGCTCAGAGCGTCCGCTACTGAAGCGGAGGTGAGTCAGACTCAAGACTTCACTTCGGATCAATGTCACAGGCTGTGTGTCACTTCACACATACACACAGAAACACACACCAAGTTCCCAGAGCGATGGCAGCCGACAGGCGAGGGTTTGCCAGAGAGAGCTGTCAGGACCTATTGCTGCTGCGTCCCACAGTCCCCCCATTCCTTAGACATTCACTTGTGTACGTGTGTGCTTCTGGGTACATGTGCAGGTGCATGTGTTTGTGTTCATGTGCAGGATGTTACTTTTTCCTCACTCTTTACACCGCTGCACACTTCACAAACCATACTCTCTGAAAAATATTTTTTAAACTGTCAGTTCCTCCTCTCTTCTCTCCAAACATCCTCATCCTCCATTTATTAATTCCCTGCTCATTACAGTCATCCTTCTTGTTTCATCTTTCCCTTTTCTCTCCCACCTGTCTCTGTTGTGCAGTTATTCAGGTTCATTAGTTCTCAGAGCGTCTGAAGAAAGACGGCACTTTAAATGTTACACATTGTGCAGCGTGAAGCCAGTCTTGGATCTCTTTGCCCCCTCATCGCTTGATAATTTTTACGTGTCATTAGAGCTAGTTTTCCTCTCAAATGAAATAAAAGATGATGCTATTCTTGCTACACGGAGATGTTTGGAGAGCCAGTTGGCTTTTTACAAAAGTTAATGAAGTCAACTCACTGGGAATTAATTGCTTAAAGGGGCACAACAGAACTATGCCAGATTTTCTCAGTGACTGATTCTGCATCCATCTTTAACCCTACTTGTCCTGTGAGCTCTCTCCAGATGGTAAAAGTCAGTCCTTTGATGATTCTTGTCTTATCTAATTCTCTCTCTTTGTTTTCCTCCAATAATGTCCTCTTCCGTTTCTTTACTGAATCAGCAGCTGTGCAGTTCAAAGCGGCTGGTATGTTGATATCCACTTGTTGATATCCAGCATTTGACAGGGTGTGTAAAGGGAAACTCTGCTAAAAGGGAAGCCAGTTGGGCGTGTCCCACCATCGCCATCTTGCCATGTAGCGGATGTCGTCACTCCCAGAAAACACTAAATTGGGCAAAGCGCGGCCTCAGGGCAAATGATTGACAGCTGATGTACTCTGGGCTAAACATTAAGCGAGCAAACTGAAAACTATCAGGATTTAACGAAGATTAGCCCCCTAAGCAGTGGGCTGAAGGTAAGACACTCGCTATTAGCTGACTAAAAACCACCGTTGTGCTACTCTACAGCCTGAGAACTTACCGAGAGCAAACAAGGAGCTAACTGTTAGCCACCAGTCGGCAGGCCGACATCCTGTCTGCCGCCTGTCAATCAAAAAGACACGCCCCTAATTATGTGTAATTTCAAGATTAAATAACGTCTAAACAGATGAGTTATAAAAAAAAAATTCCCCCCCCACACAGTAGACAAGAAAGAAAAACCTATTAAATCTAAAATGATTTTTTGAACCAGGTCTGTAAACATGTTTATTTCTGCTGTGAAGTTAGAGTTTTTAACATGGGAGTCTGTGGGGATTTGCTCTGTTTTGGAGCCAGCCCCTAGTGGATGAAGAAAAAATTACATTTTTTTGGGCAACAAGGAAGTAGCTTCACTATTCTCCAGCATAGTTTGCCCCTTGGCCTGGAGCTACAACAGCTCAAGAAATACACATACTGTAATAAATGTCACTGAGTTTTAAAATTAAATTTAAAAGGCTATAGTATGTTTCTCTTTCACCCAACTATTTACAATGTGATTGTTCATCTTTTACTTTATTATTTTGAATTATGAAGACAATAATACAGGTTTGTTATCCACTCTATGGCCAATAATCTCAAATAATATTAAAATTTTGTTGTCAAATTATAACAAAATGGACAGTCACAGTTAAAAAAAAAACAAAAAAAAACGTCCTCCTCAAAACAACAAAAACAGGGGCTTTTTGGATTTTTTTGAGGCGTTAACTGGTGTCCATAAACATGTGAGGTCACCAGAAGGTGGCCTTCCCTTTTATATCTGCAGCTCTTTTGTTTTTGTGCAGCCTCACTACAGTGTTTGGATTCGTGCACAAACACTAATGACCTTTTCCTCAAAGGTTAACAGGCTCACACATACTGTACTGAACCTCAGAGGCTGCGAGCTGCATGTTTCGCAGTCTAACAAGCAAACATTACACCACAGCCTCAGAAAAACACTGTAATTCATAATCAGACTCTGACTCAGATTAATTACCAAGTCCTTGTACAATGAATGAGCAAGTTATCACCAGCTACACAGTCACAGAAATTGATCCAGCACTTAATTAAATAAATCATCCACCACCTACTTCATATTAAATGTCCAGCTTGGTCAAATTAAATTAATATACAGTCATCTTATTATAGATAAAGAAACACCATATTTTTCATATTCTTTCACTTTTGCTAAAGGTTTTCTGCAGCATCGTTACAACTGATACTCTGAGAATTTGGTTAGAGCCCATTACATTCTCATTTATAGTTTTTTTTTTCATTATTTAAATGCATCATGCAGAATTGGACCCATCACATGCTTCTTTTTTGCTATGACTGATTAGCAATTGCTAATTCATTTCAATTCAATTCAGTTTACTGGTCAAAAAGCTGCTAAAAGTGGCAACGTTGCATTTATAGTTTGAGCAGGTGTTGTTCCTGATCTTACATGATGTAGGAATTATGTGTATTATCATTAGATTACTGCCAAAATGCTGATTAAAGCCTATTGAGCCACACAAGGCTTACAGTTTGCACGAAGAGGGACACCTTTAAAATAAATATTATTAATCAATCAATCAATCAATCAATCTTTATTTATGAAGCGCTTTTCCAGCAGGTTGCGCGACTCAAAGCGCTTTACAGTTTAAAAACATTCCCGCCCGTTGCCCTTTCCCATCCCCAGCCCCCCACCCCCACCCCCACCCAAAAAAAAAAAAAAAAACAAAAAACAAAAAAACAATTCAAGTGTGTCGGTCGATAATAACTTAATAGGGAGAGATTCTTGGTGACTGGTTATATCCCTTGCTTATCAGAGGCTGAGCACATATTTGCTTTGGTAGTAAGAGAACTTGATGTAGCTATTGGTAAACACAGTTTAAAGACTGCTGCACTCATGCTACTGTAGGTCTGTTGGGATTTGTGGGTTTTCCCTGTACTTATATTGGTCTCCTGCTCCTACCTTCCCCTGGGTTTGGCTTCGTGGTGACTGATGGCTCAATCAACTCACCTGTGACTGCTCTCCAGCCAGCACCAGTTTATCTGCTTTAATTCGGTTTACTGTTTGGATTTTCTGTTTCAATTAGTACTAGTTGATTTCATGTAAAGATGTTCAGATCCCCTTTTTTTTCTTCCCAATACCGATTCTTATACTTGTACTGAGGGTATCAGCCGAGATTGAATACCGATCCCACTATGTTATTAAAAAGCTGTGATATGATTATCATCCCAGTAAGGCCTGACTCAGGTTAAACTCTTTGTAAAACATGAATAAATACAGAAAATTTAAGTGATTTCTTGATAAATGCTGTCTTTCTAGTGGGAGAATCCAGATTGATTACTGGTTAGCTCCTTGTCTAACAGGTGATCAGTTCTTCCTCGCCCCTCTAAAACAGCAGGTTATAGGCTACAGCACAGCACAACTGTTTTAAGAGCAGCGAAGAAGAACTGTGTCAGAGCAAATCTATAAATAGACTCCTATTTTAATAAATTACGTGGTATCGGATTGGTGCCTGAACTCCACTACTCGCCGATACTGATAGCAGCATTTTTGCAGCATCGGAGACATTTCCGATACTGGTATGGAATCAGAACAACTCTAATTTAAAGCAGCCCCTTCACTTCTGAGGAAATAAAAACCCAGCTGATGTTCTCACCTTTCAAACTTTCATGTTCATCACGAAAACCCTGAACAGTCAGTTAGCTCTGTTCTTCCTCTACGGCTCTCTTTTCCAGAATGCTGCTTCTTCTCCTGCAGTCTTCATCGTTTCCCCAAGTCCTCAGCGAATCCTCTGCAGCCCAGTAGAACTATTAAAAAGAGAATATTGTTATGCCAAGGCTACCTCAGGAATAACAAACTGTCAGCTCTGCAGAATATGGATAAGATATTACATTAATATTGCAAAAGTCTGTCACCTGTTCTTTCTTGTTTCTGCACAGTACTGAACGTGTAATAAAACCTTTCACTTCCAGTTACTAAATCAGGGTCTGGGCCATCACCTGTAAGAGTTCATAAGAATTTTAGAGTCAAACAACAATCATTCAATCAGTTGGGTCCAAAATGTATGCTTTCTTCAAGAACTCCTGATTATGCTCTGCTTTTCTGTTTATGTTTGATTTAAGTGACTTTTTACCACAAACCCGGTAAAACGTTTGATTGCAATGATTTTACACCCAAATCGAGGCGGTTGCCCGCACTGTGTAAGTGTTTACATTACAAAAATCCCACAGTGTGAGAACAACTGCATCTGATTAGTCCAGAAGTTGTAAATGGAGTCAGTGATTGGTAGACAGTCTCAGCACACAGCATCATGGATGGTCAACAATGACGCAGATGCAAATATGAAAAATAAATAAATAAATAAACAAAAGCTTCATGATTATTTTTACTTGCCCAATCAGACACTGCACAAGATTAGCCACTTTACCCAAACACAAATCTTAGTTCACCTGGACAAGTATTGTATTTGTTCATCTCTGTATATTTTAATTTGAATTTCTGATTATGGATTTAACCTTAATCTCTTAATCTGGCCAAAATACAGTAGTACCCCTGTTTTAAAGTAGGCTATAAATGTACTGGGCGTTTAAATTTAGTCTTTGAATTAAAACAATGTAGAATAACTGTAGACTTGACTCACCAGACTCCACAATATTTTCAACAAACCTGCCTGAAGAGGATCTTTAAAGGACAGTAAGGAAACATGTTCGTAGGCTTTGCTAAAACAGACTAGACAACAGAGGAAGATTTAGAAAAGTGATGCATGAAATTATATTCTAATTATAAATAAACTTTAGTTTGGAGAAGAACAAAAGGCAGGAGGACAATCAGGATCATTGGTATAGATATGCAAATTAAAATAATTTCATCATCAATTTATTTATTATGTGCTTTATACCTGCTACAGGTGAACAAAGCGCTGTACATCTACTGTACAGGTAAAATAAAAACTTAAAAATCGACAAAGAAAAAAAAACATGAAAAAAATTAAGTGGGAGAAAATGATCTTTGAAGCAAAGGTTCAAAAGATAAAAGGTGAGGCAGAGGTATTCAGCTAAGGGTTAATCCAGTATGGTTAAAATAATAATAATAATAATAATAAAATAGAAAAAAAAAAAAACACATGCTTGATGCATTCATTTTACTATTCAGTGAAAGGATACTGTAGCCAACTTCCAGATAATTTTGCCCATAAACTTTTCCATGGGCTTGGGTTGGATCCCGAAACCAATTTCAACACAGCACATTTAGACCAAAAAAAAAAAAAAAGTTGCCTTGGAGCCTGAAAATTCTGGAAATTTTCTCAGCTGGAAGCAAAACATAGTGGTTCCTCTTCGTGAACAAGGACATCTGTGGGAAAAGGCTGGTTCACCTGAACAACCGATATGCTGGCCGGGTGTCGATCTTCACACACGTGCAGCATTCAATGGAATGCTTTAGAAGAATAAATAAATAAAACAATGCAAAACTAAATAATCAATAAGCTCAAGAAAGTGAAGGAATACCACAACAGTTAAAAAAAGACTTTAAAAGTAGAGTTGGATGCGGTGTTGCATGTTCATCTCTCATGCTGCTGGGCAGCCACGGCAGCAGCCACAATGGAGGAAGATGCCAACCGAGTTTCGCTTCCTCCACCTGGTTCTTCCACTAGAAAAGATGTCAGGCTGACTACAGACCACCTGTTTAAATAAAGTTCAGATAGGCCGACTTAAGTCGATCAAACACCGAAATAATTAATTTACCATAAAACTTAAATGTTGTTGCATTTTGTTGCTGGGTAACATATTAATTTCTGTGGGCCAGATTTCTAGCATTTTACCAAAATCGTTTGTATGCCTCTTATTTTCAGAAACTGTTTGTTAGAATCAAACCTATCAAACTTTCATGACCAAGTCTGTAAGCTGTTTACCTCTGCTTCCTCTACACTTTGGTTGTGGTCAAGCTGGTGTGAGCATGGGCTGCTTTACAGAAAACTCCAAGGTCACGAGTCTCTAAAGGACCAAAACCAGACTCCGTCTGAAAGCACTACAAGTGGCTGCATCTGTTCAACTGTCCTCTTGTGGTGTTTTAAACTCCTCCATGAGACACTTCTAATCTGCTTTGCTTAGCTCGCCCTGAGACACTTTTGCACAGCAGCGGAAGTATGAAAAGTGGTAGTTTTCACTGAATGCAAATCTGTTTATTAAGGGTAGGACTTCTTTTTGTTTTGTATTTAATTGAAAACTGTTTTGGACACTATTTTCTCGCTATATTTGCACATATTTTCATATTCATGATATATTTGTGGCAGCTCTTGCTGTTCCCCCCACAGCTACTCCCTGCTCTGATTTACCATCAGTCTCTCAGTTTTCATCCTTTTCCCACTTAAACCTTTCCTCTGCTTTTTGAACAGCTTCCTTTCTTGCCCCTCGTATCTGCTCCTTCCTCTCCTGTGACTCCAGCAGGGAGCTCCATCAGCTCCAGAGGTCCAGAGCTGTGAGCTTGGAATGTGTTTGTATGGGTGTTTGTCTGTGGGTGTGGGTGTGTGTGTGTGTGTTTGCATGGGTCTCCATGCATGTGGGTGTGTTGTGTGAAGTAAATGGCTTTCTAAGATCCCCTGGGTTGCATCTCAAATTTGCTCACAGAGAGCAGCCATGACTAAGACTGCATGCCTTTCATTAACACAGAGAGAGAGGAGGAGGCACGGGGAGCACGGTGAACAAAGTTGAATAAGTCAGCTGCTGCAGCAGAAATGTTGTCCTTCACCCGAAGTACTGGATCTAAAAATGTGTTTAGGAAGGTATCAACTTCCCTGTGTAAATAACTGAAAGTAGGGAGGTGAAGACCTGGAAATGATCAACACACACTGGGCTACTGGAGACTTTAAACCACATTCACATGAAGCTAAAACTCTGAATTTTTGGATTGCTGTTCAGTAGCCATTCTGCCGTGCTTTTAGCTCTAGTTCAACCATTAAAGAAGCGCTTTGGAACTTCAGCAGTTTTCCTTAGTGAGTCATTCCTCACCAACACTAATTTGGCATCCATCTTGCATCCTACCCCCACTTTGAGCTCCCTCCAGTCAATAAAAGTCAGTCTGACGTGTGTGTTTTTCCTCTTTTCCTCTGATAAAGGTCATTTGTGTTTCTTTGATGAATCCACCACTGTCTTGTGTGCTGACATTCAGTTGCTGGTGTGTGCCATGACACGAAGCAAAGAAAAACTCAGCTAAAACATCTTAAAGTGTCCCAGAAGCAAATGTTGTGAAGTTTGGTTTGTTAGTCTCAAGACGCTGTGGAACAAGAGCTCCAGAGATGAACATAATAAATGCAACAGTGCCATCAAAATGAGTCAGAAATGCATATTTTTAGGGTTGGAAAGTTACACGGTGCTGCTAAGCAATGCTTTCAGCGAGTTTTAGTGTGTTTGTCAAAGAGGATACGGTGCATAATCAAACAATTCAGTAAATTCAAGACTGCACTAAATATCTGAGCACATGCTTCCCTCAACATATGGCATTTGCTGCTACTTTGTATATGTGGTCTAGACCAGAAACTCTCTGTAAGCGGTTTGACTCTTACTGAACAGTGTGTTTACACCAAACATGATTTGAACATCAAGGGCATCAGGTTTACATGCAAGGTCAATGGCCGATGCGCCTCCAGGAGGTGTTCAAAAGTGTGTGACGTGTTCCGCAGCATTTTGAGATTTTGAGCGTTCGATGCGTGTAATGCGTCGAGGGGGTGGACAACGGAGTTGGAAAATCTGAATGTAGGTGTGTCTGACCTCAGCAAATGGTCAGACACAACTTGATTTATCAGTTCATCCAGTCATGAAAGACAGAAAACAAAGGGGCAGTATTAAGTTCAGGAAGTACTGGAGCTGTGCATAAAGCTCATTCATATAGCAACAGTTGGTTTAGACCTGGTTCAGCCTGTGTTTAGTCCTGGATTAGATCTATTTCATACTCTAAAGGGGAATTTAGCTTTTTTGAACCTGGGGTCTGTTTTCATATGTCCTTTCATATATGTGAGTGATGGAGAAAGGAATTTTCAAGATAGCTCCAGTATTTATCCTGGCAGGCAGCCTAGCAGCCCAGCTGATGATAAGTATGGGGCAACCGGCCCCTGCTTCTAAGTTGGCCCTAAAAACATGCTTTTTTTCCACACTGAAGGGCTCGAATAGGCTCAACGAGTGTCCGACAACATACTAGAGAGGAGAAATAAAAGCATCTACATTACCTGGCGATCGCTATTTGTTTTGGTGTCCGTGTCTAAATCTTGAGACGTTGGAAATCAAATATTGTTCTGAACTCACGTCCCCCACTGTGTTTTGACGTGAGTTATCGCATGATTTCGGAATGGGATTTGATTTCCAGTGTCCCGAGATTTGGACACAGACACCAAAACAGATGGCGAAAGCCAGGTAACGTAGATACTTTTATTCATTTCTCCTCTCTGGTATGATGTCAGACACTTGTTGAGACTATCCGAGCCCTTCACTGTGGAGAAAAAGCAAATTTTTTGGGTGAACTTGGACGCGGGGACCAGTTGCCCTATACTTATCATTAGCTGGGCTGCTGCCTGCTTGGCTAAATACTGGAGCTATTTTGAAAATTCCTTTCTCCATCACTCACATATTTGAAAGGACATATGAAAACAGACCCCAGCTTAAAAAAAGCTAAATTCCCCTTTAAGAAATTACAGTTAGTTTCTGTACTTTCAGTGGCTACAATAATAATCTTTCTACCACTGATACATATCAATTGATCACACGGTTCACACTCCTACAGGATACAGATGAGCAGGCGCTCGTCAGCTGAAATCGAGCGTCTGCAGTTGGTTTCCTACAAGGTGATGCGGGTACCGATGCGGGTAAGCAGCACGCCGTCAAACTGGGCCGGGATTAGATGGAGATAGCGCTGGAAGCGACCCTCATCAGTGTGCAGCTCCTGGAGCAGATGGTGAAACTCAACAAACTCAGAACACCTCTGAAGTATCTGGTGAACCCAGACACGGCGCAGAGCTGCCGGAATATGACGTTCCCCATCTCCATTTATCAGATAAAGCCACTCTCTCTGTCACATCTGCCATCATACCAACAGACCCATTAAAGGAAGAAGCCAAGAGATGTTCACTCTCTCTCTCTGTCCCGCTCTGACCTTGACCACCGGTTGAAGGCGCCTGACGCTGGACATCAACACGTGTCGGAGAAGTCTTGATGTAAACTTTTTAGCAACCCAGTGTCCAACTTTGAGTGATGGGCACGTTTTTGACACCTAAATCGTGTTTGGTGTGAACACGTTCATTGTGTTTCACTCAAATCTGTCTTTGCACAGAAAAAGGACAATAGAAGACATGCTTCCGTTTCTTGTTTTATAAACTGAACTTCTCTTGGTTTTGGGATTTTTACGTTCTGCATGGGAGGGGCTTAATCTCGCTTTTGTTCATGTTCAATTTTGAAGCATCCAGTTAGTTTTGTTTCCTCTTTCTCCACTTGTGTTTAGTTTTGCTATGCCTGTCCTCTACCAGTGTTCTATCACCTGCCCGGTTTCCTTCGTTCACCCCACGTTCATTATTTCCAGCTCTGCTTCACTCATGTTCCCTGCTCTGTTTTTATTAACCACATGAAATTCTCTATATTGAATTTCCTTCCCCTGCAGGACCTTTCGGTTGATGAATAATTAAAGATAGTTTCCCTACCACACTGCCTTCTTAGTATGTGTATTTGGATCCTGTCCTAAACTCCAGCTGTGACAGTAATGTCTGTAGAGGATGTGGAGATATGTCACACCGGGCTGCATGAGATAGAAGTGCCATCTTGTGAGAAAAGCTCTCCAGTGATGTGCTTACTACTACTGTCACTGGGTTTGCCAAGTGGTATTTTAGCCAAAACTTTGATCAAAGTAGTCAAATTTGATGGAGAAAGGGAAAGAAGGAAGAAAGAAAAAGAAAACTGACTTTGAGAAAAAATGAATAATACAAATATATTAGCTGAAATTAACTGAATAAATGCCCAGCCTCCGTTTCTTAGACTGGACCTCACATTAATTTTGCAGCTTTGTACTGTAGTTGAACTATTTTGCTTTGCAAATCCAGCAAACTTGGTCCCAATTTTTCAATTCATCTCAACATTAAAATGGGATCAAATTAAATGATAATTGCCTATAAATATATGCTTAATCAAAGCATGGCCACATGTTAATTATCTCGTTTCCCTGCATTAGTAATCCATGGCCACGCATTAGTAACGCACGGCCATGAGTTTTCCCTGTAGATGTCACCAGGCAGCCTCGGTAGTCTGAAAGAAAATAAATAAATAAAAACTGGCCTGAACAATTGTCTTTAGAGGGAATCCATCATTCTCTGTCTGCACGTTGTGTTTAGTGTTCAGTGGGACTAAAAACAAAACCAGGGCAGTGTCTGAGAGCAAAATCCTCTCGGTTGTAGCTTTGCTAGATAAAATATTGTATATCAGGCCAGAGCAGCCTCTACATCAATCACAGCTGGATGAGTCATCATGCTTTCAATACAGTCAGTTCACAGCACGGGACTGGGAAGTTATGTCTTCTCTATCTATTAAGAAACATTGATATATATTAAACACTTAATACAGAAGAAAGTTTAAGATTAATATTTGATAAAGAGCTGCCACTTTTTTACCCCTTGATATAAAAAAATGATATTCATCATCACCGGTATCGTTTCCACCACTGAGAAAAAAGGCAGCCTTTGCCCTGACTGGTTTGCATAGACAGCTTTGGCCTCCAGTGCAGGTAGAATGAAGCTGGGGGTATTTTTAGGTGCTGACAATTGGCAGCGCTCCCTTCAGCGGGGGTGGAACCTGGCAGAGAGCATGAAATCAATGCAGACAGCATCGATGTATGTTGGGTCATTTGTTGGGAATACAATACATATGATATATCTGCTCTAAGTGTAAGGTAGACTGATGAGTGAGTCCATGCTGTTGCATTGATTTCAGCTGTTACGTCCACTTCTGTCAGGCTTTCATCAAAAGAGAGGAGGGTTTTTAAGTTTTTGATCAGGAAATTTTGTCATGATCAGCTGGATTAATCCAGTTTTAAACAGTCTTAGAGTATTATTTAACATCATAAGTAATTGTATACTTACACATTCTTGCCGTGACCTTCATGTGCAGCTAAAGTTGGAGCAAGAATGCTTAAAGAAATCTTCTCCTGCAGCAGCCTGCATCCGACCAGAACTGCTTTATCCCAACGTAAAACATTATAGATGTGGGTTATAATTCATGTTAACAGGGAGAAGGTGTCTTCTTTCATTGACAATTAAATACAATATCCTTCAACATCTCAGGCATCGCTGACTCATGCAGGTTGTGACTCCCTGTGCCAAGTCATGGCATGGAAAATAAATCTAATTTTAGTTCTGGCTCAGTGTCATTTCAGACAGAGATTTCATTTTTACTCATCTTAATGCTGCAATAAAAGATGGTGCTAGCAAGAAAAAGACATCTGATTTATCATGATGCACTCGGTAACACTGAGTAGATTTAAATGCACTTCCAAGTTAATGAGTCATATCCTGCTTTGTTTTATGTCCAGGATATGATGCATACGGGGTACATGCTGTGACAGTGACTCACAAGAAATGTGATCAAGATCTGACACTAAAACAATAATTCAATCACTACATTCATTATTGAGATGACAAAGACCCTCTCCACCTAAAAAGATTCACTAAATTATTTCTATTTGAAAGAAAGACAGATTAATCACTAATAAAATGCTACTTGTTGGTCTTAATCTGTGCTTTCATGAGATATGTTTTTAAGAGGGGGAAAACAAAAACTGGTATAAACTTGAAATTTTGATGTAAAAACTCTTTTTTTGGTTATTTTCTTACATTCACAGTCCTAAAAATGACTGAGTTCTTGCATTATCATCAAAATATTTGTAAAAATCTCAGAGGAAAAATCATATGAAAAAATTAAGTTTTTTGATATACAGGTACAACCCAAAAAATTAGAATATCCGGAAAAAGTTCTTGTATTTCTGCAATTCAACTTTAAAGGTGCAATTTACATATTGTATGGATAAATAATATGCAAATCAATATATTTCAAGCTTTTATTTGTGTGGATGTTGCCGATAAGGTCTTGCAACATAAGAAAACCTCAAATTCAAAGAATAAAAAAATTTGAACATTGCATGAAATTTATTATAAAAGGATTTTAAAAGCAAAAAAGTCAGGCCTCCTAAAATAAAATCTTGCATCTGTACTTAACACTTGATTTGGGCCCTTTTGCATGAATGACTACCTTAACCTGGCGTGGCATGAATGCTACCAGCATGTGGCATATCTCAGGTGTTACGGAAGACCAGCATGCTTCCATCACAGCCTTGAGCTCTTCTTTATTGTTTGGTCTCTTCCCGTTCACCTTTCTCTTGATAATTGCCCACAGATTTTCAACGGGGTTCAGGTCAGGTGAGTTTGTGGGCCAATCAAGCAGGGTGATACCATGGTTGTTGAACCACGATTTTGTAGCTTTGGCAGTGTGGGCGCGTGCCAAGTCCTGCTGGAAGATGAAGTCTGCATCCCCACACAGCTGGTCCACTGAAGCAAGCATGATTGTGAATTCTTCTTAACCAAGACAGGGACTTTTTAAAAGGCTCAGGGCACTTATGCAGATGTTTTGGATTACTTACCTGATTAGAATGTGACAGTAGCCTCAATACGATTTTCACAGTATTCTAATTTTTTGAGTTTTTGAAATTAAGGTTTTCTTAAGCTGCAAGTCCTAATCAGCAACATCCAATCAAATAAAAGCTTGAAATATATTGATTTGCATATCATTTATCTATACAATATGTAAATTGCAACTTTTAAGTTGAATTACAGAAATACAAGAACTTTTTCTGGATATTCAAATTTTTTGGGTAGTATAGAATCCAACTTTGTAAGTGACAAACTTTTGATTCAAAACTATTGGTGTCTAATTCATTAAATACACCTTTTAATTAGGGTAAATCCAAATTATACTGATGTCACAAACAGTATTCATGCAAATGAACAGGTGGCTAACTAGTATAATTTCAGTGCAGTCTATTTCAATCACACTGAAACTATTGCAACAGCATTTCCAGAGGTTGAAAATGATCAAATATAAAGTTTTAATACACAGGCCTTAAAGGATAACTTTCTTTTTATTCAACCTTGACCTTATTTCTAGGAGTATATACGTGTATTTACTCACCGGTAAAGTTTCTGCATCACTTTGAGTCCTTCGGAAGATAATACGCAAAGTCGCCCTTTGGTGTACATCAGTAAAATAGCATAGACGGGGCAGCCACTATAAAAGACATTATCTGCAGCAAAAACTCTTTGATTTCATCAATGCTTTAAGTAGAATGAACGAACGAATGAGTATTATTGTCCTGTGAGTTCAGAGTTTCGCAAATTGCGTTTTTGTTGTTGTCTGGGTAACGGGCTGCTCTTCTCAGCTGTACTACGGAGGTGTGTATCATGAACGGGCGGCCCCGAAAAGTGTGTAAAACACCCTGATAACTAACGGAAAGCTAAATCTGGACTCACGGGACAATAGTACTCGTTCATTTGTTCACTCTACTTAAAGTACTGGCAAAAATCAAAGAGTTTTGCTGCAGAGGATGCCTTCTATAGTGACTGCCCCGTTTCCGGCATTATACTGGATCTACACCGAAGCGCGACTCAACGTTATACCTTCTGAAGGACTCAAAGTGATGCAGAAACTTTACCGGTGAGTACATGCACATATATACACCTAAAAATAAGGTCAAGGTTGAAAAAAAGAAAGTTATCTTTAAGCTCTTAATGATCTGGCTCCCCCTAAATCTCTAAATCTCCCAAAAATCTCCTTGTTCCCTTGAGGGATGGACATGCAGACATCATGGAGTTGATACTTCGATATCTGCCTGTTAAAATATAAGATCTGATACTTTCTTGAATATAAAGATGTCACTGTTCTTAAACAGAACATGCAATTTGTGTTCACCTTTATGAATTCCAAGCATTAAAATCTCATGTTAAACTTTGCTTATGTTTTCCATGTTACATGATTATGGTAGCTGATGATGCTGCTGCTATTTTACTGATTTAATGCAGGTTTTTGCTCATGATGTTTCACTATATTTATATTTATATAGTGAGAGTGATATATTTATATCACTATCAGGGCTGCACAATATATCATTTGAACGTTGTCATCGCAATGTACTGATGAGCAATAGTCACACTGCAGGTTCTGCAATCCAGGAGATGAATGAACTCAATGTGCTCTCATCTAATTTCAAGGGTACCTGAAACACTGCACACAGTAATCCACCAGTCACAATTGTTCATTTTAAATGTGCCAAAAACACTCCTTTGTGGTAAAAACGCAGTTCACACTTGCAGATAGAACAAAACATGAACCCAAGTCTTAGCACAATGAAAGTAAGAAATAAAAAATAACACTAAGAATAACTCAAATACAGACAAAAAAATAAAAATAAACGTACTTGCAACATTCACAAAGAGGTCAGAGCAGGTTAATTGTCAACAAGATGGCAGGAGTGCAGCATTCAAGTCATCTACTGAAAATTTCTGCATTTTTTCATATGCATTATACAGTATATCATAGGGTTAGAAATTGCTGAGTTTTTTTTTCCATATATCGTATTTTGTAATCAATTTAAGAAATGTAAATAATCTAGTCTAATAATTTGATTAGTTTTTAAATTTAATTTTTCTTTAATTTACTCAATTTTATACATTTCTCTCAAGTTTATGTTTTATTCATATTTTATATTGCCTTTACAATAGAGACATTAATGCACACTGTGCAATATTACTGCTATTGATAAGAAAAAAAAAATAAGGATATACTGACATGAATTTTTTGGCATCCTTAGTTCCATATTGTCCAAGAAAACACACTGCTTGAGTCTGGGTCAGAGGCAGACCTGGCTGACTTTTCTCTCACTTAAAAGGGGCAGTTTATCCTGGAATATATTAAAAACAAACAAAATACAGTAGCGTACTGCTGTGTCCTTCAATTCAGCTAAAAAGAAAAGAGCAGCAACATGGGCTCCCTCACCGTGCGCAGACAATTGCTCACGACTCTAACAGAGAAAGACCCAATTGCTCACAAATTGTTTAACCACATTTACTTTTCCAAAAGAAAAGAAAAGAAATATACTCACAAATAAGTATTTAAATAAGTGTCTATTTATTTTAAAGCGTCTTCTGCACCCTGCTGAAATGGTTTTAATATTTTATGTAAAACACTGTGAATTTGCCTGTATAAAAATGTGCTATACAAATAGACTTGCCTTATGACAAATGCATACATTAAGTTTTATTTGGCTGAGTCCTACCTCTGCGGAGAAGACACATTAGAATACTGGAACTCCAAGTCAAGTTTTTCCTGATATTCACAAGTTTGCTGAGAGATTTCTACTGTACTTTATCCTGCTTCTGCTGTGGAATAGCTTTTCACCAGTGTGTGACACAAAGTGCGATGGAACTGCATTTTTATACCTTTTTCAGTAGGGTATTGTTTTTTGTTCATCATAATTAAACCAATATATGAACATATTACATAATTGATCATTTTTTCACTATGAACAGCCTATACTGTAGATCATAAAACAATTTGTGAGGAGTTGTCTCTTTCTGTTTATGATGGGAGCAATTATGTCATCACAGCTTCACTTCTCTCAGAAACATAAGCACTGATGTCAAATTGAACACTGGGGTACAAATAAGGGAGGTAGCGACAGCAGCTCGGATAAACATCAGCCTTACGTTTTAGTGGAGCTGTATGGTGCTGCTTCCTGTTCACTCCCGTCTATGGTCACTTGTACTTTTGTGGAAATATACAGTCGTCCTCAAAATGATTCATACCCTCCAATTAAAGAGGGAGAGAAATCAGCTGTCAGTGAAATAAGCTGAAATTGAGAAAAGTCGTTATAAATAAAAAATTCTATGAAAATCATAATGATTTTGAATTGTGGTTCAACCGAAATATATATATGAAAAAATAAAAAATAAAACAAGTAAACAAGCATAATGGGGGCTCCGAAGCTGAAATTCTGTTGAGCAACACTTTAAAGCAATCACTGCAATCAGGTGTTTTCTGTAATGTTCAAAAAGACTTCTACACCTGTTGACAGGTATATTTGTCCTCTATTTATGGGAAAGGTGCCGTAATGTGTCTGGGACTGTTTTGTTTGTTTGTTTTTTTTATTTATTATTTTCAACCACAATTCAAGAGCAATATTTTATTTCAATAAATTATATTTTTGTCAATTTTTATTTATTAATAATTTCTTTCGTTTCCTGTTATTTGAATTATTATTGTGAATTTAGCCTTTTCTTTAATTGGAGGGTACGAATAATTTTGAGGACTGTGTATTTTCTTTTTTACCTGCACGTTACCGGCGGTGATGAGCGGTAATTTATTGCTCTGGCAAGCGCTGATCGTCATCATCTTAGTGATCCGCACCCCTCTATTTATAATTGGCTAACACATTGCTTTTGTTCATTGGTCTATGATTGCAGGATTGACAAACAAGATGCATAAAATATATTTTTACTCCAAGGGTGGGCACGGCCCCCCAGTGCTCGCCAATGCTGCCAGGATGGATCAGACCCTGTACCTTTGTAATATTTTGAGATCAGCTTCCTTTATTATTTCTACTCTTTTACCTTTTAAAATATTCAAATGAATGAAATAGTTTTACTCCAATAACTGATAAATTTTCATTTGATTCATTTTAGCAATTATATAGATATATTTATGGGTATTCTGATGTTTAATTGCAATTTTTAAAAGCAGTTGCCATATAAAGAAACTATTTTCTTACTTATAAGTGTTCTTCTAACATGCATCCATGCCTGTAGCCTATTGAAGAGATCACAGGAGCATCTGTTAGCAGGAAATAAGGAACCGCTAATGAGGTAGTGGCTTCTTGAATTGCTGTTGCATTTCATAATGGCATCTTCTGTAACTCAGTTTCAGTTGGCAAGGGATACTCAAAGGTATGAGGGTAGGAAGTAACAGTGATCGAATTAAGCCTAAATTTGACATTGATTGGGAGGAAATGCCACTCACTGCAGATTGGTTAGGACAAGTATAAACAAGAAAACTAGACCTAATTAACTGATAAACTTAACAGACTAAAAAGCTGCTCCTACAGAGTTACCTATGAGGATTGCTTTCATTTGTCAGATAACTCCGACTTCAGGTCATCATGTTAAATTGCTAAGTTTGTTATCATGTAATCTCCATGTCCATCTTCATGCTTTACCAGAAAACAGTGGAAATTGTTTCTTTATAAACTAATAGAGTATTGCTCCATTATGTGTGATGATGTGTGAGTATTGCTCATCACCTTCAAATATTTACAGATTGTTTCTAACCTTCATGACTCGCTTTGGTCGTGCCTTCTGTGAGGTAATGCTTGGCGTGGATAATTAATCTAATTTTAGCTTGATATGCTTGTGTGTGGATGTGTGTGTGCGCTTATGTGTGTGAGAGAGAAAAATACTCAGTGTTGTCATTTTCCCTCAGCTAGGATGCTGAAGGCTGCATCAGTTTGACACACTGTTATCTCCCCGTTTGTCAGTGTTTACCCCCCCCCTCCCTCCCCCTCCCCATGCAATCATGGACAGTGGGGAGACAGTAATACCAGGCTTATCTAGGCTGTTATCCTGCATCCATGTTTTCTGCTAATGGTTCAATACATGTTGCGAGTTATGCATCTGAAAATGAATTATTCAGAAATTCAACTAATTTTTACTTTTTTCTTCTTCTCCAGCAGCGGATGCGGTGCCGGTGCGGAAAGATGGGGATCAGGTAAAGTACCACTATCTGTTTTCTTTTTTCTTTGAAATACCGCTGACATTTCTAAACACCTCAATCTGTACTTCTACTTTACCAAAAGCTGCTGTGACAAATGATAAAACACTGCTGCTTGTGTTCTCATCAGGGACGGGGGTGTAGGACAATTGATTCTTGTCCTAAATCTCTTAGAAGTGAGAGAAAAAAAAAGGTTACTCACCCAGAAAATCCCCCTGATGTTAGACGAGGAGCCTTGGTTTCGGAAAGTTTGCCCACATTGCTTTGACGATAAACTTTTTCTGTGTTGTGCTCTTCTGTGATCAGCCTCTATGCTTCACATGTCGAGAACAAACTGCCAGAAAGATTCAGATCAACTGAAACAGTTAATTTAAATCTAGGTTAAAAAGCCACCTGTTCTCAGCTGCATTTGAATAGAGTTTTCATTTTGAAGTACAGATCTGCGCTCTTTTTATTTCATTTCACCTTTATTTATACATGTTGTCTCATGGAGATCCAAGACCCAAGATCTCATTTGCAAGAGAGACCTGTTAATGTTAAAGTTTTTCCTTTTATGTTCTTTTCTATTTATTTCAAATCAACAAACTTATTCAAATCTAGTTTACTTCTTTTCATGTATTTTATACAGTATACACATACATATATACATATACATATATATATATATACTCACCAGCCACTTTATTAGGTACACCTTGCTAGTACTGGGTTGGACCCGTTTTGCCTTCAGAACTGCCTTAATCCTTCGTGGCATACTGCAGATTTAACAAGGTACTGGAAACATTCCTCCGAGATTTTGCTCCATATTGACATGACAGCATCACGCAGTTGTTGCAGATTTGTCAGCTGCACATCCACAACGAGAATCTCCACATCCCAAAGCTGCTATATTGGATTGAGATCTGGTGACTGTGGAGGCCATTTGAGTACAATAAACTCATTGTCATGTTCAAAAAAGCAGTCTGAGATGATTCCCGCTTTGTGACATGGCGCGTTATCCTGCTGGAAGCAGCATCAGAGGATGCTACACTGATGTCATACAGGGATGGACATGGTGAGCAACAATACTCAAGTAGGCTGTGATGCTTAAACCATGCCATGTTGGTACTAAGGGACCCAAAGTGATCCAAGAAAATTTCTCCCACACCATTACACCACCACCACCAACCTGAACCGTTAATACAAGTCAGGATGGATCCATTCTCTCATGTTGTTGACACCAAATTCTGAGCCTACCATCCGAATTCCGTAGCAGAAACCGAGACTCATCAGACAAGGCAACATTTCTCCATCTTCTATTGTCCAATGTTGGTGAGTCTGTGGGAATTGTAGCCTCAGTTTCCTGTTCTTAGCTGACAGGAGTGGCACCCGGTGTGGTCTTCTGCTGCTGTAGCCCATCTGCTTCCAGGTTGGATGTGTTGTGCATTCAGAGATGCTCTTCTGCATACATCGGTTTTAACAAGTGGTTATTTGAGTTATTGTTGCCTTTCTAGCAGCTCGAACCAGTCTTGCCATTCTCCTTTGGCATCAAAAAGGCATTTGCGCCCACAGAACTGCTGCTTACTGGATATTTTCTCTTTTTTTGGACCATTCTCTGTAAACCCAGATGGTTGTGCAGGAAAATCCCAGCAGATCAGCAGTTTCTGAAATACACAGACCAGCCCATCGAACACCAACAACCATGCCACATTCAAAGTCACTTAAATCACCTTTCTTTCCTTCATTCTGATGCTCGGTTTGAACTGCAGCAGATCGCCTTGACCATGTCTACATGCCTAAATGCATTGAGTTGCTGCCATGTGATTGACTGATTAGAAATTTGCGTTAATGAGCAGTTGGACAGGTGTACCTAATAAAGTGTCTGGTATGTGTATATATATATATATATATATATATATATATATATACATACATACATATATATATATACACATATATATAGACAAAGATATATATTTATTAGGGGTACAATAATACATGTAGTCTTATCGAACCGTTCAATACAGGTGTGTAACCGTGGCCACCATGTATTGACTATTGAACAGTCCTGAACATTTGATTTATTTAATCAATTTGTGTTCTGACGATGACCTCTGTGTTAAAAACTCACTGGATCTGTGTTCACGTACATTTAGATCTGGTGTTTGGAACTACTTTGGTCTTCATGTTAAGTATGACCCTGATGGTAAGCTGTTGTGGAAAAAGCACAATGGTTAAACAAAAAAGGGATGACCCAACCGTGAATTTTTTGTATTGTTGCACCCCTAATATATATATATATATACAGTATATACTGTATACTGTATATAAGCATCCCTGATATAAATGTGAATGTTTCACAGCTTGAGTGTTTCTAGTTTAAAGTAAAGATTCTTGAAGCACAAAAAAGATAACCTGACTCCCGCCACCTGGTATTTGCAATACCATCTGGGGAGGGAGTTAACCCGATGTCATTTCAAATTAGTCTTTTTTTTCTAAAACTCTTGCATGTGATTGGATAGAAGATCTGTCCGTCATCTTGACTGACACGCTACTTCAGCCACTCACGTTGAACCGAATGACGCAACCCGTGACGCAACTCAGAGCGACACCAGAGCCACCACGCATAGAGGATCGAGTTATCAAAACATGTTATCAAGCTCAAAAAGCTTCAGTCAAACAACATGGCGGCGGCGGCGACAGCTAGTACGAGCGGTGTACAGTCTGTGAACGACTTTTGTCGAATGTGCAAAGAAAACCTCCGGCCAAAACGCCGCCCATCCTTCAAAAGTCCCACCCGCGATTAGTGATTGGCTCCTACTATTCTCTAACCAGACGAAATCACCTATAACTGTCGCCTTACTCAGATGGAGTGCGTGAGGAAAGGGAACGCCCCCGCGTGTACTTGTTGAACGCACCCAGATGATGTAAATCAGGTTACAAAAAAGAGGCATGAAATAAAAAAGAGAGCCAGAAAGAAATTCAACATGGAAACTAAACTAGAATGAGAAACTCATATTCGTATACCAATATCACACATAAAGGTCCTCCACGAGTTGATGCTTCCTCAATGAAAAGATTCAGGAAGTTAGGTAGGGTGAGCCTGTCCCTTTCCCTGCTTCAGACAAGACCCCTTGCTGGTTGGTATTGAGGATGTGTAATGGCAGAAAAGGGGACAAATATAAGCGAGAAGAGGTGAGAATTTTAAGGCTATATAATAGCTACTGTATTTATATATATTACGGTGGTGCATGGATAATGAATGAAATTTAAGAAGAGATGGAAGAGAAAACAAAAAAGATGAAGCAGTTGCCATCTGTTTCCGGCCCCGTTCAGAAGATCCCAGGGACCTGGTGTCCTGCTCGAAGTTCTGAAGGGGACCCCTCTCGTTTCTCCAGAGCAAAGGAGCTTTAATGATGATCCTCAGACATCCTGCCTCCATGAAAGGCCACACCCTTGGTTGGTTTTTATACAATGTCAGCACAAATCTTATCAGTCCAGCTTTTGCTGGCTCATTACTGACCAGATTATGAATGCTTTGCTGACATAAATAAATGATACTGTTTATCATATTGCAATTCACCAAAACTTAAGTGCTTGTCAGAAAGAAGGTGTCCAGTTAAATGGCATTATCAGATGTAACATAAGTATGTAGGTTTTATATATTTATAGATGTGGGACAGTTCTTTTTCACCTTAAAGGTACTGTATACCGTTTAACTTAATAATGATAATAGATGATTTCTGAGGTCAGTACAGCACTTGACACATGTCGGTGCTCTGAAGGGGCTGCCCTCCTTACAAAGCAGACATTGTAACTTTGCAGTAGTGGATCTGTCTCTCATTGGATCATGTGACCTGGAGCGCTTTGCTTTATGGTTCAATGACTTTGCTATCAGCTGATCAAAGTTTTTTTTTTTTAAACATGATTCTATAACACAGATAGAGACTTTTAAATTGTGCTACAGTTGTGTGTTCTGTGGGAAGTTACAGGTTTTGTGCTCCTCGTGGCCAAAAGTCATACGGAATCCCAAGAAGAATCATTCTGCCCCCATCAGACTGAGTGATCTCTGCAGCTTGCACAAAACTTTACACTTTTATCCAATCAAAACAGGTGTAATTGGATCTATTTATTTCTTTTTTTTAAACCCAGTCACAGCAGCGCTAAGCAGCATTGTCTCATTCAGCATCACAGAATAGATTCAACCTCATCTCTCTACAGGGACCACCAGACTAGATGGGGTTAACAGCTTAGAAGTGATTACTTTCCACTTTGGTCTGATACTGTAATAAATAGTCTCCCCGTTTTAGGTCAGTGCACCCAAACATGCATCTGTGTAGCTTACAGGCGGCGCAGCAAGACGTTATTTATATGCCTTATCAGTGGGATGTTCTCAACAAGCTGAGCCAGTCGCCTGACCTCAATTCAAATGATTATTCATGTAGCTGCTGATGAATAGGCTGAAGTCCTGGAAGTCTGTCTGCTGTGTGGGTCTGGCAGCGGCACAGAGGATGTCTGCGAGGCTCAGACTTCAGACACTCATTGAAATATCAAATACAGTGGAGCGTCCTGGTGACCGAGCAGCTAGAGCGCATGCAACGCAATCCCAGTTGTTCCATTTCAGTTTGTTGCACTCCATTCTTTCTTTCCCTATCATTTGTCTCTGTAATACCAAATCTCCAGTAAAGACAATGCCATAAGCATTAAAATAGTTTTATATATAATATATAGATATAAATGAGCTGATTTCATGGTAATTCGCCCTATGAATTTATGTTAATTGGCTCTGGTCTGAAACCTCCTGCCAGCTGGAGTGGTTTTCTGTTCGAGTCTGTAGGTGCTCCACTTCCTTCATAAAGTCCAGATTAATTAATGACTGCTAATCGGTGGAGGTGTGAGTGGTCGTGTGTCTTCACGTGTGAGCTGTACGAGATCCGTGCAGCTTGTCCTGGATGCAGCTACTCAGTCTCATCTTGATGTGAGAGGGGAAAAGCTCGGGCCACCTTGCATGATAAGAGACTGATTGATGGAGATACTGGAGGGTGTACATGAAAATATGAAATTAAAGCTGCGGGGTAGCACTTTACCCTTATATGAAACATTTGATATAAAATCCATTATCCTGGACGTTTGTTGTGTGTCACCCTTCCTTAAACATCTGCAGTATTATTTTTCACTTTAACAGTCTCCCAGTCTTGAATGTGTCTCAGTATCTTGTGAGAAAATGTAGAAAGAGGAGAGTGGAAGCTGATAACACGGCTGCACCCTGCAGCAGCTCGTATTAATCAAACCTTTGTGCTCTCCTGTGTGTACGACTGCACTCTCGTGACTGCCTGTGCGTGACTCGGTGTGAAGGTGCGTTTGTGTTGATAGCCTCTTACCAAGGCCACCGAGCCGCTCTCCCCAGGGCTCAGACTATTACTAGGCCATGTATCACTTCTCAGCTGTTGACTCTAGAGAGAGGCAGAGGAGAAGAAAGCACAAGATTGAGGGGAGCACAAACAGAGACATCCATCTTATTGTTTTTCATGACTAACTGATGCTTTCTTTCTTTTCCTGGTGTCCTTTTGCCTCTAAAGTAAGACCTTGAAAGCACACAAATTTGCTCATATTTTAATTATCTATTCTCCAACACCATTGTATCATTTTCTGAACTAGTGGTATATTTTCCACAAATCTTGTTGCTTTCTACCTCCTGCATGAGGAGAAAACACATCTATGCACATGCAAACCTTCCTGCAATCAAAAGAAACCCTACAATACTGGAAACTTTTCTATTTTTGATTCAGTTTTTGCATTCAGTGGCTTCAGCAGCGAGATCCATTTTTGATAAAGTGTTGTTTGCGTCGAGCACCGATCTCACGGCAGCCTTCAAGTTGTTTACTCTCACAAACATGTCTCCTCTGTGTAATTTACAGGCCTGCAGAGAGAAAGAGGCCAGCAGGTGGAGGGGGGATTTGGCAGAATATAACACAGGAGTTCACAGACATGATTCAGACTCAGGATGAAGTGACAAAAAAAAAAGGCTGACTGACAGAATAAATCAAACATAGCAGGCCCAAAAGCAAACATATCATTATGTGGGGAAAAAAGAAAACAACACAGGCTTTAAATATTAAAGAAGTGATGAGGAGTAGATCTAAACAGATAAGTGAGTTGGCAGAGTAGCGACTCATAAATCTATCTGCAGACCTGACCGTGCTCACAGGGACACCATGATCACTCTAATTCATCATTTCAGAGTTCACTATTTTAATTTAGTATGTAAGCATCACAGACTGTATAGATAACTGCAGCCGGTCTAAGTTCATTAAGTGATTTGTGATAAGTTTTAACCTCAAGTTTAGCATTTTTGTTGTTTACCTGCAAGCAGAAGCTTAAAAAAAACTTTAGATGCTTTACATGACTGCAGCTGAATGGGATGCTTCTAATACATATGGCCATCTGACTAAACAAACAAAAAATGTAAATGAGAGCAGCTTCTTTGGGAATTTATTATACCAATAAACACAGAATGATTTACACTTTACAAGAATGAATCTTCAACACGTTTCTGCTTATTTAAGTCATTGTTGGCATAAACACGCAGGAGTGAGCAAAACTTCAACCACAATATCTGGGTGTGTTCTAGAGTTTTGAGTCAAGTTGCTTTGGCTGCTCTCCTCTGAAGCTTTGGTAAAACAGTTCAGTTCACTGACAAAAAATACAATAAAATACATTATCAGCGGTGAACCAGACATAAACCAGGCTTAAAGGTAAAAAAGAGTGCAAATATATGGCTGTATAACTCAGTAATTTTCTGTACCGCTTATCCAGTTCAGGGTCACGGGGGTTGCTGGAGCCTATCCCAGCTATTATCAGGTGAGAGGCGGGGTACACCCTGGACAGGTCGCCAGTCCATCACAGGACCAACACAGAGAGACAGACAACCATTCACACTCACATTCATTCATAGGGACAATTTATAGTAACCAGTTAACCTAACATGCATGTCTTTGGATGGTGGGAGGAAGCCGAAGTACCCGGAGAGTACCCACACATACACGGGGAGAACATGCAAACTCCACACAGGAAGGCTGCTGTGGGAACTGTTCGAACCCCCTCCCCAGCCAGGACTCAAACTAGCAACCTTGTGAGGCTGCAGTGCTAACCACCACGCCACCATGCAGCCCCTTGTCAGTTTTATTTGATTTAATTAAATACAGTATATACAATTTAATTCATTAAAGGTAGAGTCCAGCATTTCCCCCCCTGAAGATAAACGCTAGACTTGTGCAAGTGAAATCCGTCTCAATCTGCACCTTTGGGCCTTTACCCTTGTGTAGTGGTGAGTTTGCTTGCAACTCCCTCTGTTTATATCACCAGCCAATGACAGAGCTAAGGGCATGACGCTGTGTAGGGACATGGCCATGATTGGAGAAGATGCCAGTCACTCAAGGAAGGAAGGAAGGAAGGAAGGAAGGAAGGAAGGAAGGAAGGAAGAAAGAAAGAAAGAAAGAAAGAAAGAAAGAAAGAAAGAAAGAAAGAAAGAAAGAAAGAAAGAAAGAAAGAAAGAAAGAAAGAAAGAAAGAAAGAAAGAAAGAAAGAAAGAAAGAAAGAAAGAAAGAAAGAAAGAAAGAAAGAAAGAAAGAAAGAAAGAAAGAAAGAAAGAAAGAAAGAAAGAAAGAAAGAAAGAAAGAAAGAAAGAAAGAAAGAAAGAAAGAAAGAAAGAAAGAAAGAAAGAAAGAAAGAAAGAAAGAAAGAAAGAAAGGCCAGAGATGTTGCAAAGTTCTGGATGATAAATGACATGTTTGTTAGTGAAGGAGCAGGTGAGACAGCAGTGCAGGCAAGGAAGTAGTCTGCGGTGAAAAGAGCTTTAGATAGTGCATGTTGGAAAACCGGGGTTATATTGGTTTGGCTTTCACCCGCTACCAAGCTTTGAACGAGGCTTGAGGCTGACTAGGCTGAAGAGCGATGTGGCCATCAGCCAGAGGGGAGGGAATCTCAGTTTGAATAGTGTTTACAAACAGAAACGGTGGGGGCAACACCGGACTCTACCTTTAAGGTTACAGAAACATAATTCAGTTGGATGGAAATTTGTCACCTAACTGAAATACATAGTTATATGTATTTTTCAGTGTACAATTAGGTAAAAATCAGTAAATAGTGGAGTCCATTGTTTAAAACAGCCAAAGATCTGCTTTATGACAGAGTTAAATTACTGCAAATGTTGGATAATTAATCTGTTTTCAGTGGGGTTTTTTATCAGTGCTTCTTTGCTATCCATCAATTTTTGCAATTTTTCCTCATGGATATTAAGTTAGTTCTCGTCAGCCCATCTTGGGTCATGACTAGTTCAGCCATTAAGCATCACACCTAATATCTCTCAGAACTATGTGATGCTAGGTTTCTGCAGGACTGGACATCTGTTCATTTAAGCTGCACACACACACACACACACAAAAAAAAAACTTAACTATGTTGGCAGCACAATTAAAGCATGAAGGTAGCAGATGCTTATTTACATGTTAAAGTCCTGCACTGAAGGTCTTTACTGGTGCTCAAGAAGATCAAAGGTATGAGGTCATCCTGCTGGACTTGCATAACATATTAAACAGGGCCAGCTAAAGTGAGGAAAACATCCCTCTGGCATAAGGAAAGGCACATTAGCAGAAGCATCAGCCTGTTTGTGGTTCCGCTAAAAGTCTGATCAATACTGAGTGATTCAACCAGATCTCCTCTGAGGATATACGCCCTCCAAATTCACAGCAGCCCGACTCAAAGAACGGAAAGTGCAGACAGGTCTGACCAAGATGTAGCTTCAGTCCATTACAAGATGTTTAATATCCATAACATTTCTTTCGTTGGACGTTTAGTGAGCTTCATAAAAATGGACAAAAAATATTTGCCAAATTATGCTTTTCCTTTATTTATATTAATGTGAGAATTTGAAAGTGAAAATATAAAAATAAACCTCTCAGACAGTATTTTCACACATGACTATGATCCTAGTACTCTCTAAATGAAGTGGCATGCTTATCTCGCAAAGTTCTTGGCCACAGTTTGAGAGGAGAAATCTCGGAGCGAGAAAACAATACGGCGTCTAAACAAACCAACGCATTACGTCAACTTTACCCTTTGTATATCGCACCTTGCATTTGTTGGGTTAATTTCAAAGGCTAGGGATGTCTCATATTATCAGCCAATATCAGCATTAAAGACGATATCGGAAAATGTTGGTATCAGGTTTTTTCAAACCAATATTTTTACTGACAAATTCTCGTGAGATTTCATAGCAGAACAAGATCTTGCAAGACATTTTTACTAGATATGTCCGATATCATCAGCTGATATCAGCATTAAAATGTGATATCGGAAAATATCAGTATTAGTTGTCATCATAACGTTATTTCTACTTCTAAAGAAATATTTTTTAATGGAACACCGAGATCTCCAGGTTTTTTTTTTTTGTAAATCTTGTTCCATTAGCATTGGTCCAGCATGTAGAAAAGTCCCCGTTATCCTGGAAGAACTTCATATCCCAGCATTCCTTTCAGAATCACGTGACTACGGTGCAGCTGCTGCTGTTACAGACTGACTTGCTTTGAAGCTACTTATTATATGTCTGGTTTTAAGTTGTTGGTTAAGTTGTCAAGTTGTCAGAAACATTATAATTCGCCACATGTTGGTTAATACCTGCTAGTATCTGATAATTGGCAGCCAGATGTCCAAAATAAACTCCTCTGGCTGAGTTAAGGCAATTTTGGGATCTTTGCTCTTGGAGCAGAATATAGATGCATTTCTCAAAATATGAGAAATACAATCTCACTGTAGTCTGCATAGATTATATCTGTTGATATTGGAAAATAAGGGTTGGACAATATCGGTATATATCAAATATTGGTGAAAAAAAAAAAGGCCAATACTGAACATCATCGAAAATCCCTGGGACAGTCATAAAAATGTAATCACATGAGCAACTATACTAAAGCACTTTGAAATGTTCTGTACATGAAATGTGCTATAAAAATAAACTTGCCTTGCCAAACTTGCCTATACTGTTCGGCTAAAGACGAAGAACTATTTTACTCATTTCTGTAACATAACACCACTTCACTGAACCCTTTAGTCACTTACTGGTTGGTTCAGCAGTAACTTTACATGGTTACACTCTTTTTATTACAACACAGCCACCTTATTGGATGTAATTTGGACACTTCACACGCACTTGCTCTCTCAGCACACAGAGGCCACGTATTCTTCAAACATAATCAGGTTTTGTTATAGAACAAATGACCCTTGAAGTCATTTTTTGGGAGCACTGTCTCAGCAGTTTGTAATGAAATCATCGGCAGCAGGCCTTGCTGTGACTGTAATACAGAGAACAAAATAACCAGAAAAGAAAGTCATTATCTACTCTGCCTTTGGCCCAATACATACTGGGATTAAACCTTCTGGTACCCTGATTAGGGTAAATACATGAAGCAAATTATTGGCTGGAAAAAATGGACAAAAATTTGATTGAAGCATAAAGAGCAGATTTATCTGTCAGTTATAAATTAAACTAAGAATTTCAGTTAACAAGGAGACTGTCGGTGTTCCTGCGTGGCGTCTTAATAAATGCCAGTTTCAGCTATATCCCTCTTTGATGAAGTAACATGACTGCAGGGCAGAGCTGTATGTACTTGCTGAAGTCCGTGTGAATACTAAACATGAGCATGCAGACACAAACACGTACAGGATAAAGGTGTGATGTTGACCGATTTCTCATCCAAGGCCAACCATGAAAGCTTCACACACACATATTGAGCTGTGTGTGAATCCCAATCCTGCCAATGCCACTCTGATGTCCTTGGACTGCGTTAACAGCACCACTCTGACCATTATGGAAAGTGGTTAAAACCTCCCATGCACACATTTGTTGTGCTCATCTTCGCGATGCGAACACACCGACCTTGAGCTGTGTTATGTTTGCATTGTCTACATTTTGTTAAAGGCAAATGCCACCCATTTTCTGCTCTATGGCACAGAAATATCTGCATCAGTTAACAAGGTCACTGATCAATACCACAGCCTCATTGATTACCGGGGCAGCAGCGGAGATTTCCAGATTTCAAGGCTCACTCTGCCGCATGTGAGACTTATTCAATAAATGAAAATGTAATGTTGAGCAACAGGTATGTAGGAGCATGATGACTCTGGAAGCGACAGAAATTATGAGATTGATTGCCAAGATGTGTTCTCAACAGTCTCGGTATCCAGAAAACAAACATTACTGACAGATATGAATTGTGTTGATGTACACATTTTCAAATTATTTTGTCAAAAAAAAAAAAAAAGTTATGAAAAAAAATCATTACAATAAAGAAATAAAGACAAGATGGTGAGAGACAGATAGCAAATTTACAACATGTGTTTACTTTAAGATTTACATTTAAAATGTCAAATGTCCGATAACATTGGTCACAGTTAATGCTAACAAAGGTCATAAACAACTTCAGTCATAGTAGCAATTTAAAATATTTGCTATGTGGTTTGTGGCTTTCCTCTGAGAACTTACTGCTCTTTCACATGCAAGGTGAAGTGCCTGAGGCAAGGGGGAGCAGCAGCAAAGACCCCAAGAGTACAGGATGGAGCATCAGCAGACATGACACTCATTAAGTCAGACATAGTTTGAGGAGCTGGAGTGGAGGCGGTTTGTAGAGAAGAGGAAGTAGAGGAAGAAAAAAGGAAGGAAGGCTGAAGCAGTGCATATACTGGTCTTTTCAGACTATTGAGCGCACCTGAACACAAGCCACACCCACTAGAAAAATGAGACTTGTACATATTCAGGCTTCATATAAGCTGCTTTGACTCCATATAGTTATTAAAGTTGAATTAAAGTCATAATAAGGCATAGTGACGTGTTTGGCTGACCATCATGTGGTATTGTATGGACTTAAAAAAAGGATTTTGTTTTGTACGGATCCCTCCAAAAGATGGGTTTTAATAATTTTAACGTCCTATAATTAAAATGAGAATTAAAAAGTATGTAAAAATGAACTTTTCCTCTATAATCGCAAAGTCTATGCAACTGCATTAAGACATGACAGCATACATATTTACTTACTGTATACTATTTTTTACAACTGTAAGGAAGATTGTGCACTCTCACAGATGTCTTCAAGTCACATTACAAAAATATTAATTAATTCTGTATTTATTAAGCAAAAAACAACAAAACACAATTTTCTGGTTTAATTTGTGTGATATAATAAATGTCCATTATAAGTGAAATAAAACTAAATAAATCTCATTCCCAGGTCTCTGTGGGTCTCAGTCATCCTCAAAACTATTCTTACCCTTAAAGAAGAGAAAAAAATCAGCTGCCAGTGAAATAAGTTGAAATTGACAGAAATAATAAATATTAAAAAAATATCAAAATCATGACATTGATTTTGAATTGTGGTTTGACAGAAATATGAAAAACAAACAAACAAATAAAACAAGAAAATAAGCATGATTTATTATTAGTTTCTTATTTTAATAAATTTTTTAATTTAGCCTATTCTTCAATTGGAGTGTATGAATAATTTTTCAGTTATGGAGAAGACTGTGATTTCTTACCACAAAGTTTAGAGTTATTATGTCATGGAAACCCAGGACTGCATGGCAGCTAAATGTTAAATAATAGTAAGGAAACTATGATGGCTTCGGGCAAAAAAGAAGATGACTCAATGTCTTCTGAGTTACTCACACCTAAATAAATAGCTCAGTATAGAAATGATTATATTTTGAGCAAATACCTGAGGTTGCACTGAAACCGAGTTAAAATTCTTGCTGCTGAAAGTGAAAGATAACTGTTCAAACGGCCACTAATGCTGAATACACGTTAGCTTTGTGAAGAAAAGAAGTGTTGTCCATTTAGTTCAGTTAAATCTGTCAGCGTTGTAGATTTTTACTGTGTTTTATATGTTTTTGGTGGAGTCTTGTCTTGTATTTCTGCATCAGTATGAATTATTCCCTCTAGGGATGTAAAATATAATCAACCCCCTATTGGTATTGGCCTCTATCTTAAAACTAAGTATCGGACATCAGACACCCCACCAATACTTAACCGACATTTAACCGATCAGCCCGCTGTTTCTAAAGTCTAAAAAAAAAACAAACTTTTTTTTCAAAAATTTATTTTTACGGACTTTAAAACTTCTAAAGACTAGGGGTGGGAAAAAATATTGATACAGTACACTGAAATATCACGATATCTTCATATTCTGATATTATACTGACATTTAAAAACGTGGTATCGATCTATTTTACTGATTAAATCTCGCGATATTTTATCATTCTGTATCTCACAAGAATTCATTAAACTTTTGCGATATTTTCATATGCTGATATCATATTGACATTCAAAAACACGATCTATTTTACTAATGAAATCTCACGAGAATTCACAAAATATTGTGAGATTTTGCAACCGAACAATGAAATCTCGCAAGATTTTGTAAGTAAAATAGATCGATACTAGGGCTTGAAAAAAAGTATTGATACTCTGAAATATCGCAATATTTTCTTATGCAGATTTCATATTGATATTTAAAAACGCAGTACTAATCTAGTTTGTCAAAGAAATCTCGTGAGATTTCATTGTTATCTAACGAAATTTTGCGAGATTTCACAAAAATCCGCAAGATTTCATAATGGAATGATGAAATCTTGAGAGATTTCATTTGTAAAATAGATCGATACCAAAATATCGATATGATATCAGCAGATGAAAATATTGTGATATTTCAGTGTATCGATAATTCTTCCCAGCCCTAACCGATTGCCGCATTTATATATAGCGATTTGATATCGGCATATAACAATTTTGTGATATTTCAGTGCATCGATATTTTCCCCACCCCTATTTTTCAAAGCGTTGGAAACAGATAACAAAACTGCTATTTGCAATGACTGCTTTTTTTCCCCCAGCTTTAATATCGGTATCGATATCAGTTATTGGCCACATGAGTTTTAAAATGTCGGCATATCGGATATCGGCCAAAATTCCAATATAGTTTTACCCAATTCCCTCGCATATTTGTTATGCAAGGCAAAAACCAACTGAGGCAACTTATGGCACACACAAGGCTTTGTTGAAACCTGCCAGCATATCTGAGGCTTCTTTGCTATCAAATAACTGTGATTCCTGATTCAGTTGCCAAGAATATAAACATTTCTGCCAAATATTTTCTACTGATGCTTCAGAGAAAATAGCAGGGACATGCAAAGAGATGGAAGTAATTCTAGTTCTTAGTTTTGCCTCACTCTTGGTTTCAATTTGTCAAATGCCCCCTGACACTAACACCTGATGAAAAATGTTAATCAGGCCTGCGAGAGTAAGGCCTCCAACCAACTCAAGTTCACATTCATTCATGTGGATGTTCAGGCTGTAGTCTCAGTGCCCAGCAGCTGCTGATTAAAGCATGAATATATTCTGAACAAATGCTGAGCTCCTCCTTAATGTTTTATCACCTCTGCCACATCCATTACAGTTTTTTACGCTTTCTTTTACACAAAACTTGAAATGAGGTCATCTCTGAAATCACCGTCTTGTTTATCTGTTTTTGTCTTTTTTTCTGCTGTTGGCTTTGCTTCTTCATTTGAGTTTGTCATAGATATAGATGATAGATGAAGAGACCTATGACTGGTGACTTTCTCCTTTAATATCACATCTTATTTGATCTTGTAACACACACCCTCAGGTGAATTAGATGTGATTTACATGTACAAATCCACCTCTACTTCAATTAAAATGGCAGAACTGGGGCTCCAGAATCAGTTTAAGCCTAAAACCTGGATACATTCCTTTCTGATGCCAAGGAAGGGGCTAGACAAAAGAAATTTCCCACCTTTAAATCAAAGAGTTCAAAGAAATAACTGCCATATTAATTTTACTTTATATTCTATAGTATATATTAGTACTAAAGGCTTGACACAAGCTCAAAGAACTGAAGCTATATCAAGTTTTCTTTCCTCTTTGGCTAGAAATCTGAAGAAAACTACAGCAGGAAGGGATGCTCTGACTTGCAATTTCAGAGTTAAAGGCTCGCTTGAACAAAAACTGTAACTCGTTAAAATAGATTATAATGAAATGGAGTAAATGACCTAAAATCACTAGTTATGACCTAAAAGCATCACTGAATAATGGTTAAAAACTTAAGTTGCGTTAGTAAAACTGGGAGAACAGCTGATGTCATTCTGGGCAGGACTCTGCAGATTATTCTTTATTGTTGCAGACAAAAGCATGAAAGGGGCTTTTAACATTTTCCTTTGTCTCCAGTCTACACAAAGCTCTAAAAAAGCTACCAACTGCAAGTTTAACCATCTTACAAGTTCAATGCAAATCAAACTGTGCAGCTGGCATTTAATGAACTTGGATATGACATCATGCTGGATGCATGCAGACTACACAATGATGATACCAGCTGGCTGTGACTGTGAAAAGCGACAGTTTTCAAGTATCACATTGATGTAAAGCCGACTTTTTATGCTAATTTTTCTGAGCTGGACATGTCATTTGATTCTTTCTTTACATTCAAAGTTGTGTTTTCCTGCTTTGGCTTCCATCTGCACTGATTTTACACAACGATGCCAGTGTTGCACTGATCAGCATGTCATTCTATGATACATTCCTATCTGTTGCTTAGAGGAAACCTTCATCTTAAATCTTTGACATTGACAGACATCTGTCACAATTTCACCAATACATCTTTATTTGGATCCCCATTAGCTGCATCCAACAGCTGCAGCTATTCTTGCTGGGGTCTATGAGGCAATTACAGTAAAATATTTGTGCACATATCAATATCTATACATAAAAAACACTTCACATCTGCATATAGATGTATTGCAATAGTGCTAATCATAATGCTTCTGACAACTTGGTAACTTAAACAACTTCAAACCAGACATAAGCAGCTATAAAGCAAGTCAGTCTGTAGCAGCAGCAGCTGCACCGTGGTCACATGACTCTAAAAGGAATGCTGGGATATGAAGTTCTTCCAGAATAACTGGGACTTTTCTACATGCTGTACTGCTGCTCATGGAAAAAGATTTACAAACAAAATCTTGGCGATCTCTTGGCGTGTTCCGTTACAAAGATTTCTACATTAGTAGAAATATTGGCTTGATAAAAACCGATACTACATTTAAATGCTGATAACAGACAATAATATTGTACATATCTAGTAAAAATACTGATAAATCAATGCATTGCAATATTTCCTTGCACAATTTAACATCAATTCATCAATCCCCTGAACTGATTCACCTCCTGACCCCTGGGAGGCGCTGTGTGTATTATTTGTGTTGTATGGACGGATGCTACATTAGATCACGCAACATTCAAATGGCAACTATTTTTCACTTGCAGATGTTTTATCGCTCAAAAATGTGACGTGACATAAATATGTTCACATGGGCATGAAAACAAATTAGGGCTGTAACGGTACGCAAAATTCATAATTCGGTATGTACTTCGGTACACGAGTCATGGTTCAGTTTTTCATCAGTACAGTAATGAAAAAAAATATACGTTTTATTAACAAGTTCACTAAAATTTAATATCAAAGCTGACATTGATGTCATATTGTTCGAATGAGAAAAAATGACCATAAATGAGAAAATATTTTAAAATTAAATCCTGCTCCTTGTTTTTTACACTTCAATATAAGATAGAAAAAATAAAAACATGCTTTTACATCTGAGTTTTAAGAGAAGCATTTAACAAACAGCTCCATTTCCATTTCACTCATCCTCATCACAAAAACTAAACATCACAGCAGGTTACTCTGGTCAAATTGCCTGGATAAAAAAAGGCATAAATAAGTAACAAACTGCTGTTTTTACACTTCTTTGCACCAAATTAGTCTGTTTTCTAGCTTTACCAGTAACATTAATACTTGTGTGGTGTCGTGTTTCTGAATAAATGCCCGACCGCATTTCTGCAAGGTTGCACATTGTTTTTGTTTTGTCGCCTTTTTTTTTTTTTTTAAGCTCCTTCTTTGTCTAAAACCGAAGTGCCACCAGACAGAGGATTTGAGGCTTGACAGTTCTTCCTCTAGCTCAACAAGCTCACATGCCATGTTATTCCAAGTTGTCAGAAGCAGGATGGTAAGCGTGCTGCACCAAGTGGAGGCGAAGTTTCACCAGTCCGTCATTCAATTATGTCAGGTGGCACACAAAAACTTAATTCAACAATAAATAACTTAATAAACAAATCTGTACCCAAAAATTCAGTTCAGGGTCGTGCTGAACCGAGAGTAGTGTACCAATCAGTTTGATACAAATACACGTCTTTCCCTAAAACAAAATGTAAAAAGAATCAACAAGAGAAACTGTTATAAGTATATTTCTACTTTTTACTGAATCAACATTGAAGCAGTTAAATCAATACTGATTCAATATTAAATTGAATTGCAACACAAAAAATCTAATTGTGGTTCTTAACATCCAGCACTAATATGTGGATGCTCTCCCATGCAAGTAATAATGGCAGCGTTGTTCTAGAAATCCAAATCAGAGTTTTTACATCATGTTTGACCATAAATTGAAATATCTAAAAAAAAAGACTGAATGAAATCCAGTGAACTTGTAGTAACAGGAACCGCTGGGCAAGTACAGAAGATAAAGTCTGGCATTTACATTGACAGAAAGTAAATGCCATTTTCCCGTTTCACCTCACCGTGCAGCCTGTGATCTGTGGCTTTGAATGGTACAACTATGATAACAAGCTGACATTGTGAAGAAACCCTTCGGGGCACCGTGTCAACGGGTCTGATGTAAAAGCATGAAAAGTAAAAAGTCTGTGTCTGCCTGCTTCGACTCTCCAGACCATCACACCCACTGTCTTCATGCGGACTGCACATGATAATAAATCTGCATTACTGGCCGTTTGCATGCACTTTATATGCACGTGCATGCAAGTGAAAAGCAACGGTGTCCAGCTTTGAGTGTCTATTAGAATTGCTGTTGCCCCTGGCAACCATGTCACTACTGTATCCATTGGTAACCTAAACATTGTGGTTTGTGTGAAGCTGGCTGCATGCAAACATAGAGCCTCTCACCGCTCCATCATTTCTGCATCACTCACCTGATCCACAAACTCTCCCTCACTGAACTTTATCACTGATTAAAATAAGGCCATTAATTATTTTGACATCAGACTTTTTGTTACACTGCAAGCCTAACATCTGAATGTCAATTAAAAAAAAAAAAAAGGTAATAAGCTAAATATTTTGCAGTGTTACAGAAAATTGTTTACATAAATGAATGAGCTGTTACTTTCCAAGCATGTAATGTTTGCTTTCAAAGCATAATTTAAGACACTTTTTGCATATTTGCATACACTCCAACCAAAGATTAGTTTTTATGTACCAATCCCTACTTTCCTTCTTTTAAATCTCCTTGTTCTCTCCCCCTCCTTCCTTTTCCTCCCTGTACCTTTCTCTTCCTCCCTCCTTCCTCCCGTTCCCCAGCATGGTCGTACCGAGTTTTCCTGGGAAGGAATCAATGTAAGTCTCCTTGTTTAAATCTTTTCTTTCTCCTTAAATCTCCTCGTGTCATTTCCCCCCTCCATCACCCACCGTCTACCTGAGTTTGAGCTTTGAGCACATAAGTTGACATCCCACTCGTTTATCCGTCAACCCCTTCCTGCCACTCTTTCTTTCGCTTATCTCCCTCTGCCACTGCTGCTCTCCGATCCCCCAGTTTTACGTTTTCTATCCATAAACTCTCCAACACGTCTCCTCTCTTAGCCCTCTGCTAATCTACTGTACTGCAAGCCACACACACACATTTATTTATATATATACATACAAAGAGCAACAGATAACAGGCTGTAATGAGCTTATCTCATCCACAGCTGAAGCTTCGTACTAGTCCCAGCTTTTACTGAAAGCCAAGCGTGATGAGGTGCATCACTGGCCAGCAGTTTGTGTACTTTCAGCAGAATTTATTTGCACATGTACATTTGTTTGTCTCAAAGCTACCTGGAAGCAAATAATCTCACAGAGACACATTTCTGGGTTAAAGCAACAGGGGTCTGAACAGATGGTCTGATAAACAAGACTTTCTGACCAAAAAAAAAAAAAAAAAACCCAGCTGATTTTAAGGCACATTCACACCAGCGCCGGTCTGCAGTGTGAAGACTGGTAGTAAAGGAACAAACTCTGGTTCACTTGAAAACTGTGGTGAATGATGGTATAGTTGGCAGACGGAGTGACAGCAAACGGACCATTCAGCAAACCAACACACTTGATGTTGCGTCGTCGTTTACTTGCGGTGAACGAGATGGCTGAAGGAGGAGGATTTCCGTTTCAGCTCTGGCCAATCATTGCGCCAGTTTTTCTTCATCCTCCTGCTATTTCTTTAGTTAGAGGTGGTTTCAGGCAATACCATCTCTGTAACTACAGTCCTCAAAATTATTCATACCCTCTAATTAAAGAAGGAAAAAAATCAGCTGCAACTGATAAAAATTGAAATTGACAAAAGTAATAAAAAATAGAAAAATCTATGAAAATCATGACACTGATTTTGAATGGTGGATCGACAGAAAACCCAAACAGAGACCACCAGACGATCTTGGTATGGTTGTGCCCTAAGAATGATGGAAAACCCTGGATATAATAGCATCTTAAAGGGCCCATTTTATGCATAGACTTTTCTAAGTGCTTGAAATGATCTTCTGAGGTGTTTTAACTTACAAAGAGACTAAAAATGCCCATAAAAAACAACTTTGTAGTTATTAAGTGTCTTTAAGACTGTTAAATGAAGCATTTTTTACGATCAACGTGACTTCTGCGTCACTGGCTGGTCACTCCAGTCTGAAACACCGTCCACTTCCATACCTGATTAACTAGTGCTGCTCCGCTTGTCTGGGATGGTCTCTCGCTTCAGAGAGGACTATACTAGCATGCTGTCCTGCACAACACTAGTCCAGACGAGAAACAATAAAACTGCTCAGAAGTGCGTTTGAGAGAGGACGAAAAAAAAGACGGTGCGATGTGCAGCTGAAGATGTAACAGAACAGATTTGGTCAAACCATGACTCCTATATTACATTAAGATATCAAAGAATTGTTTCAGATGGGCAGAAAAGCGATAATATGGACCTTTTAACTTAAAAATTTTAGCCTCTCCTTTAATTCAAATGTAATAAATTACTATGGTCTGTTTGAACAGTGAATAATTAAAAATAAAGCTAGTAGGAATATAAAGCTATCCTGACTGCAGCTTTAGAAAACTAGAGTCACTGGAGGAAAGTAACAACTTGATCTTTCTCCAGACCAAGTCTCAGTCGGCACATGTGCATAATTTTAGAAAAATATTAACAATTTCTTAGTCCAATTTAAAAGAAAAAAGTAAACATACTTGTTCAAAATCTTACTAAAAACCAAGTTCTCAAAGTTGGGGTAGCACACCCTGATAATGTGACTGGAGTCAATTTCTGCATGTATACACTCAGCTCAACTCAAACTGAACCAGACGTTCTGCATATGTTCTCAATGTCCTGGACTTTGGCCCAAAAAAGTAACAGAGGAAGAAAAAAACTGTTATAATAAACAGGTGATTATCAATAAATTGGTTTTCTTTTTGTGCTTGTACTGCGGTAACAAGTAAGAAGTCCCTTGTGACCTTGTGAAGCTTTAATTATAGCTTGATTTAACCGTGTGTGTAAGCATGCAGAGTTTCCTGGCACTGCTTTCCCTCTGTGGATCTGTGTTTGAGGTGTTTGCTTTTACAGCCCCTAGTCTTCAAAGTTATCCATGAGAACAGTTGTTGATTTAGTCCTGTCCAGCTGACAGGAAGGAAAGTGAGTTGCCCCTGATATATATTTATTTCTTCCAGAACTGAAAACCATATCTGTCTGTGCTGTGTGGTGATGCAGGTTGGAGTAATCAGAGCAGCTGAGGACAGTTGGTTGGTGGAGTGTGGTTGAAAGGAGCTATAGGAGTCAACAAAATAGTAAAGCCATAAAAATAAAACTATCTGAGAGCTGTGGAGATATGTTTCAAGCATAATGATCTGATTTACTGTCCAAAAAAAAAAAAAAAAGAGTCTGTAATTAATGCACGTGAAAACGTTTGCAGGGCATTTTAAGTACGAGCCGTTTCCCTTCTGTAGGAAACTGATTCTCGGTGCTGTACTCAGCTGCAGTAACTCATATTCAATTGATCTGAAATATGCTGCTGCATCTACTGATTACATTTCTCCTGAACTCTGTTTTTCACAGCTGGGTGTAATCCTGGAAAGCACAAAACAAATTTGAGAACAAATATTTTGTTGTTGCAAAATACATCTTCACTTCTGGTTTATTACATTTTGTGTTGATACTAGATTAATGGAGAAAGATTGAAGCAAAAGTTTGACTCACTGGTTGCTGCCTCGCATCAAAGGATACATCACACAGATCATACAATATTGCCACAAAAGATCCCGATAGCATCAAATTGTCTTTGCATGTAGCTCCAAATTGTGCACAAGCCCTGCATGCACGTATAACAGAGTTTCCACTGTATTTCCTCCTGTAATCAGCTTCTGGGAAGGCTTTCTTGAGAACCAGGTTCAGTCTCTGATGATTAGGTTTCAGTTTGTTTCGCCATAATCTCTGGCGCCAGAAATCAGAGAAGGATGAACAACTCTGTTGTACACCCGAAACAGTATTTGATTCTCCTGTTTCTGGCTTCAGTTATTTAAGGAAACCTGGGGTTGCACAACATTTATATCCAATAAATCAATATAGGTATCAGTAAACATAATTTTACCATTATATCGCCTGAGTTGTACAAAAAGAATAGTTTTTTTTCTCAAATAAACAGCAGATTGTTTCTGTTTCTTTTTTTCTCTTATCAAGACAAAGTTCAGTTATCCTTTAGAGATGCACAATAACCTTTTTTAAAAACCAATACTGATCAGTTTCAGCTCCTAAAGGCTGGTACTGATAACTGATAACCGATAACACACATACATGACTGTACATAGCTAATCATGCATCAATACTGTTAAAAAAAAAGAAACCAAAAAGACTTTTCACTCTAAGTGAAGAAAAATTCTTTTTTTTTGTCTAGTAAAAAACTATCAGTAAGCCTCTCAAACATTTTCTAAGAGAGATCAAACAAAACTATTCAATATCTTGGTGCACTCCTTACTGATGCAAATACATGCATCAGAATTACAAACTGAAAAATGCAATGGAGAAATAAGAAAACATAGAAATGATTCACTGAAGTAAGATCAAACATTTATTTATGTTAACGCAATCTGAAAAAGTTCATTTTCAGACAATAATAATGTATTGACAGGTTAGACTTGTCTATGTAAACAGAGTGCATCTTTAAAAAACAATAATTCTGGTCTCATAATGTGAGCGGAGAACTGCTGTGCTGACAAAAATAATATATAGTTGTCCTCAAAATCATTCATACCCTCTAATTAAAGAAAATGCTAAATTCACAATGGTAATTCAAATAACGAGAAACTAAAGAAACTAATAATAAATAAAAATGTACAAAATTATATTTTAGAGAAATACATTATTGCTTTTAAATTGTGGTTAAAAATAATAATTAAAAAAAAAAAAAAAAAAAGTCCCAGACACATTAGAGCTCCTTGCTCATGACAAGTGACCAAAAAGATACCTGTCAAGATTTGTAGAAGTCTTTTTGAACATTAGAGAAAACACCTGATTGTAGTGATTGTGGTGTTGCTCAACAAAATTTTAGCTTCGGAGCCCCATCATGCTTGTTTGCTCGTTTTATTTTTTGTTTGTTTTTATATTTTTGTTGAACCATATATCACAGAATTTTCATCACTTTTGTCAATTTCAGCTTATTTCACAGACAGCGGATTTTTTCTGTCTTTGATTGTAGGGTCTGAATAATTTTGAGGACAACTGTTTGTTATCGGGGCAAGTTGTCATGATATTAGACTTATCGGAATGACATAATAACTTCCTGTAACAGGCCTGATAATTGTTGGCTGGATAGTTATTGTGCACCCCAAACTTTAACTTTCAGAGCCTCGTCTGAATCTGTGCCACTCTGAATTTTCTCTGTTCTCTTAGCTTGATGCTTGTATCCAGCACAAACTCTGGCCCACGTGAGCGTAAACTATCCACATTCCAGATCTGCACGACTTTCACCTCCTCTTTTGTCATCAACATTCTTCCCTACCTCCTCTCTTTTCTTTTAATGATAACACTGCCAGGAAAAATAGAACTGCCCAACTGGCAGGTAAAATTCTGCAGGTTGGCAGATGTAAATTTAGAGACCTTTACATGAAAGATAAATCACCACCCCCTTTTTTAAGCCCCACCCACATATGCAAATCAAGACACCTCAGCTCTGCTTCTCCTATATTTCCATGTGAATCAACATTAGCAAAACAAGACTTAATTTATCCTGAAGCATGCTGGATAAATCAGTGCATAAAGACGCACCCTCGGTGGGACCGGACCGTCTCATCTGCAGTGGGAGCTGTTGTAGCTGCTGACCATCTTTGAACTGCATGCCTGCCCTGCATCAGCCTGCTGCTTTTATTGTAGTGAATGCTTCTGCACGGTATGCTGCTTTAATCAAGAACACATCAGTCATCTGTCTCGGAGACGTAGCTCCTCTGTTATTACAAGAACGGTTGTTCTGCAGTTCCATGAAACAGACAAGCTCTTGTCCACATGACAAACAGTAAACTTGTGTTTGGGTTTTATGTCCCTTATCCTCTGACAGATAATCCAGTATATGTTGTTTGTATTGTGTTATGACAGTGAAATGCAATCCTTTGCAGATCCACGTTTTTGTGCCAAACAAAGCTGTTATTCGTACAAAAGATTCTGCGGTTCACTTCTTTTGCTCTTGAAGCACCACTTGATGTTTCCTTTTGGCCACAATGTGTTTGAGATTCTACTTTTTTCAATTGATGATCCCTGTAAGCCATTTAAAAAGTGCTCAAATAATTAACTCTTCTTTCTTATTCCCACTATTAAAACCTCCTTCCTCTCTTCATCTCTCTCAAACTATTTTCTGAATCTTCAATCATCTGCTCTCTTCACCTCAATTTATTTCATTCTACTTTCTTACATTTATCTATTCTTTTTTTCTGCCACGTCTTTTATCTTGTCGCCAACCTTTATCACCCATCATCCTCCTCCCTTTCATGTCCCTCTTTCTTTTCCATCTCTATTCATATGCTCCCCCTCTCTGCTCCAACCAAACCTCTCCTTCCTCCCTTCTCTCCTCAGCTGTCCATGGAGGACACTACTTCCATTCTACCTCGTCTCAAGAGGAAGTCCGCAAACACGTATGGGATCGGTGCCCTGGCTAAGTCCTCTCTGACAGGTGTGTCAGGTGTGTGTCTGTGCTGCTAGATGGTAAAACAGCCCCCATGTTGCCTCCACATGCTCCACGATGAGTAAAGGGTGAAGTTGTTGTTGAGCAATGACAGGGGCTATTCCTCTTTTCCCTGATGTGTAAAAGATTATTTTGGGTTTCTTCTTGTGCTTTTCAGGTGTTTATTTGGAGCCAAATGATCAGCGTGTGGCTTGGTTTAATAAAAACAAATCCTCTAAATAGAGGTAACTAGATAATACCACATAAAAAGTGTGCTTTTATGTTAATTAACTTGATCAAACTGCATGATTTCTTCTTAGGACACAATGCTACTATTAAAGGAATAGTACGCCCACAGAATGATGTGCGTTTATTTTCTACTCACCCTCATGCTGAGCAAGACTCTGGAGCACTTTTTTATTCTCTCAAATGCAGCCAGAGATCAGACAGGTTTTAGTTTTCCCCCAACTTTCATATAATGGAGTTTACCGGCAACAGAACCAAAAAGGTTCATAAAAGTCCACATAAACTTGTCAATATTCCTCCATACTGCTCGTCCAATGTAATTCAAGTGTCCTGAGTGGTTAGCGTCCATAATTTACTCCAAATGACATCATTTAGTATATTCTTATAGCTTAAACAGTACTACATCTAGCTGCCGCAATGCACATCCGTGCAAGTTTACGACACTGCGGAAGCTGTGGCGTTCAGCACCGACTCTGCTGATAATGCAAGTGTAGAAGAAGAAATTTGCTGTTTACATTGTGCTAAGAGCGCCTGAGCTGTGGACAAACCTTTACAAACACAAGAGGGGTTGGCTATTGATTAAAGACAAGGAAAGAAAGAATGAAGGAACGTCCGATCTCGTCTGCCGCGGATTCCGTAGTGTTGTGAACTATTTGAGAGATTAAAAGAGTGCTCCAGAGTCTTGCTCAGCATGAGTAGAAAATGAAGGCACATCATTCTGTAGGTGTACTATTCCTTTAATCTATTTGTTCCACTTTATAGTTTATCTTTTTGCAAACTAGAAATGAGTATGAAAATAAAGGCAGTTTTGCTGCTTTAGTAAGACATAAGATGGTGAGGATGAAGGTTGCATTAAACTGCAAAACAGCTCCTAAATAAATGAATCCGGCTGCAGCAGCGAATGTCAACATTATCTCACTAATAGAGTGCAGTGTTGGGCTTTAAAATACACGAAAGTGCACAAGCTTGGAGGATTAATTGAGATTTATTGTAACATACGCATCTGTCTGCGTCGCTTTGACCCTCACAGAATAAAGGATTATCGGTAATTCGAACAATGCAGAAGGGCTCATGCAGAGTATTGGCCTTAGATATGAAGTTATGCAAAGGTTGAACGCTGACTGGTTTTAGGTTAGTTGAACAGGAAGGCAGGCGATATGTTATTGTGTCGAGGAAGAAACATGAAGAAGGATGAGAAAGTAGGACGGACAACAGCTGCTCTGGCCTGTCTTCATTTAGCAACAGATTTGTTTGCTTTTTCCACTGAATTCTGAAGACATTGCAGTCACAAAATGTAGCTGAATGCTAAAGCTGTTCCACATATTTACAAGATCATCTCAAAGTGGTAGCAAAAAGCATCAACAGGAGTAATGGCGCCAACAACATGCAGTGTTTCCTGTGACTATGCACAGATCAGGGGGTGTGTGGAGAGGTCACTGCTCTCTGCATGTTAACGCATGGACTTCCACCTTTTCGTCATTATTGTAGACATCCAATTAAATGTGATATAAATATTGATACGTGGCAGCCAAAGCAAAAAAAGTAGAAGCTAACAATCACTCAATAAGATAATGAAGTGAATCAGAAGCCGTCAGCCCAGATTTTCCTTTGGTTTTTCTGAAAACTAAAAAAAATTTAATCCTGAGTTATTTATCTAATTTGTGTGTATTCAGTGTGAATGATAAATTGAATTAAGGTGTAAGCTTTAGTCTCTTTTTCTCTTTTGCGTCATTTACACGCTTTTACATATGCAATAGGAACAGAGAGGCAGATTGAACAAAAATACCCAACGTCATTTTGTTCTTGCTGCCCTGGTTTGGGACTTCATGCAGCTTTGTTCTCAACATCACCTGGGCTGAACTTTTTTCTCGAGTGGCGTCTGGAAACTACTGAATGACTGGTCGATATGGTCAAAGCAGAGAAGCATGAAGTGGAAGGTTATTTCCACTTTTCTGCTAATGTGAAAGATTTGACAAGGTTGAATGGATAGTTTTAGGGAACATCTGGTCGAGGCCGTGAAAAAGCTCATAAATAAAGAATAGGGCTACTCAATTCAGTCCTACAAGGGTCCAATCCTGCAGGTTTTCAATGTCTCCCTGTTCCAACACACCTGACTCAAGTTAAATAGATTCAAAAGCCAATCAAGCTCTGCACAATGACTCAACTTGAGTCCGGTGTATTGGAGCAGGGAGACATTGGAAACCTTGTAGGACCGAATTGAGTAGCCCTGGTATAGAACATGTGGCATGTAACGGCATGGACACCGCCCTACACAAAACCCCACCTTACCATGATGAAAGTTTCTCATGAAGCATGAAATAACCAGGCTGAAACAAGAGCGAATATGAAAAAAGCTTGTGTGACAGCTAGCAGAGAAGGATGAAGTGGCAATAGCGTCACTGTGAGTGGAATAAAATCAATGGCTACTATCTTTCAACTAGGGATGGGTGATATGGACTAAATTATGTATCACAATAATTTCAGATTTTTATCATGATAACGATAAGTGACGATAAAAAAATATATCAGTCTAATCTTTTGTATTATAAATCTTTCACGACATTCAGTCTTGAGCCCTAAAATAATACCAGAAGCCACTAAACTACATCAATTAAAGGTACAGTGTGTATGAATTACTGACATCTAGTGGTAAAGATAGGTATAGCATTGACTTCATACATCCAGCACTGTCGTATATGCACAGTGGCCGTCAGTGGACAAATTTCTCACTTCACACACATTGCTTTGTCCATTCAGGGACACCGTAGTAAAAATGGTGGCACAAATATGGCAGCCTCCATGTATGTGGACCCCCAGCAAGTAGATATAAATGGCTCATTCTAAGACAATAAACATATAACAGCTGTTCTAGCGAAGCCATTACACTTAAATTGAAATACAGTTTTGAATTATATATTACATTTTTCTGCCATTGACCTTTGGTTTCGTTACACACTGCACCTTTAAGTTCAAGTCGTACACCTGTATTGCAAAGCTGTGAGTCTGAAATATGAGAACAAATTTGACATTCATTCAAACGATGCAAACAGCAAAAATATCTATAAATAACTGTAAAGACAACCTGATAAATTCAATTTATTGTTTTTATCGTAACATGACAAATTATTACCGTGGGGAATTTATGCCTCCACCCATTTCGGATGGAGTAGGTGGTGTTGGGTTACCACCTCCGACAGCCTCACTTGCCTATTATAACAAGAAGCCAATGAAAGCCCGCGTAACACTAACATTATAAGCCAGTGTAGGTGGAATATAAAGAGTATACCATAGTTAAACCATAAGGATGCAAAAGGTTCATTTTAGGTTAAACTGGACTAAAAAATTACACTTGGTCTCCCGGTTAGTGTTAGTGTAATAAGTCTCTATTAAACCTTGCCTTTCACTTGGTTTTTTACCTTCTGTGGGGGCTCAAAACTCATCCGTTGCACATAAAAGAAAACCAAAAGTTATCTTTTAAACTTTTCCATCAATAGCAGTGTTTTTTTAAGTTAAACTTTGCCTCAACAGACAACTTCACTCTGTAGGAAAGAGAGGAGGAAGAGGAGCTTGGAATCAACATGACCACCCCTGTGGGTGCCCCTTCCTATATCACTTCCTACTTACCCCTTTCTTCCATTGATATCAACAGCTGACGTCAATGACACATTCATTGATGGAAATTCAATCAGATCTTTGATTTCAAAGAAACTAAAGTAAGTGAGATTACTTACTTTAATTACCTACTGAAGCATCTCCACAGGCGTGTTGGGGAATGTAGTGTATCCGTAATGTGGCAGTGCTGCTGCTTTGTGAAATAGTGACTTTTCTGTGCAGTGGTTGGTGAAGCTTTTTGTGTTCTCTCGTGTCTGTAGTGCTTTGTGCTCGGCACTGTGTAGCGCCTCAGCGTGTTTGTGTAAAAGATGTTTCTGTTGTGTCCAGTGTACTTAAAATAAATGTGTTGGTGTCATTTAACAGTGCATAATAAATATACTATCAGTTTCTTTGAGCCTTTAAGTAGCCAGGACCCCAACACCCCTTCCTCATCCTCCATCCCCATTCTATCCATTCCTATTTCCATCCCAATTAGGCTCTGCAGCGAGTGTTTGATTTTCAAATGAGATTGGCTCTCTTTGTCTGAGGGGAGAACTGTGTCTATTTATAACTCTGCCTCTAACTTACCCCGTGGACCAGGGGAGCAATTTCCAAAACCCTGTCTCCATTTATTCACGGCTGCTTGATTTTAATTTAATTTTTTTTAATCGATCAACCTCTCTGCACACATTTGACTCAAGGAATGTGTCCCCAGTTGGAATCGTATATTTGAATCTTAATTGGGTAGAGATTTGCCAGTGAAACCATCTCGATGTTCTGTTAACACTTGAGGACTCTTCATCTCTGTTTTTAATTATATAAGTTTAATGAACCTCATTAACCAGGAGACGGGTAATGGCTTTAATTCTTGATGTGGCTTTGTCAGCTTTTTAGCAGTCATTTTTGTCCTTTTTTCAACAAATCAGCAACTTAATTAGGTAGCTGTGCCTAATTTCTCACCTCATCTCCGACCTGATCACTCTCACTCATACCTGCACATTTATCAAGCACGACACGTGCACCAGGTCACCACATATAAAGCAAATTCTGCAGTGAATGCATCCAATTATTCTGTGATTATTTATTTAATAATTGCCCCTCAATAATGTGTCTTTAAACTTAGAAATATACCCAGAAATAATTTACATATTAAAGCAAAATATCAGGTATGTTTATAGAGGCGCTTGCAGCTGTGAAGTAGATGACATCATATCTATGTCTCAGTCACATGCCGGCTGGTAAAAAAAAAAAAAAAAGTAAACCCATTAATGCTTGCACTAAGAAATAATGGGTGGAAAATGCACATTTAAAAAAAGAATATTCTACACCATTTTTAAGAATGTGATAAAAAAAAAATTAATATGCATATATTCACAGTTTATTAGCATGTGACACTGCAGTATTTTGTAATTTATAAGGTATCCACCGGGGGGCAGAAGACAAGTATCAGATTGTTTACAACTGGGTCTTGAGAAAAGTGTGTACCATAAAAGTGATGCAATAGGTCTCAAAAACACTACATATCAAATATGTCTTCAAAAATGTGCTCAAATTCAGTCATTGTGTCAAAAATAAAAATACTACAAACTAAATATATGTATGTATTTATACATATATATATATATATATATATATATATATATATATCTACAGACAAAGTTAAATAAACTTGTTAGTAAAGCTTCACTGGCACACACACACAGCTACACCTGAATTTGACTTAAAGGTAAAGATATAAAAATGAATGAATGAATGAATGAATGAATGAATGAATGAATGAATGAATGAATGAATGAATGAATGAATGAATGAATGAATGAATGAATGAATGTAATGCACATTAAGGCAGAGATCAACTTTACCTGTTGCTAAAAAGTGATGCTCCCTTTCTCACTTTTTTAAAAAAAATATATATTTAATGTACGCATTTATATATCAACAAAGGAAAATATACTAAAATCTTTGAAGGACCTGCTACAATAAAAACCAGGAGCCTTGTGCATTGATTTAGTGTCAGCCCCACATTCAATCTAGTGTATTTGCTTATATATAGCAGTTTAAAAACAGAGTTACATGTTCTAAAAATGATTCACACAGTCTCTGTTTTAATTATATTATTTCAACAGCTTCAGACAGCTAACTAAACAAAGCATCTCGCTCTGGATGCCTCAGGTTCTCGTAACAGACGAGTGAGAAGAGAAATGACAAATGTTAGAATTTGAAGAGGGTATAGTACCGTCGGTGTATTTTTAGCATCACTTAGAGACGTTCGAATGCAGCAGCGCTGCTGTTGAGCAAATCGTATAAACCTGCAGCTACTCTTAGAGCAGACACATTTTAAATGTGTGGAACTGAACTACTAAAAAGACCAACTCCTCAGCAAACATATTGTGGACAAATACTTTAACATAAAATCCCCTGGAATGAATTTCAGGACTGATTCTGTCACTATTACCTGCTGAACGTGGTGCCAGGATGTACCAACCATTTCTTCTCTGTTCATATTCCCCCATTTCATCCATGCCTTTATATTTGTCACCCCACCGACATCTGTTATCATCTCTAGTATTAAAAAGATCCTCATTACACCGTTTCCCCCATCATTCTTCTCCCCCCTCCCTCCCTGAACCTCAGCTGGAGGTGTAATCAACTGCAGAGTCCAGAATTAGTTTTGACAATATATTTGTATGTGTGTGTCTTGTGTGTGCGTGTGTTTGTGCTGCTGGTCCGCCCCCCTCCTGCTGCCCTCATACCTGTTATAGGTGTAACTCGCTCCATGAAAGACAAGGTGACCAAGCCCACTGCCATGGCCCAGGGTCGTGTTGCGCACATGATCGAGTGGCAGAGCTGGGGCAAACCATCTGCAGGGCCGCTCGGGGGTGCAGGACACACCAACCTGCAGAGGGAAAAGGAGAGGAGGATGGAAAACGATGCTTACAGCGACCTCAGCGATGGCGAAAAGGAGGCTCGTTTTGCTGCAGGTGAGGGAAACACCCGGGTTTAAATGTACTTACAGAACGACTGCAAGCAAAACCAATTCACCAAGACCTGCATCTGAACCAACAAAAAGTTTAAATTGATCCATTTTTAAAAGATGTTTCAGAGGTACAAGCTAGTATAACTTATCTTTACAGATTCCTACCTATTTTGCAATGATTTGTACAACAAAGTTTGATAAGTCCTCCTGGTTCTGGCTTCAGCAGCACCTCATCCATTCTTTTCCAAGACCTGATTATAGAAGCATGAACACAGGAAAAACAAACAACCACATCCACTTTGACATCTACATAAAACAGTTAAAGCAGTCAAAACCAGTCCTAACTCAAGATAAAATGGGTCCAAGCCAAAGCTGGACACAAGTATTATGTGATCATTCAGAAAATGTTGCATCTTTTATTGATGAATTGCTGATTTAAACAAAGAAGGAAGGAATAGATTCAGGAAACCTTCGTCAAGTACTTCACAGCAGGCTTATATTAACAAATGCATCATAAAACTTGAAGAGACTGTAGAGAAGACTTTGATGACTTCTGCTTTGGATACATCTGGGATGGATCATCCAGATGTATCCTCGTGTATTTTAGATATTTCACATTTTTTAGTAAATTAAATAGACAATTTATAATCTGGATCAAATGGAAAAAGGACCATCCTGATCAGTAACAAATCCAAAAACCAGACTCTGTGATAGTATACACTGCAAAAACTAAAATCTTAGCAAGTATATTTTTCACATTTCTAGACAAAATATCTCATCCCACTCGAAAATAAGACAAAATTACTTAAAGAGAAACATTTCAGTGAGATATAAGATCTTGTTTTAAGGCAATGCAACTTATTTCAAGAAATCTTGTCAAGAACATTTTACTTGTCCCATTGGCAGATTTATTTATTTATGTATTTATTTTTTGCTTATTACAAGCAAAACAATCTTGGCCACTCTTAAAATAAATTTTAAAAGTTTTTTTTTTGCTTGTAATAAGCAAAGTCTGCCAATGGGACAAGCAAAATTTTCTTGATAAGATTTCTTTTTTTGGGAGGAAAAAAATACGATGGAAGAAAAAAAGAAAAAAGGAGAAAAGAAAAGGGAAAAGGAAAACAAAAAAAAAAAGAAATGAGATGCATTGCCTTAAAACAAGATCTTATAACTTACCGAAATGTTTCTCTTTAAAAGGTATAGTCCGAAGCCCCCCCCCCCCCTGAAAATAAATGTTAGACTTGTGCAAGTAAAATCCACCTCAAACCGCGCCTTTGGGCCTTAAGTCACGTGCCGTGATGAGGTTGAATACAACTCCCTCTCCCCCTGTCTGAAATTCGCTCTTTAGCTTTGTTTTGTTGTGGTCGGGACATTTCTGGGTGGAGATTTCTGTTCATATCTCCAGCCAAAGACAGAACTAAGGACATGTGTGAGAATAAGCTCATGATTGGAGCAGAAGCCAGTCACTCAAACTCTCAATGGAAAAAAAAAGAAAAAGAAAGAAAAACGGTGGATGCACCGTAGAAAAGGTAAAAAGCTTTAGACCGAGCACGTTGGAAAACCAGGGTTAATATTGGTTTGGCTTTTACCCGCTTCTGAGCTCTGAAGAAGTGGCTTGAAGCTGAATAGGCTGAAAAACGAGACGGCCATTAGCCTGTGAGGGAGGGGCGCTCAGTTTGAATACTGTTGTTTGCAAACAGAAATGGTGGGGGGACTTCGGACTCTACCTTTAAGTAATTTTGTCTTGTTTTGAGTGTGATGAGATATTTTGACTAGAAATGAGAAAAATATACTTGCTAAGATTATAGTTTTTGCAGTGTAGGGTTGAATCTGTGTCCTTCACAAAGCTCATTAACACTTTTGCAATGGTTGCATTAATGCAGAAAAGTTCATTGACATTTTAGAGCAGCATATGCTGCCTTTCTCTAAGTGGGTTCACCACCCGCAGGGAGGAAATCCGAGGTCGGGTACAATGTGAGCGGGTGAAGGCGGGTGCCTCGGCGTGCCGGTTCCCAGAAACAGTCTCGAAGAGGAATTCAGTGAGCCCATGGAGAAGGACCTTTAGTGGAAGAAAGACTTTGAGGATTTACATGATCCAGTCTGCATGTTCTCCAATGAGGAAGTAAAACCTTGGAAATGAGAGGAAGATGATCACCTTGTAGGAGGTCACTGTAGGCTTACGTTTCTCATACATTTCCCCATGGAGGTTAGGGATGGTGCTGTGGAATGGCTGATTTGGGTGGGGGCATGGGGTTTATTCCCATTTTTTTTAAAAAGGAGGGCCAGCAAGTGTGTTTTAACTACAGGGGAATCACACTACTCAGTTTCCTCCACAGTATTGGAAAGAAGACTCTTACCAATTGTTGAATTCCAAGTTCAAAAGGAGCAGAAGAGCTTTTGCCCAGGTTGCAGAATCACAGACTTCATCTTGACTCTTTGAGCATGCACAGTAGGGCGAGACCCCTGAGGAAAGCAGCAGACTGGAGGCATTATGTATCCCATCTGGCCTGGGAACTCCTTGGAATCTCTCTGGAGGAGATGGCGAGTTCTGCTGGGAAAAGGAAAGCTGGGGTTTCCCTCCTGAGCCTGTTGCCTCTGCTACCCAATCTCCATACGTGAAGGAAAATGGATGAATGCATATGCTGCTTTCCACAATTTCTAGTGTTGTAGTCAAGACCCCACCACCAAGACAAAGACACGACCGAAAAATTACCAAAACATTGCTGAGATCAGGGACCGAGACCAAGACATTACCCAGTCCTGTACAATGTCTTGGGTTCTGGTCTCAGTCATGTCTTGATCTCAGTCCTTGGTCTTGGTGGTGTGGTCTGTCAACACTAACAATTTCCCAGAGATGTCCATGTATTTTTCTGTAAGAAAATGCAAGAGCAACCTTCATTGCTTGGTATGACAATTTCTTTCTTAACTTTTGGCCTAAGATGATATAAATGTACCTCCACCAAGGAGGTAATATTTTCGGTAGCATTGGTTTGTCTGTCTGTCTGTCAGCAACTTTAAAGGTACAGTATGTAAAAAATCAAGGGTCAGTGGCAGAAAAATGTGATATATAATTCAAAACTGTTTCTATTGATGTGTAATCGCTCCACTAGAATAGCCGTTTCATTTTCTTATAATGAGTCATTTATATCTACTTGCTGGGCGGTGCGAGGCTGCCATATTTGTTTCACCATTTTTACTAGGGTCCCGACAATGTGTGTGAAGTGGGAACCCTCTGAACTTTAAAACTGCTGTAATGGCTTTGTTTAATGGGAGTTGGAGAATTGTTTGAGATGAATAATACCTTAAAAGACACAAAAGACAGTTACTCATAGTACAGTCATAGCTACACCTGAGACCACTGGATCCACTGACAGATGAAAACATCTTTATGTCCGGGAGAATTTTAGCTACTAACGTCCACCATACATTCACAACAGTGCTTGGAATATGAAGTCATTTGAAAGAAAACATTTTTTCTTTCAAGTACCCATCTTTGCCACTAGATGTCAGTAATTCTTACATACTGTACCTTTAAGGAAAAAGTTCTGGACAGATTGACCTGAAATTTTCACCAGCCGTGTGCCTCAGCCCAAGGACGAACCCATTACATTTTGGTGGTGATCCAGATCACCTTCTGGATCCAGGAATTTTTTTTGAAGGATTCCTTATCACTGCGAGAGCTGCTTGGCAGAGGTCTGCACTTTCCGGGTGCTTTTCTAGTTTATAAATGAGAAGTTCATGAGATAAAATATCAAATATCCTGGGTCCATACAGTCTGAAGTAAAATAAAAGTAAATGAGGAAATCCTTGTAGGTTTTTCCTCCAGTTCCTATTTTTCATCAGTCCCAGCTTTTCTTGTTTTGTGTTTTTGAATATCTCAAACAGTTAAACACACATTAATGTGTCAACATCATTTAATCTCCCAATCAGAATAAACACTCTGCATTCCCCTCCACTGCTCACAAAACCTCTCATTTCTCCACGTTAATAGCTGTTGTTACTCCTTTGTTTTTATTTCTAATTAATATCTCTATGTGTTAACAATGCAAGGACTGGGAATTGTATTATGCACCATCTTTAATTAGTGAGTTAATAGATCTATGCTGAATTTCAGATGGTGCTCCCTTTCGTTCCCTTCACTCTCAGGCATTATGCAGCAGTTTGCAATTTCTGAGGCGACTCTGTTTGGCTGGAACTCGATGGACGGCGAGAGTATGGGAGCTGGCTCCAACCAGGGAAGTGTCGCTCACCTGAGTGAGGTCAACCAGGAGAGCATCACCAGCAGAGGTATCACGCACACAAAAGCTGGGCTCAGAATGAGAGGCTCACAAATCTACAGTTACAGCTTGAATATAAGAGAAGGGATGAGTCATTGTTCAACATGGAAGTCGGAGGCCCACGTTTACAAAACCCCAATGGAGTTAAAGCGTAACGCATTAGGTATTCACACTGTGGTCTCACTGTAATCTTATAATCTGTAATCTTTTCTCTTCTGCTTAGAATGTACTGAAGCAAACTAAAAGCAGCCATGTCAGTTACTGTCTCAGCCAGCACTCAAGGACTTTTGGAGGACAAACACACAGCTGCACATTTCTGCCTTTCACTCCCACCGGGTGCTTAGTCAGAAACTTCCAAATCCAGATGACCGTCAACTCTGAGATACCAGACAAGGTTTCATGTGTGCTCGTGGTAGAAAATTCACCCTAAAATCTAAATAACAAGCAGCCTGAACAGATACGTTAAGAGGATTTACTCTTACTTGTTTTAACCCCCTTCCCCAAAAATGGTTTTGCTAAACAAAATAATTTGTGTTTTGAGCCTCAGGTGCTATGATGTCTGCAGTTTAGTCACACTTTTGAGGATAAAACAAAGAGGAGAAGCAAGGAGAGCAATTTGCTCATGCAAGATTAGAAATTCCCATCTGACCTCACAGAAATGGCCACACAACTTGAGAAAAACAAAAGCAGCAAGGTATTTTTGTCTATTTTGTCTTTTTAAAAACACAGATTAGCGTGCCGCTTTACTTGTACACAGGGCAGCGCTGTAAACGGTTTCATTTTTAGTTCTCGCTGGTGATTAGCAACGCAAAACTCTGTTGAAGCCCTGAGGGACCCCGTAGGTTAGCGCAAGGACATAACCCCACTCTCATTAACACCACCATATGGGCTCTGCTTAGTACTTTATCTGGCACGCAACACCAACAGACACATGGCGGCACACATGCACACAAATGCAGTAATGGTTAAAAAGCCACTCAGGACTGAGGGGATGTTTCTTCTCCAGTGGGTTTGATCGTCCACGGTTTCGCTCCATTACAATCATGCTGCTGCAGAGGCCAGTCACACACCTTTTAAAAGAATGTTGTTTGTAAAAAGACCAACTTTTTAAGTTTAGCTTTAAACTAAATTTTATTCATTTTAAATTATTCTATATTTTTCTTTACTTTGCTATTAAAAATTGTATTTCTCTATTTAATCATTTAAATTATTTATTTTAAAATGTCCTTTTTTCTCATTTTATAACTTTTTATCATAGATCTTTTTTACTAAGTGCATGATTCATATGAACTTTTTTTCAAACATGTTGATTTATTGTTGTTTTTAGACGGATTTCATCTTTGCTTTTAGTTATTTTCTTCACTTCAGTGTTTCCCTCATGGGGGTCCTCTATTTCGGGAGCTACCCCTGCCCGACTGTGTGGTTGTTGCCTTGGTGGCGGTCCTTGTCTGGGCCCTTTTGCCTTATGGTCATGGCATGGGCCCTGTCCATGCCATGGTACCAGGCAAGGAAACAATATTGTAGGGGTCCATCCACTCCTAGAACCACCCCCCAAAATTTTGTTGCCTTGCCTGGTACCAAGGCATGTTTCCTTCCTTGGGGGCTGCAGGGGTGGTTATAGTGGTTCTATGTCTATGTTGTATTGATGCCAAAATGTTATTTTACTATTTGAAGCACTTTGTATTGCTTTATTGCACCAAAGGGTCATACAAACAAAAAAAAGTTGAAGTTAAAAGGAATGTTTTTAGATGGACTGAATCTTAATGTATGGCTTTTAAAGATTATTTTTATTCATAACTACTACAGTGGTCCTGAAGTGCTAAACACAACATATCTCATGTCAAACCAAATTCACAATGAACAGTCAAAAAGAAGAGTTGTTCAAACAAATAAAAAAAGATATAAAAGCTATTTCAAAATGCAAAATTAGTACTACACATAAAGCAAGAGAAGATTATTAGTAACTGAAGTCATTGATTTGTAATGCAAAATCTACACATTATAGCATTTGTACTTCAAACTTAAAGGGAATATTTATTTCCAACACATCCCACACTGCTCTCACAAGTCACTTTAGGCTTTGACTAATTCTCCATAATATCTACATACTTATCAGCATTGTAAAATAGACTTGGCAGCATGCAGGTTTCCCTGGCATCAACAATTTGCAAATTATGTGTCCAGCATCATTTATCGTGGTGATCCATCCATGCATAAACTCAGCATACCTCGCCAACCCATGAATCTTTTTTCATAAAAATGGGGTCTGAAAGCTTTTATGAAAACACAAAAACAAAGCCATTTTTTTAAAATTTGATGTTCAAAAAAAGACTCTTGTGCATACAAATCGTTAAAACACATGCACACACATCACTTGATTCACATGAATAAAATTAGGTTAATGCACAAATCAGTTTAAGAGTGCGTCTGTTATTTTGAGACTCCTTTCAAGCTTCGGGGAGCTTCACAAATACGTGGTGCATTTAAATGCCAGTGGAAAGCTGGGTCATCTGCCTCTTATTCAGGTCTTCTTCTTTAGTTATTTAAAAGTGGGAAAGACGCTCTCTATGAAAGAATAGTTCACCCATCACTGAGGGTCCGGACTGACGGACAGGTAGCCAGCCTACTCCTTTTTATCCTCAGTTTCAACCATCGCGTTTCTTTCTCTTACACCACCCACGAATCTGTGTCCCCCTGAACAGACCAGGTACTCCATCACTCCTCTGCAGATGTCTGGCCTCACACCTACGTCTCGCAGGGCCTATACTGCCTGTCATCCTCCGACGCCTGGGACCCAATCACCAGCCAGCCCTCGGGCATGGCCTCGCCTGCTGCAGGCTCCTACATCATGGCTGCTGGTGATGATTTATCACTCTTACAGTCTAATAGTTTTTTGTTCCCTTTTATAATCTGTGAGCACCTGTTATAAGGCTTTTTATGTGTGTTTCAGGTGGAAGCAGCGGAGCAGGGGGTACACCTGGGGATGGGTACGAGGGGACTGTAGGCGGCTACCTTCAGCAACACCAGGCTCAGCTCACCCTACAGCAGCATAGCCAACTCCAGCACCTGCAACAGCTTCACCATTACCAGCAGCAACAGTTTCTGCAGTATCAGCAACAGCAGGTCTGTGATGCATTCAGGTGACTGTAGACAGAAAGATGTTTGGCCATCTCTATTGTTTTCAAATGAAACAGCATCAGATGCACCTTTGATGGCAAATACGGGGAGCGTGCACATCCCTGCTGCAGAGGTTCATAATTGTTTAAGCCTGTTCCTTTTGTTTAGACCAATAACCCTGGCAGAAAAAAATGTTTATGAAGCTTATTTGCTAAACTTGGGGTATTAGCTGTGTCATATGTCTGTGTGATGAGATTACCGTGAGGTCAGCAGGGGCCTGTGGTGTGTTGCTCAGCATCTGCTGCAGCCATTGATTCAAACTAGCAGACAGGCCCTGCAGGGTAGCAGCAGTCTAACTGTAGCACCAACGACACAAAGATTGCGCAATTCTTCATCAGGTGCCGCCTATTTAGTGTTTCTAAATATAGACATTACATGTTCCTGCTTCCACTAGCTTCCGGTGACAAAACAGAAAAACATTTAAAGGGGGTGTTTTTTGCACTTTTTTCAAGCAGTTTTGTAAATCTGCTAATATTTTGCTTTCAAAATGCTCAAGGATTTTCTGGAAATGAAGGGAATCAAGACAAACCATGACTCTCAAAGACTTTCGGCTTCATTGGCTGCTCTTGCTCGGTGCACTCTCAGAGCTCATTAAATAACTGTGGGTTATGAAATAATAACTTTAAAAGGTCAGGGACTGTTTCTCAGAGAAGGTGTACTGATCCGAGACCACAATGGAAATGAGCTTGTTAGCTTTACTCCATGCACCGTATGGCTTTCCTTGAGAAGAATTCAGAGTATTATATTAAACATTATTAGATGTATTACATACCTTTTAAAATGAAACCTTCCAGTCTGTCAATTTTCTAAGCAAATGAGCCAAATGCTTGTCAAGCATCTTCTTGTTGTTCCTTCTCTCTTCATTTCCAGGCTCTGGAGCACAGGCTACACAGTAACTCCCATTCCCTCCAAGCCACTCCAAACAGCACCATCCACAGCCTCGGTCCTCCTACTCACCCTCGGATAGCTGACCTGTGGGGGGCTGCGCAGGTTGAGGCACATCAGGTAGGCACTCGCCTGCTGAATCCAAATGATCGGATTACAAACCTTGAGGACGAGATGATGGTTTAATGTGTTCTGAATGAATGAATGAATGACAGAACAGCTATGACAGCATACAAGGACACAGGGATGCATGAGTGTTATGGAGTCACGAGGATAATATCTGTCCTGCGTAATGACAGACCGATACATCGGCCAGCCGATATTTGCATTTTTTGCTGGTATCGGCATTAGGGGTGTCAACGTCTACTCGTGTAAATGGGTAAATCAATAACCGTATTATTTTTCTCCTCCTCCTCCCCCTCCTCTTTCATTTCTCACCAATACTGTATTTTTGGGGGTGGTAATGTTGCCTGAAATCTTCATATAATAATAACTATCCGCATACATAATAGATGTATGGGGCACAGTGTTCCATTGATATTTTCATACAAAATAAACGCAGCTACAGCCTGTGGCGTCACCTCAAATTGACTCGGGGACGCAGTGATGGCGAACAGCAGCGGAGCACCGGCGCTGCTTTGTGGTGCTGTAGCGACTGTTCAAGCCGTCAGAGATCCCATCCAGGTACTGTGCAGCAGGGAGTGACAAGACAGGAGACCAGACATTTCTTTCTCTGGTTTAGTGAAAACGAACATGGTCAGAGATGCTTGTAGCGATCAGGAGACGCCGACTGCATCTGTGCAGTGTAAACGTCGTATTGGGTGAGTTTCAATGCAAGTTAGGAGAGCTAGCTTAAGTTGTTGCTTACTGCGTTTGATGTACTTTTTTTTTCCAGAAAATTAAGTTCTGAGGTGAATCAGACTAGACACTCACTGTAACAAATGCTTGTGTTTAGCAGAAGATCTAACCGTTCGTGTTAGCCGCTGTTTAAGTTGATCACCAGAACACGACTTACTTCTCTCAGCTAAAACATTTCCTTGAGATGCTACTGCTACACTTTCAGGTCAGCCCAGCCAGCCGGGACACATCGATAAGCTTCCCTGCTTGTGAAATCTTTCTTTCTCCTGTGTATAAAGGCGGGTTATTATTTATCTGATAGATGTAGAAAAAATCCTGTCAGCTGATGTCAGCTGTTTGAAAACTTCTGCAGGGACTCTGTTTGGATCACACCCAATAAAAAAAAAGAGATTTTTTCCATTAAATCATTTCAGTTTTCGGGGATTAAAATGATAAATATCCATAACCTTACTTTGGCTTTACTACAGTGTATTCTGCTGTGAATTAAAATATGACGGCGGGAGTTTGGTGGGATGCGTAGGTGACTTCACCATCTGCAAAAATGATTAATCTCTGACGTGTAACCATGTGCACAACGGTTTGTAGTCCCAATTACACGTGTAGAAAACATTGTAAACATTGACACCCCTAATTGGCATCAGCAGATACATCGGGTGTGTTGACTGATACCCCCACTTAGGCTAATTTATAGACCCTTATATTTATTACAGGTTTAGTATTTCTTTTTAATATTTGTTTGCAAGTGCACTGATTCTTTTTTAAATGTTTGAGGTGCTTTGTTCTTTTTTATATTAACAGAGTTGTTCATTATATTAATTTGGGAGTCAAAAGCAGCATCGGCCCCAAATATCAGCAGGTTGTCTTGCCCATTGGCTGAGGCTGATGAGAAAATATCGATATCAGCCCTAAAAAATCTTAATGGGTCGATCCCCCGTCTTTAGTCACTGTCTCAGTGACTGAGACGACACAATCACAACAACCGTAGCAGCATGTTTGTTATTATGTGAAGCTAAAGATAACGCCGTTTGGTCCGACCTGTCACGAGTAAAGAGAATGCATGAGCATTCTTTGAACAAGATGAAGCGTTTGTGTTTTTCATTACACCTGACAGTGATGTATACTAATTTTTTGTCTTATGGATTTGGCTTTGTTTATATCAGCAGGCCTATTTAACACACATCTGTAGTGCAGTGAATGATGAGCTGCCAGGGAAGTCTTCAAGGTAGGAGACAGGCTGAAGGTCTGCATGGAGCACTCCCAAAAGTCTGCATGACAGCCTGAAATGGATTTGATGAATTTTGAAAGCAGTCATGAGTAAATCGGCCTGGTTTGCCACAGTGGCATGTCACGAAGTCTGCAAGTTTGCAACCTCAGGGATTTGGAGTCGACATCTGCAACTGTTGCACAGGAAGCTGGGTCAGGACAGGAGAGAGCGCATTAACTGCTCGTCCATCTTCCCCCCCTTTTATTTTTTCACTTTTATATTTGTCTTTTTCCCCCTGTTGTCTTCTGTCATAGATTACAGGAGTTCAAGTAAAGGGCTGATGTCTATTATTAATGCATACATGTAAAAATAAGCGCAACCTGTTGAATGTCTTTCCAGTTAGAAATTGGAGCAGCAGAATAACACAAGCCACTCATTCAGTAACCTCAACTGCTTCCAGGTGGAGATCGTCGGGCAGCTGAGTGCACAGATGGCTGACATGGCCGGAGGGCTGGTGGAAACAGTTGGAGAAGAGCCAGAGCCTGAGTCTGAAGGGATCCCTGAGCAACATGAAGAGGAAGAGGAGTTGACGAGGGTCAGTTAGAAGCTGAAAAACGTTTTCCTGAAACCCTTCCATTTATTTTTCCGAAGTCACTTTTTATTTAAGGGGAAAGTTCTTTTTATTTCAATCTGGACCTATTTTCTAGCATGAAATATGTTCATTTACTCACCCAGACAGTTTTGGTGCAACTTGAATTCCTTCGGGAGATATTTAGATCCACTGGAGATCAGCGTATGTCCGATATAATGGAAGTGATGGGGCAACCGGGCGCAGCCTCTAAGTAAGGCATTATCTGCCACAAACTCCTTCATTTTACCAATGTTTTGTTACAAAACATTGGTCGGACCCCTCGTGTGAGCTCAAACCGGCTTTTTGTGGTGATTCGTCCTTATTTACAGACATTTTTACTGCGGCGGCTTTGATGACGTCACTATTATGCGACACGATAACAAGTAAATGTCTGTAAATAAGGACCAATCACCTCAAAAAAGCTGCTTCAAGTTCACAAGGGGGGTCCGACTAATGCTTGATTACAAAACATTGGTGAAATGAAGGGTTTGTGGCAGATAATGCCTTATTTAGAGGCTGCGCGCGGTTGCCACATCACCTCCATTATATCGGACATATGCTGATCTCTAGTGGATCTAAATATCTCCCGATGAATTCAAGTTGCACCAAAACTGTCTGGGTGAGTAAATTAACATATTTCATGCTAGAAAATAGGTCCAGAATGAAAAATAAAATAACTTCCCCTTTAAACAGAAGTTTTAATGATTGCTATTGAATTAGATCCTTAAATAAGCACACCAGAACTCCTATCTGAAATGAAGAATATTATTTCTTATACAGTTGTGTAAAAGAAATTAAGCTTTCTTTGCAACTCAAGATTTACTTATCATGTAGCCATAATCAGGTCTTAAAGTTAAGTAAATGCAATTCATTACACTGTCAAATTTCATAAGCAGTGTGAAAAGAACTATGTAGAACCTTACTGCTCCTAAAAGAGTAAAAGTCAAGTCACACCAACTTTATTGTCAAACTATGTAAAGATACATTACATGGAAGATTGAAATTTCGTTTCTCCAGTCTAAAACCTCCAACAGCAGTATTTAAAACATTAAAAATAATAAAATTAACACAACTACAGCAACATGAGACGCAACCAGACATACGGTACAGATTTCAACAAAATAACACTCAACACAACATATGAGCAGACAATAGCTTACAGTTTTCAGAAACATACTGGAGAGCAATGGTAAAGTGTACAACAACACACTGGTAAAGTGCAAAGTGCAGAAAGGTAGCATGGAGATGAGTAGACTAAGGCCACATCTACACTAAGCGGTTGATGTTGTACGTGGACGTTTAACCCCGTCTTATCTGCATCCACACGATTGTTTATGAATCGTTTAAGGCTTGACGCAAGCAAAACAATGACCGCCCATTTGCACTTATTGAGCATGCACCACATCACAGGCAGACGCATGTGTCTGACATTAGCATGTAAACAGGAATATTATTTCACTTTCTTCTCAGACTAGCGAAGAAATGGCTGCGCAGAAAAAGAGGGATTTTTTTCGTTTGGACTGACGATGTAGCATTGTTGCTAAGAGGAACAAATGACTTTAAAACTTCTGTGGCTGGGCAAAATGTCGACTGGGAGTCGTCGCAAACAAAATCTGGGGACATTCTGGTGCGTTTTGTCATCAGTCGGTGACGGGTTTTGTTGTCGTCACTTCCTTTCATTGAACGGTGAAGTTATCCAAACTAGGCCGTTTACCCACCTGCTTACTATTTACACGACTTACCCGGCTAAAAAAATGGGCGAATGAGGGACTCTTCAATGCCGGGTAAATGTGGACTTAAGAGCGTATCTTGCACGTTTAAGCCCTTACACAGCCTAGTGTAGACGTAGACTTGGGAACCTGTTATATTCTTGTGCGAAATGCATTTAATGGATAAATATTAAATAAAAGAATAAAAGTGGTACTTTGCAGATCCTGGGTTTGCTTACAGCATTACTGGTCTTTTGTGCATGGAGGGAGAGGGAGTGGGGTTGTGTTCTTGGAGTTTTCATGAGTGAGTTGAGCAGCCTGATGGCCATGGGTTGCAATTGGCAGACAGAAATCTTGGCAGTTCGCTGCTCTGGAGCATTCAGATGTGTTGGCAATCATTTCTGAGAAGCAACTGCTACTGTCCAACGATCTCGAAAGGGTTATGAAGTGATTTCCAAACTGTTCTGAGAGAATCATTCTACAAACCCCAATGAAGTTGGGACATTGTGTAAAATATAAATTAAAACAGAATACAATGATGTGCAAGTCCTCTTCAACCTTTATTCAGTTGAATTCACTACAGTGTTTCTCAACATCCAACTGACCTATGGCTAAGCCACGCCCCCTCCACTGAGTCAGACAAACAACATTTGGTGACAGGCGCTATGTGACGTCTCAGGAGATGACAGCTGTCGATACCGACAGCAGATGCGGGATCAGACAGAGAGACCACGACAAGATAAATAAAAAAAAAAACATTTAAAAAACAAACAAAAAAAACATTGTTCACAAGTCTGAAATTGTGAGTCGAAATCAAGCCGGTGAAGTCTCTGGAATAGTGTGCGCTCCCTCAGTTTCTTGCACAAACTACTGGGCTGACGGTGTTGTGCCAAAATGTGATTGTTTGCCAAAAACTGATTTAACAGCCGCGGGAGCGGAGTAGAGTCTGGCTGCAGCTTGGAAGCTAGAGGCGTGTTGTTACCGACGTTAGTACATGACACCTATACTACACAACAGCTATACTGTAGCTGACCTCTTATGTACCATTACCAAAGTACAAAAACTAGCACGTTTGGCTAGCGTTAGCTAACTTTAATGTTAGGGATGTTAAAGATAACTTTATATTTCTATCCAGCAAAGTTGCAATTTGTTGCCTCAAATACGATGATGCCTTACCTTAGAACAGATGTAGACATCCTTGTTAATTTTATCCACATTAAGTTGATGTTGTGGTCTGCCGCTTAACTTTATCAAAAGCAGACACTTTTCTCGTTTGAGATGTAGCTCGGGAAAGGCCAAAAATACTCTCCGTCGCCCAGCCTCTCAGGATACCTAGTGTCGGAGTTGCATGTACCGCATGCACACTGTTTGACCATTTTAAACTAAAACAAAAACCAAAAGAAAAAAAAAAAGAAAAAAAAAAGAAAAAAAAAAAAACACTTTATTGGGGGTTAAAAAAAAAGCGGTCGGGGGAGTATGGGGTTTGGTTGCGATTGGTTCATCGCGTTTGGGGGCGTGGTTTAGCTATAGGTTAATTGTAAGGAATTTAGGGATTCTATCATTTACAGTCCAAAATATAATCAATAATCTGGCCATTGTCGTCATGGTTACTGAGGTCAGGCACTCCTGGGTTAATCAATTTGTCCAGTAATGAAAGACAGGAAACAAAGGAGCTGGCTTAAGTTCAGGAAGTAGTGGAGTTGTGCATAGAGCCCATTCTGGAGTCAAATGTAAGGTCATTTGTCTGACAGCTAAAGCTTGGCTGAAATGAGGTCATACACCGGGACAATGATCCTGGCCATACCGGCTAATTCACAGCTGAATGGGTGAAAAAACAGGAAGACCTGAAGGGAACTGTGTGCAGACAAGCCTAAATTAACTGAAAGGGAGTCTACTTTCTATTTCATGTTTGTCACAGAAAACTTTACAATTTAAGATTCACAGGTGATCTTTTCAACATAATGTTCTGTTTCTCCAGGTAGAGGAGGTAACATTAACCTTAGAGCCAGAGCCGTGCTCTCTGACACCATCCCCGCTGAGGGAAGATGCCTCTTCGACCAGAGGTTCAAGCCCAGGACTACCAGCACAGATCACCGAATCTATCGCAGAGAGAATACCGTTTGACGTTACGCCATGTGTCGTCCAATCATTGGAAGAGAAAGACGAGGATGGGGAAGAGGGCTCCATCGTTGTTGTTGCAACCAACTGAGTCATACGGCCACAAAAAGACTAACACAAGCTGGACATAAATATTCCAATAATCAATCAAGCTATTATCCCATCCCCTCCTCCTCCCAAATATTTACCCACTGTGAGTCAAAGGAAAGGTGAGGTGAGTTTTCCAGCTGGAAATGTGGGATGTAATGTAAACAAACGACATCCCAACAACCCCCCATCCTCCCAATTTATTATGCGAAATATGGAATACAAGACAATGGACACATTGAAATTAAGGTGAATTCAGTGACTGCTGAAATAAGCAATGTGAAGATGAAATGGATTAACAAAAGTTTGGATCAACTGGACCAAAGAGCCAGGACTGTGAGCCAAACGGGTTAAATGGATGGATGTGTGGTTTCAAAATGAACAAAAGAAAAGGTAGGACAAGAAGACCATGAGAGATAAGGGCCTTCCTAAAAATTCTGTGCAATACAAGGAATATGGACACAAAAATGGGTCAGTAAATAATTCAGAGTGCTCGCTTCATGTTGCTCGCAGCGTTAGAAGGATCCAAAAGACTGCAAGGCCAGATATACCTTGTTAGAGACATACCTGATGTGCTGATAAATTTGTTTTGGTTGGACTGATGCAGAGCCGAGATACCTGGATGAGGTAAACCTGATAGTCGAAGTGACCTGAGGCTTGTGCATGGAGTTATTTGCCAACACATGATCTGACCACAACCAAAAGAAAGTGCATGCTTTTTAACAGTGACCTAGCCCTATCAGTATAACGCAGTATACAAAGTAATAATATAACAAATTGCTTTTTTATAAAAAAAAATAAATAAACGAAATCCAATAAAATGATATGTATTTGTATGAATGTAAGACTGTATGTGTGTTTGTATGAATGTAGCCGCTTTGTGTGTAAAATACATATATATTCTGGGAAACTACGTCCTCTTGGTGCTGTTCTGTAAAGTGCATGTATAAATATAATATTATCTTCGGTTAGATAACTGATCCTTTAACCACTATAGTCTCAGTCTGAAGGCAGTCAATTCTAAGCCTCAACTTTTGGCCTTTAAAGTTGGCTTTTTACAGTAAAAGCAAAGGAAGAACTGGACCTCAGTTACTTACATGCAACATGGTACTATACAGCAAAATGCAGCTGTCATGTGGTGCATAAGGAGAGGTGGAAAGTAACTAATTATATTTACCCAAGTTACAGTAATTGAGTAGTTTTTGTGATTAATTTGTAATTTTGGGGGTAGTTTTTGAAATAGGTAACTTTACTTTTACTTAAGTACATTCTGACCCAAGTAATTTACTTAACTACTTTGGAAAACTCCCCCATTACTGAGTAGAAAATTAAATATAGGGGGAGAAAAATCAGCCTGAACGTGTTTTATGTCAAATTTTACAGATTGTTACTTTACACTGCTGATCTATTTCAGTGATGTTCAGCGCATTGTCCACTGACAGGAAATCTCTCTAATGAGGACGGGTGCAACAGCACCCCCAAGGGTGGCAAAGGTGGCCAGGGCCACCCTGTACAAAAAATTATATTTTTTCAAACATTTATGTACTATTAACACGGAACAGCATGATTTGCTTATATTTGAATATAAAACTTTATCAGCTAATAAAAATAAAATAAATAAATAAGTATTACACTAGACCTACCATTTTCTGCCATTGGGGTTCTGCTGGAGTCCAATCTGTCACGCCTAATTAACTCAGCCTTTCTTATGTAAATTCATCTAGGAAGGTGCCACCCAGCAGAACCGCCCCAACCAGATTCTAATGTCCCTCTAACATCAGCACCTACTTAGCCCGACCCTCACTGGACCGACACCAAACTACCCTGTTTAGTTTGTTCACATTACAATTGAAGGCAATTGAGGCCGTCTTCAACTATGGCTTTAAGTGTGGGTGAGGTCATCATAGCAAAGTTTGGTGAAGTCATTTGTTTGTCTCTCTCTCCACACACACACACACACACACTCACACAATGAACAACAACAGAGGAAGTCAAGCTCGTGGTTTACCTGCTGTTCCTTTTATCAACTCTGCTGACCACAGTGTTGTGGGCACATGGCCGGTAGACGAATGGAGAACACCCCCAATGACTACAGCAGGCCAAATCCGAACTCACAGGATAATAGTACTTGTTGGTTCATTCATTCGTCTTAAAGTGTTGGTGAAATGAAGGAGTTTTGCTGCAGATAATGTCTTACACAGTAGAGGCCGATTCATTCTGCCCCCTTCACTCCAGTTATGCTGTATGGATATGATATGGTATGATTCTGATTCTGATTCTGATATATGCGGATCTACGACTAATCTAAATAGCATCCAAAGGGGTCAAAGTTACACAGTAATGTTACCGATGAGTAAATGCACATATAAATTCCTAGAAATAAGGTCCAGGTTGAAAGAAACACAAGTTATCCTTTAATATCCCTAGGCCACCCCTGAAAAAAAATCTCTCCAGGCGCCCCTGTGCGGGTGCTGAGCAAGAGATGGAGATGGAGGAGGCTCAGGATGCCAAGCAGACGTTGAATTTCCGTGGAAGAGATGAAGGAAATCCTCAGCCAAATCTTAGCCAGCTCTTTCTGTTGAAACGCAAACAAGCCAATCACTTTATCATGCAAATGCTGAAAAAATTGTCCAAGGCTGGTATTCAGTGGGCAGAGTGTTCTGAGGAGCATGGCACATTACAGTTTTTCCATTTCTTAAATAAGCAGTCTGCTCATTTGTTCATTAAGACAACTGAATTTATGATTTACGTTTGTTATAGAAAGAAAAAAAGGTATTTTTTTATCGAGGTTTTTCAAAAATTTTTCCCATTTTGGATTTTTTTTTTGTTTTTTTTTTTTTTTATATTATTGTGGTGTAGAAATAGATTAAAAAACATTGGAGTATAATTATAAAAAATTTATTTTATCAAATAAAAAAATAAAGTAAATTAAACAATTCCTCCGATAAATTTTTAATAAAATCAATTAAATTTTTCTCATTTACATTTTTAGATGGGGAATTTCACTTTAAGTAGAATTTAATCAAAGTAAAGATATTTTTAATTCATTACAGTTTTTCAGAACTTTTTGCACCTCTGTGCATGGGGCTGGAGAAACAAGTTGCCATTTCTTGGCCTCCAAGGTTGCTGCAAGGTAACAACAGCTCAACAAAAGTGCATTATCAATGTCAGAATGTCAGAAACAGAGTCTCAGGGTTGGAAACTTGTGCACTGCTGCTTGAACGTGAGACTAGGTTGATAGTCTATATTATAGAAGTCTAGATCAGTAATGTGTGTTTCACAACTGGGAGTCTGTATTTATACACACTGAAAGAAAGTCAAAGTCACCTGGAAAGGACAATTCACTCATACACTTCAAGACTGTGATGCCCTCAATTGCTATGATCTCACCCTGTGAGTCACTGAAATGCCCCAAAAATCCAAGAAACCAAGAGATGATGGACATGCTTGAGAAGGTGATGCTCAACCAAAAAATGAGAGAACAGAAGTAAACAAACATCTTTTTTGAACAATAATGTTTTTCATTTACTTTTTCATTTAATAGGTAATGAGCTTAACATGCTTTCACTTTTAATTCAGCTTCATTCCATAATTGGGAAAGGATGATTTAAATAGACAGGTTTCTTTCTTTTAAAAATGAAGTGACAAATCTTTTAAAATGCAGTAGAAGAGCGCTGAACCGTTTATCTATTCATTTATTTTGCTTCCGAGCAGCCAGATATCCTTGATAATCATTTAAAGTGTGAAGAGCAATAGTTCTCCTCACTTTCTTAAGGTTTTCATGAGCTTTTTTTAAATTTTCTGGCTGATTTTTCTATGTCTTTTCAGTCCATGTACCTGATTATTTTCAGAAGAATGTGCAAATGATATATTTAGTCTCTTAGTTACAAACAGCCTCTGGCAAAGACATATTATTTGTTTCCATTTGTTAGAAAAGCATGAAATTATTTTGATTTTCAAAGAGCTGTCGGCTGAAAACTTGGCGGATCTCAGGGTGTGCAGTGTGTCCCAAACATTTGAGGAGACTAAGCGTGTGAGGGACCGAATAAATAGCAGGCTTACAAAACACGTGCAGCAGCTCTACAAAAGCGATGTCCTTAAGAAATAAGAGAAAAAAATAGAAAAGTGCTGACACAGGACCGAAGAGATGCACCTGGGCCTTCAACTGATCCATCAACTGTGTGAAGCCTCAGTAGAAATGGCCTCCATGGAGGGATGGCTGTGCAAAAGCCATTTTCAGCAAAAGAAATGAGGAGAGAAGGCCGTGGTATGCCACATGATAGATGAATTGGTCTGAAAAGCAGTGGAAACTGGTGTGATGGAGGGATAAATCTCACATAGAGCCCCAGCTTCAACATTACTGAAGCAGTGTGGGATCATCTGGACAGAAAACGGCATAAACATCCAAAGAAGAACTTTGGAAAGTCCTTCAAGGAGCCTGGAGAACTCAGTCCTAAACGCTTCCTAAAATTACAAGAAAACTTGTTAGAACAGCACAAAATGTTTTTCCCCCTTATACCATGTCCCCATTTGTGTTTATAGATTTCTATTTATCTCTGCACACATTTCCTATTTTTCTAACAATATCTAAAGAAATGACGGGCACCTCAAAACATTTTTGGAAATGTTATTATCTAAGCTGATTATTTAGACACAGATGAAGATGCCTCATTTGGGGAAAAGGAACCGGGAAGGGGGCCAAACGCGGGGCCCGACGGACGGGCCCCGCGGAAGGCGGCCGGAAAAAAAAAAGGGAGACTTGGGTGGGGAGAGAGAAAAATGAAAAAATAGCAAAGGAAAAGGGACCACTTTAAATACCTGAGCAGTAAAAAAAAAAAGAAAGAAAGAAATTAAGATTCTGCACCCATGTTTTGTTTTGTTTTTTTTTACTTTTTGCAAGCTATTATCTGTAATCATTAATTAAACAGCAGACTTTTTTTCAAACTCGATCTCTGGTTTGATCACAGCTACAAACTTTTCACATTTCATCACCATTTCTCATGGATGTAGCACTATCACATGAAAAAAAAAATCTAAACGTTTGCTCCAATCCACGAGTTTATCCCAACAGAACGCTACACCCTTATCTCATTGGCTGGAGACAACACGCAAATCTCCGCTCAGAAACGTCCCGAACACACCAAAACAAAGGGAAAACCAAAATACAGTCAAGAGAGGGGGAGCTGCAAACAAAACTCATTGCCACACGAGAGTAGAGGCCCAAAGGTGCGGATTGAGACGAATTCACAAGTCTAGCGTTTATTTTCAGGGAGAAAACTCCGGACTCTACCTTTAAAATATAACCTGTCAATCCTTGAGAATATCTAAGTAATGAAACACTTGTAGGCCAATTTGTGGATACCATACTGAGAATAAAATATGAAAATCATAATCTGTCTGAAGCAGGGATGACTATTTTACCCCTACCTTGGATTAGTGGCAGGTCCAGCTGACTGATGTAGGATGAAACATCTTCTTCTGTGGATTCAAAGATGTGCCGTCCTTCTTCTGCCCCCTGCTTTGCCTTAAAAACAAGCCTGACCAGAATAAAGAAAGGTCACATTCAAGTACACAATGACAAACAAATGAAATATTTTGCATAAAACTTTATTTAGCTACATTGTTCACAGTTTTATAAAGGTGGAGATAGCATTTGACTCTATTAAAACACAGATAAATAAATAAATGTATAAATAAATGAATACTTTAACCACAGCCTTAAACAGACAAATGACAAAAGACCTGTAGGGAACAACGACCTCCTTAAGAAACAGAAACATTTTTATAGGAACAGAAAAGCTTTCTGTAAAAATAGCAGGTTTAAAGAATTTTACCACAGCACCTGAGAAACTGACTTCAGGATATAAGTGACTGAGGCAGGAGAACAGCGCAAGAGAGATGGAGATATTTCATGAGTGCAATTATGATCTGCTGATAACTTAATACAGAATCTTCCATTCATTACCAGGAAATACAGTAATAGTTTATCAATCAAATATTAGCTGACAAATTTATTAATTTTTTTATGGAAGTATTGAATTTAACAACTGAAACTGTGACAAACTTTTAGAAAGCTTCAAGTTTTTTTTTTTAATTGCTGTTTCAATTTTCTTCCAAGTTCATAAACTGTTCAAGTCTTTAGCTTGTCCTGTGTGCACGGATATGCATGTTTTTGTCAATGTGGAAGCAGAAGTTTCCACACTTTCTAGTCTTCAATTTTACTTTAACTGATGCTTTAATAAAAAAACAACCACAGAAAAACAGAATAACTTCTCTGAATCGTTGTTTTAAAAAGAGGCAGAGATGATGCCGACATTATGTAACCCCATCTGACATTATGTTAAAACATTATTTTATTTTATGGATTTTTTAATTTCTCAAAAATGATATAATATAAATAAATCGAATAAGGTTACCTTTCCAATGGGCACTACATCTTAAATACACATTTTAATAGTCACTTATTTTACTTTTAGTTTTATTCAACTAAGGAAGCCTCTCATGAACAGCCTGGATGACAGAACAGGTTTATGTTGAATAGATGTGCTAATGAAAGTATTCATCAAGTTAAATCAAAGCTTTAATTAAGATATCCGTCTGTCAACACTTGTCTCCCAGTTTAATACATAAACGTCATCGGTCATTCACTGTCACAACCGTTAGCCATCACTTCATTAAAGGTGCTGCAGACGTGAGTTCCTGTGTGTGCGTGCTGAGATCATCGTGGTTCTGGGTGATTCAGAGTGGTAGTCATGACAGATTCTGGGTAAAACTGGGAGGCATCCTTGTTTGAAAAAATAGAGAAAAAGAAAAGAAGCATCTGTGTGGTGAAGTTTAGCTGTTGTCGGCCGCCTTTAGCTGCTTCATTTATCAACTTGAGCGTGATGAGATGAGCTTTGAGGCTGCGCCCACAAGGTCAGCGTACAGTTTAAAGGTTGTTGTGGGGCTTTAGCCAATCTTCCGCTGTGGACTTAGAAGCTGAATTCCTCCCATGTACCCAGATGGTATAGTTAAAAAAAAATAAAATCAATTGCTCCTGCTCTCATTTGATGATGAAAAACAAAAAAACAACCCTTTTAAGACATAAACTTTCAGGTAGTGTAGAACTCATGCATAGTTTCACTTCTGTTTTGGGCAGCAAAGGTATCAATGCAGTTGCTAAGGATAAAAGATGGATGATGTTTAGGGGCACAGATAGGGCTAATGCTAAAAGCTATAAAGGAGAACAATACATTTTGTATTTATTAACCTCCCCCCCTACTGCTTCCTGGGAACGCTTTCTTGTAAAAACTACTAGAGATGGGTAAAATAAGGAGCCTAAAGGCCTTTACACACAAACTCTGAATGTTTCGCCCAAAAGATTCGTACAACAATCTTATTAATCAATGTCCAGTCAATGGGAACGTTCATATCTGTGACGAAATTCCCTCTAGCAATTTTGCAACATTTATGTTTTCGAACTGAGGTGGATTTTCTTAATATTTGCATCCAACAGATACACAATCAACCAATCAGAGAAGGCACACTGACAGTCGCCAGGGCCAGTGTGCGATGTAAAAAAAAAAAGAATTTCGCTTGGTCGCTGCTACTTTGTATCATCCCCATCAAGTGTGTTATCATCTCTGTGTCAAAGCACTCTTGCTTGACAAGCGAGAAAAGAATTACCGCTGAAGTAGCCTAGCAGTGTTTCTCCTACATTACGTAGCCATTTGAGGTGATGATATAAAAATCCGAACTTGTCATTTTCACAGTGAGATCAGCTATTTTTCAGGATACGTATGTTTATCTTGCAGCACAGTGCTCTGCATGTTGTGTTCAGCCCAATCTCATTTCTCTTTTTTAAAGGGGGAGTTAGTTTTTTTTCAATCTGGATCTATTTTCTAGCATGAAATATATTCATTTACTCATACAGACAGTTTTGATGCAACTTGAATTCCTTCAGGAGATATTTAGATCCACTCCAGATCAGCGTATGTCCAATATAATGAAAGTGATGGGGCAACCGTGCACAGCTTCTAAATAAGGTATTATCTGCCACAAACTCCTTCATTTCACCAATGTTTTGTAATCAAACATTAGTCATACCCCCCTGTGAGCTCAAAGTGGCTTTTTTGTGGTGATTGGTCCTTATTTACAGACATTTTTATTGCAGGGGCTTTGATGACGTCATGATTATTCGACACCAAAACAAGTAAATGTCTGTAAATAATGATAAATCACCACAAAAAAGCCACTTAGAGCTCACGGGGGGGTCTGACTGTGATGGTTGCCCGCATCACTTCCATTATAGACTATTGACATACGCTGATCTCGAGTGGATCCATATATCTCCCGAAGGAATTCAAGTTGCACCAAGTCTGTCTGGGTGAGTAAATGAATGTATTTCATGCTAGAAAATAGGTCCAGATTGAAAAAACTGAACTTCCCCTTTAACCTTACCCCTCGGCCCTTGCCACTTAAAAGGAAGCCACGAGGGGTAGGACTGAAAATCAACCCCTACAAGTTGGGACACCCCTTCAACAATTGCATACGTCACTAGTGATCCCGCCGGCTTGCTTGTAAGCAGAGGCATGCTGAGTTGTCAGTGCAAATCTCGAGAAATCAAGCCGTCTGCAGCTGTGGCTTATGTTAACAAGCAAGTTTGATTTGTGCACGACATTCCTGCGTGTTATATCCCCCAAATGACCTCTATGTAACGGAAGACCAGCAGCGATGTTGCTGAAGTTGTATTGATTAAACTTTCACGTAGATTATCAGGGCTGTCTGCAGAGCACCACTGGTTTTAACCAAGGAGCATTGATGTTACTGAAGCTTAATATAGTACTAGCTATTTATTCATGTGCAAAAAAAAAAAAAAAAAAAAAAAACATTTAAACAGCATTGAACTAGACAATACAATGGTTTTCACTCATTTTTAAACTTTATCTATGAGAAAATATTTACATTTGTGGTGTCTGTGCCCGCGATTTGAAAATGTGTCATATCCATTCGTTTTAAGTGTGCATCGGGAAACCCTTCGTGTGAAGGGGTATATACCTCTACCACTTACTCCTACCCCTCTGTCCTAACAGGACTGAGACACCCCTACCCCTACATGTGAATGCGCAAAACAGAGGGGAAGCGCTAAGGGGGAGAATTAAGATTGGGCCTTCACGTTCCTCTGGAACAATAAATGTGAGTTTGTTCTAGCATCTTCATAATTTCGCAACGGACAAGATGTGTCTCCGAATTATTCACAATTTAGTGCCATTTATTCGCACCTGTCCCGGTGTGAAAAGGCCTTAATTCCCCCCATTTTGGAATAATAATGTAAAAAATGATATTATTTATAAGTTGATGCTACTTTAGACTCATTTCTATGGCAGCAATTTCAGAGTTTCACCAGTGCATGAAACCCTTAAGATGAGAAAGACAGATTTAGGAGAAAGTGAGAAGGAACAAGAAAAAAAAAAAAGGTATTCAAAGGAAGGGTTGAGACTGGGTGGGCAGAGTGGATGTAAGAGTGTGTTTTTAAACACGGTTCAGGAGAAGATTTTGACAGAATGTTTGACAGCTTAATAGAGAGAGGTAAATGATGTCCAAAGACACAAGCAACACATTAAGAACAGAAAAAAAAACACGCTTTTAAAAAAAGTTTTCAATTATAAAAAAATACAACCACCAGTTCTGTGTAAGCTAGACCATCGGCTCATCATCACTGTCTTCATCTCCCTCATAGAGTCCCTGTGTGGGCCTCAGGTTGGAAAGAGGGATGGAAGAGGAAGGGGGAGTAGGAGGAGGAGTGGAGGGAGGAGGGACAGGGGGAGGAGTGGAGGACGGAGGAAGGGTGAGGTTGCTGCTGAAGCTGCTACTCCTGCTAGCTGAGCTGCTGCTGCCTGAGGTGGTGCTGCTGCCCTCCTCCACCTCTCGCGTCACACCCTCGATCCACACCTCCGTTTCATGCTCGTGGGGATGCTGCTGCTGATGATGGTGATGATGATTGTGATGGGAGAGGGGGTGGTCGGGTGGTGAGGGAGGGGGAGGCTCTGGGACTATCTGAGGCGAGGGAGGAGAGGTGGAGGAAGGGGAGGATGGAGCAGTGGAAGAAGGAGGAGGTTTGGGGACAGACTTGTGGTTGCTGACGTCCCGAAAGCTGGCCAGAGGAGGGCGGAGCCGGACGCCGGAGCGTGTGGAGCCTTCGATGGCTTTCTGAAGCTGGGTGTGGAGGGAAAGGTTGGGGGAGGAAATCAGGGAGAGGGAAATATCAGGGAGGGGAGGAAGGGAAAAGAAAGTCAAGGTTAAGGAGTTAAAGAGTAAAATACCGGATAGCGGGACTGGAACGGTAAGGAGGAGAAAAAATGGAGGAAGTAATTAGGAGGTTTGCTGCTTATACTTTTCTAGGTGACCTTCAAACAGTATTGGAGGTTTTGCTTCCGCCTGACTTGTTTGTTTTGGCCGTACTCTGCTGTGCCAAGCCCTGATGATGCGTTTCCACCACACGCTCACAGCAGGGGGAAGCTGCGGTGGGCCATGCTGCTGCGGTCCAGCCTGGTAGCGGGTCTGACCACTCCCTTCCTCGCTATGGTTGGCTCTGTTGACCTCTCAGTACTGCTGCAGCTTCTACCTGAATATCTCTGGTAGAGTTTCTACAAAATCATTGCATATCCTTTAGTTTGTACAGATTTCCTTCAGCTGCACAGGAGCTATTTTTAAGTGTTTATTATGAGGGCTGAACTGTTTCTGTATCACCCACTGACAAACTGAAAGGATGCCTCCATGGAAATGTGGTATTTTCTATTAAAACAAGACCAAATATAAAGATATTCTTTAGTGTTGAGACAGACTGATCAGAATGGTTGAGAGGGGGAAAAATAAGTTATTATTCTTACCTCTTTTAATGCCACTACCCCCACAAGTTTGCCGATACTGGTCACATAAGCGTGACTAAGTCCAAGCAGTGAGAATAATGTGTGGGTCTGTGGAGACAGGGAGAAAATGTGACTTAGTAAACGTATGTCCCTCCAAGACAGCCATTTTACATCTGTCTATCTGTAGCTTCAGATGATTAAAAAACCCACTGGTTCTCTGTCAGCTCTGTCTAGACACAAAAGCAGAGAGATGAAAGCAAACTGGCTCCAGGTTAAAAAAAAACAAAACAAAACAACAACAAAAAAAAACAGAGAAAGTCCTTGAGTGTGTCTGAATGCACATTCTGTTCATAACCCAGCTGAGGTCACACTGTGGATGAGCTCTTTGTATGCATCAGCACATCTCAATCACAAGGCCTATTTTGCACATGAATAAATTCAATATTCTAGGTATTACCATGAAAATGAAATCATGCTTAAGAAAAAAAGGAAATAAACATAATAATGACGCAAGGTGTTTACAGGCTGCAGCATCCTGCAAATGCCTGCAAATCCTGGATCACTTGCAGATTTGCCAGAATAACAATAATGTGATTCAATCACAACAATCGCACAATAAATGTAGTAAAGGTGAACATAAATAAGTATGTGCAAGCACTGGCCATGAACAGATAGCAGAGTCACACAATTTTGGTTTAAGTCCCAAATTCTACCCAATGAAATTAGAAAATACTTATAACTCAGTAGCAATAAAAAGCTCATTTTGAGGACTTTCAGCAAATGAATAACTTCAAGTGTTACACTATAATAAAAATTCATAACGGACCATTTCTGTCTTTAAATAAACAAGATATTAAACAAGCTGACAACATAACCATAATCCAGCTGAAATTCATAAAAAAAAAAAAAATCTAGTCATCACTAAAAATATTTTGTGCGAGAGAAATTAAAAGCAGACAATGTGGGTAGCTGACTACATCAGCTCAAGCACTGATTAACATGAAAATATTTCACTTCATAAATCTGCTGGAAAGGCTTCCAACAGATTTACACCCTACTGTAATGGTTTATTGGATGCAGGCAAAAGACAAAAAAACCAAACAAAAGACAATAGCAGACTCAGCTGTTTGGCATTGGCAGTTTTTTAATGGATGCAACCCACAAATTAAAGGAGCTGTATCAGCTTTCCAAATGTTCCAAAAGTCAAATACAGGCATTGCTAAGCTAAATATGTTCCTATCGCCACTATAGAAGCTAATTTGGTGTTAAATATTTGTTTTTTTATGCGTCTAATTTCCAACACGGAAGTAAGATGGCTGACTGTCCTGAAACACTGGAGCTCTCGACCAATTGCAACATGCTTTACGCCCATTTCATGACGTCACCCCGGAAGAGACACTGATTCTGAAGGGTCACAGAATTGTTTTTAGCACCGGCTTCAGCACTCGCATGGACGTTAATTGTAAACATTGATGGATAATCTGACTCCGATTGACGTAATAAAACGGACCAGCCTGTTATGGAGCTCTATGCGCTTGACCCAGAGTCTGATATAGAGTTTGAAGAACACACAGTACCACAGAAGTACCACAGAGACCCTGACAAGTAAATTAGCAAACAAATCATAGGCTAACAGTTAGCATTGAGCTGGGAGGTGTTTTCACTCGCTGGTGTTGTCTGTCCGTGAGGCGTTTTTATGGTGGGAACCTTAGATATACAGTAAACAGTAGATGCCGCCTTCAGACCTGTAGCGTACGTCGGCTCGGCGGCCATCTTGGGCAGGGATTTCTTACCAGCAGTTAGGTCCGTATCTGTGGTTAGGTGTCGTATCTTTGACTTCATGCTGAAAGATTGTTCAGCTGTCATTGATTTCAGACCAGAAGACTTGGACAGAACTGGACAGTCAACTCATTTGAAAGGACTGATCCCATCTAGTTTTACTTTTCCTGACGTTTTTGCAAAGTTTCCGTGCTCACTAAATGATTATAAAAGAAACGGTTAGAAAGTTTTCCTTTTTGAATTCATCCTCATATAAACATTTAAAACTTAGCTAATTAGGTCACATCCTTGATGTTAAAACGCAATATTCTGAGAAGACATTTTTTTAACAGCACATGAATAAGTTATTATTCATGTGCCTTTATCATTAGTACCTGAATGATGTAGATTATTATTTATTATCTAGACTTACCAGAAATACAAACCTGATAAAGACCCTGCGAAAAACAAAATCATTACACCTGGTAGCTAAAATCAGCTCACATTTACCTGAAGCAGAACTGGATGATGAGCATGAAGAGAATGAATAAATTCTGTTGTTATGGTACATTCAACCTGATTTTAATGAGTTCAAATTTGTGGTTTTTACTAACAGAAAAATGAATGAATAACAGTTTTACGTGTTGGTTTTGGTGTTATTACATCTTTTTTTTAAATTGAAATTGAGAATATTTGTGTTTTGTTCTGGTTGATCATTTAAATTAATATAGCTTATTTCTTTATTTCAATTCAATTCAATTCAATTCAATTCAACTTTATTTGTATAGCGTCCATTCATGACAGTGTCACCTCAGGGCGCTTAAACAGACAGAAAAATTCAGGTCAGATTCATAATAGCCTAGTTAAGGAAACCAACAGATTGGATCGAATCTTGACTTGACATAAATTTGTCATAAATATCATATATTTATAATAAACCAAACGGCTTGAAAAACAAACAAACAAAAAAAAAAAATCGGTTGAAAAGTGAATCGGTTATGGTGGATTTAAACTGAATAGATCTCTCCCTACACTGATTAATGCAATGAGGAGACACGACTTCCCCCTGCCTAAGATGGTGGCTGAGCTGACGTATTGGTCCAACGGACAGCAGCGTTGGAGGCGGCATCTAGTGATATCTATGGGTGGGAACTGCGTCAGGTTTCAGTAGTAATCCCAGAGAAAAAACACTTTACTGCCAGAGATTCATGAAGTTGTCAGGAATGAAGTTCACATTTAAAATTGAGAGTTTTTTTCTGTTCCTGAAGATATAATCCATTGGGCTCTGGCAAGTCGATTTGTCCAGTACGACAAATTAACTCCCACAACTAATGCAACCACATTTTTCCAAAGTTGCCGTCCTCTAGAGCTAAAAAAAAAAAAAAAAAAAAAAAAGCTTTTTTCCTGAACTCTGGAGTAAAAGTCATTCAGCTGATGGCTGTTTGTCTCTGAGGAAATCTTCCTGCAGGGTGTTTGTTTCTTCCTCAAAGAGTGAAGGTTAGGATTCTCCTCCAGTTTCTGTTGAACAAAGGGCATCTTGCTGCGCATGCGTATTTGCCACTTCATGCCGATCCACCTCGTTGCGTGTGCCGGTGGTCAGTCAGTCATGTTAGGAAGCTAGAGCTTGGCCTGAATATTCGTATATGTTATTCAAATATGCACAAATGAAGAAAAAAATGACTTAAATTAAGTTTTTTATGAGGAAATAACACAGTACCATGTTGAAAAGCTCTTAAAAGTCCATTTTTCATGATACGGCTCCTTTAAATTCTGCTGCTATCCCACAAATACATTTCCATTCAACACAGGCTTATTCTTGACAAACAGATCGAAACATTTGCAGCCAATGAAGCTTAATGGTAGTTAAAGCTGAAATTAATTATGCATCTCTCTGCAGCCGCTGGGGATGTGTCACAGAGTGCGCACCCTGCGCGTAATGTCAGACCATCTTCAAGGCTTCATTTGATCCAGCAGCAACTGCTTATCCTGTCCTCTTAAACTAGCTTCTTCTTAGGCTCTGCAGGGATACCTGATGTATTATTTTTATTTTATAATCATATCATTTATTGTACTTGCCTCTTCCACTAATATCATTATCTACATTGGGTCGAATTTTGTTTTGCATTTACAACTTTCTTGCTCTCCTGAACTTTCCATGGCAAAGCCATAGCACACGCTTAATGCTTATCTAAATACTGTACCTGTAATACTGTAGATTGCGAGAACAATCTTAGCAGATCACCCACAAATGATAAAGACAGCACTAGGGGTGTAAATCACTGGTTTAACTACGATACAATATAATATTAATGCAGTGGACAGGGATTCGATATCTGAGGATATCTCCAGTTCAGTTCCGATACGTTTTTGATTCGAGGATAAGGATCCACCGATCGACATAAAACAATATAAAAAAAATATTACAAGAAGTAAACAAGGTTAATGTTTCTTAACATAAGTGTAAGATTTGCAGTATGATCTCCCTGTGTCATATAAACATTATCTTGTGAAAATGTTGTGTCAGAGGACCCTAAAAAAAAAAAAAAAAAGCCATTTTCATAAAAAAAAGTGTGTTTGATATCAATTTTTGGTCGATATTGGGTTTTTGAATCAATTAACGATTGATACATGTTTCTATACCGATATATCGATACATATCGATGTAGACGGTGCACCCAATCTTTTTGTGCTGCAAACAAATTAGCGCTCTTTATTTGAGATCTTAGTAAGTCAGGGCGTTTGTGTACAAATTTTAGTCCATGCTGAGTTTTTTCACGTCTCCGTTTGTCATGGTTATCAGCATGTTAAAGAAGATAAAAAAAAAAAAAACAAACAAAAGAGTTGATGAATGCTAAAAGGGCTGAATGCTAATTGTTTTTTTTTTTTTGCTTGTGTAACTCCTCAGGTCAAATACAAACTTTTCTTCAAATGGAATTTTCCATTAAAATCAGTTGCATAATTTTGTTGTAGATGATGATGTAAGGAATGGAAAAATGAAAAAGTTCCCAAAAAAAAAACAAAAAACTTCACTGCACTTCTGTTTTAACATGAATTCCATCACAGCATGGAAACAGGCGTTTAACTAATATTTACATACACATTTTTCTCCACCAACCTTGTGTAACGATGTTCTCTCCACCAGCTGGAAAGGGGAAGGGTCAACTCGTATCTCATCGATTTCCATCGGTTTGTCCATCTCCGCCTCTTCCCACGCTTTGATCTGCAGCAGCAAATAAATAGCAAGGTCAGAGCGATGAAATGTCTGGCAGAGGCTGGGAGTCACGCTCCTGATGAGAGAAAACATTCTATTCAAATCTCTGAGTTCAGCCACAGGGAAACATTAGGATTTGTTTATCATGATGAGTCACGAAGCATATGATTAAATATACCAGGCAACAATAACAAGTGTTACATAAATCATCAACCCTTTGCTCTGTATGTGCGGGTGAAATTCAAGATGTGTGTGTGAGCAACGTGTGTGTGGCTGCAGGAAGAAGTAGGTAGTTAACTACTGAAGTGGAGAGGTTTGAGATGTGGAAAACCTTGAAACCTATGTAGCGTCCTTGCATGTCCCGCTCTTCCTCCTGAGATTTAGGATGTCTGACACCTTTTAGCCTCTCTATGGATTTTACCTACAAGCGTCGGCCTGCTGTGACAGGGGCAGAAGTCTTGCAGAATTACAGAGTGGTGTTATGGGGGCATTTCTGGGAGGTTGCCAGGAAGAATAGAGGAAAAGTGGCAGACAGAAAAGGACTGGAGGGAACAACCCTGCCTTCGATGTACTTGTGTGGATAAATAAAAGTAGTCTATTTCAAAATTCTGGCATATTTAAGAAATTAATTTGTCATTGAGGGCAGCGATTACACAACTTCTCTAAAAAACAATCTACCATGTTTACAAATGTGGAACAATGCCAACAAAGACCCCCCCTCCCTTCTCTTTTACACACACATTAATGAAGACATGCTGTAAAAAGGCGTTGCTTCTGACATCTATAATGAACTATAATGATCGCTCTAATGAGCAATTATGCCCACAAACCTCAGTGGACCGAAGCAACTTTGTCAAGTGTTGGCTGGAATTTCTCCACCACGATCGAAGAGACTGATGACATCATTCCTTCAAGTTACTTCCACTAAAGGTGTTTATATAAGCTGCCGGATCATCGGTGCACCCAGTTTTCAGCTAACTTTTCTTGGCATTTTGTCAATTTCTGTTTTTTGTTAAATAAATAAAGACTGTGTACTATGTTGTGTTTGACTACAGCTAAGATTTATTAGCAGAAAAACATAACCAAAGCAGTCAAACATACAAACTACATATTTTCATTTTTGGAATTATTTTTGGCTTTTGGATGCATTAGCTAAAAGTTCTCTAAAGTTTGGGCTCAACTGCATTGTTGGGTTGCTTTTATCCCCTTTTTGAAAGAAAAAAAAAACTTGAAGAAGAAAATAGTAGGTGTAGGTCATTTATACGTAATTTGCACTTACGTAGCTGTACCCACTGTGCTCAGTGCATTGCAGATTTTTTTTACATTAACTAAATCATTGAACTCTTAGCTTTCCAACAGTGCATCACATGTGTAAATGCTTACTTAGAGCACTGGACTTTAATCACCATTCCTCACTACGTTTGCCGTCTGATACTGAACCATAATAAAAAAATTTACAGTCAAGTCTCATGACACTCAGGAATGAGTTTATCTTTCAAAGGTGACTTACAGTTGGTACGGAAAGTATTCAGACCCCTTTTAACTTTTCACTTTTTGTTTCATTGCAGCCATTTGCCTAAATCAAAAAAGTTCATTTTATTTCTCATCAATGTACACTCAGCACCTCATCTTGACAGAGAAAACTAAAAATGTAGACATTTTTGAGAATTTATTAAAAAGAAAAACTGAAATATCACATGGTCATAAGTTTTCAGACCCTTTGCTCAGTACTGAGTAGAAGCACCCGTTTGAGCTACTACAGTCAGTCCAGAATGGTCCCAGAGTTGTTCTGAAGCCACTCCTTTGTTATTTCAGCTGTGTGCTGAGGGTCATTGTCTTGTTGGAAGGTGAACCTTCGGCCCAGTCTGAGGTCCTGAGCACTCTGGAAGAGGTTTTCTTCCAGGATCTCTCTGTTCTTGGCCGTTTTCATCTTTCCTTCAATTGCAACCAGTCGTCCTGTCCCTGCAGCTGAAAAACACCCCATATCATGATGCTGCCACCACCATGTTTCACTGTTGGGATCGTATCTTTTTTTTTTTTTGTTATACTGGTAAGATCCCCGAAGGAAATTAGGGCTCTGCATTTTACCCATCTTTGTACTGTGAGTATCAGAGAGCAGTGGGCTGCTACTTAAAGCGCCCGGAGAACAGTTGGTGGGGTTAAGGACCTTGCTCAGGAGTCCACAGTAGTTCACCGAGGGGTCATGTCGGGGACTCTAACCCGGGTCCTCTGCGCCAAGGCCCACGACGCTACCACTAGGCTACCCACTCCCCGAAATTGGGTTTATTTATTTATGTATTGGGGAGGTGATGAGCAGTGCCTGGTTTTCTCCACACATAACGCTTAGAATTAACGCCAAAAAGTTCAATCTCGGTCTCATCAGACCAGAGAATCTTATTTCTCATAGTCTGGGAGTCCTTCATATGTTTTGCACTGACTCCGCCATAAAGCTCCGACTGGTGGAGGCTGCAGTGATAGTTGACTTTGTGGAACTTTCTCCATCTCCCTACTGCATCTCTGGAGCTCAGCCACAGTGATCTTTGGCTTCTTCTTTACCTCTCTCACCAAGGCTCTTCTCCCACGATTGCTCAGTTTGGCTGGACGGCCAAAGGAAGAGTTCTGGTCGTCCCAGACTTCTTCCATTTAAGGACTATGGAGGCCACGGTGCTTTTTCTTTTGTAACCTTGTCCAGATCTGTGCCTCGCCACAATTCTGTCTCTGAGCTCCTCGGACAGTTCCTTCCACCTCACGATCCTCATTTGCTCTGACATGCACTGTGAGCTGCAAAGTCTTATATAGACAGGTGTGTGTCTTTCCTAATCAAGTCCAATTAGCTTAATTAAACGCCGCTGGACTCCACTGAAGGAGTTGAACCATCTCAAGGAGGATCAGAGGAAATGGACAGCATATGGGTTAAATATGAGTGTCACTGCAAAGGGTCTGAATACTTATGACCATGCGATATTTCAGTTTTTCTTTAATAAATATGCAAACATTTCTAGTTTTTTTCTGTCAAGATGGGGTGCTGAGTGTACATTAATGAGAATTAACATGACTTTTTTTTTATTTTGGCAAATGGCTGCAATGAAACAAAAAGTGAAAAGTTTAAATGGGTCTGAAGACTTTCCATACCAACTGGAAGTCTTTGTCTTTAGTTTTGGTCGCTGTTATTCAGCTTGTTTGTCTCCTATAGGTGCTCCTGATGATTATCAGCTTTGTTTTCCAGCAAAGAACGTGGGATGTTCTCTGTTGTGTTTCTGTGCAGATGCAGCAGTTGGCTGTTTTAATGTGTTTTTGTCTTTTCTTTCTCCTTTCCACTCTTTTATTTTTATTCACTCCTTATACTTTCTTTTTATATTCCCCCAGTTCCCCTTCTTAAATGATAAACAAGCATTCAATAACATAAAATAATTCAGATTATCAAGAGGAGCGTTACATTCATAAACCTCCCCTTGGCAATGCACAACATCGCAGCCAGACAGGTTGAGAATGTAACCTGTAGTGTTCTTACAGCAAGGCTGATTTTTACATTAATACTACCACCTTTTTCTCATCGTGGCAAAAGTTATGTCTTCACATATCTAAACGTTTACTGTATGCACATTTGGCTTGATGACGCAAATTAACTGACAGAATCACAGATCTAACAAAGGTAAAATGAATGTTGTCTGTAATTCTAAAATGACTTGAAATACACACCTTTAAGATAATTTTTGTACCCTGAAAACCTGGATTTAAAGATTTAGTGACTCAGCACATAAGAGTGTATCTGATAATCATGCAGCAAATATTCAAGCAGACAATCTGAAAAATGATCAAAATCTGCCTTTTTTTTATCATTACCTCATCTGGTGTCATAGTGTCTGACAGAGGAGGGGGGCTGGACTCCTAGAGAGGACAAAAGGGAAAAAATACAATATTGCTGTAAGAGATTTTCTAAAAACAGCCACCTCTAAATCCCATGTAAATCTGATATTAGAAAAACAAAGTGCAACCCCTTTGAAAGTTGAATAGCCACAATAAACAAAATAAATGTTATATCTTCAATTTAACAGCAACGATAAAAAATACTGTACCTTGAATTCATTTTGAATTTCAGCAACATTGTTCTTATTCATTTTCTTGTTTCCTCTGTTGTGTTCACCTTTGTGAGTTAACTGGATGCAGCAGGTGAAATTCAGGCCAACACCTGTTGTGACCCATTTTTTTCTTTGGACTGAATTTATTAGAGGTGGTTCACACATTCATTCACTCGCTACTTTGGCAGGTTGACTGTTTATGTCCTTGAAGGGACAAACATAAAGTCATCTTACTGAAAGAATATATCAGCCGTGAGAGCTCCAGCCAAGAGATCTTTTTTTTTCCAGAGCAAGCACAAGTAAAATGAATTTAAAAAATGGATGTTTTCCAATCTCAGTGTTTATTAATACATTAACTTTACACCTTTAAGAGTTAACAACATGCTGGCACACTATTAAATCCAGATGAGATTATAAATGTTAATGTTTGGCTTGCGGGTGGCAATACTTCACCGTGCATCTGTTTGATTTTCAGGCTGGTACAAATTTGCTTGATGTTAAAAACACTCCCCATGGAGGAATAGGACTGAATCCAAAACCATAATGGATAATCAAACTGGCTATTCACAAGCCATAGCAGAGGGAAGAAAAAGAAATTAATTTTCTGGTCCTGCAAGAGTAAAAGCATACACTTACGTGCAGTGCAGTTTTCATGTTTTGTTTTCCCCTGTGAGTCAGACTCACTGCTGGGATGAACACAATAACTCTGATACAAGACCTCCCCTGCTCTATTTGAGAGGGTTTAAAGAAATATGCCTGACTTTGTGGGGTATTCATGAGCTAAATCAGATAAATATGCAATGCATCAACCTGAATAGAGAGCAGACCTGTTATGAGTGCAGTGGCTCGATGAAGGTGTGGTTTTGTTGCAGCTTGAACCAAAGGATGGAAGAGTTTTTGCATTTTAAAGTTTCATGACATGAGAAAATTTATACCAATGAAAGGTCTCCAAAAGGTGCAGAGGTCTACAAAGATATTACATTTAGTGACATGCAGAAATGCATAAAAATGAAAGTGAAAAAAGAAAAGAAATATAGCATGCAGTAGAAAGTGCACACAGGAACACACCTGCGACTCCCTCTCTGACGGTCTGCTCTTGGAAGTGAAAAGATTTCGGAGAGTTTTCCTCATTGACTGCAGAGGACCTTTTTCTGAAAGGTGAGTGGAAAAAGAGGTGAAGTGGATAAAAGTTGATGAATTATACAAATGCAGCTTTTGGAGAAAATAACCTCACTGCAAATGGAGTTACAAGAGCATGCAGACCCAAAGAAACCCTTTATCATTGTTGCCTGGATACCATTTCAATAAGAGAGAGAGAGTTGTTGAGAGAAGTTAACTCTGTCAAAAGAGATGCACCATCTGGATACTTGCAGATAATATGCAGCCAGACCTTCAGTCATTGCTGGTAGATTATTCACTCTCATTGTTTAACATCTGTTAAATGCAGTGAAACAAACATGTTTGCAGAAATTTGGTTAATTGTGAAATGATGAAAAATTAAGAAAATAGATGGTATTAAGTTTTAATAAAAGGCATTAAATTTTTATTGTTAACTTAATAGACTCTTAGGACTTTCTCATTCTCCTTTTTTTGTAATTAATTTATTCATAACCTCTCTTCCTAAATTATTATCATTATGATTATCATTTTTATCATCATCACTGAACAAGGTACATTCCCAGGTGGTTTTTTTTGTTGTTGTTGTTTTTGCAACAGGAATGAGAATTTGACAGTTTTTACCGACTTTTTTTTTTTTTTTTACCAATTTTGTACGTGTTTTAATGTTTATTTTTGTTTTTCTTTCTTATGAGTTGTTTGCTGACTGTCTGTGCATAGCTTTTGTCTTTTGTTTAGCGTTGTTAGTTCTGTTTTGTGTATATTTCAGGTGAATCTGTCCATCTTTTGTCATGCTACTATACTTTTTAAAGTAGCGTAAGGTGGGGGGCATAACTTAAGATCTAAACACATGTCTCCAACAGGTCTCCCTTGCAAAAGCGACTGCATGTCTCAGTGGGACTTACCTTTATAAATAAAAGGATATCTTTTTTCTTGAGATTCAGAGAAATACAGAAAAAAATATTCTGAAGTGCAGATGAGGTTGTGAAGACTAAAATATGTTTTTTTCTTTTAGTTGCAAACATTATTTAACTTCATCATTTTGTTTATTATTTCATCATTTCTCCTGCGCAATTGTTAAAATTTACTTTTTAATTTAAAAGACAGTGTCTAAAAACAACACATGCTGGCTAAAATCTGATGTTGAAGAAACCATTTCAGACTGTCCGATGCCTCTGGGTACTTACACTGACATAGATTTGATAAAAACTAAGTGATGTAATACTTCCTCACCCTCATGTACAGTATTTACAACCTGCCTACAACCCAACACCTGCTCATCTCCACATCCTCAGCACCCTCCACCTCCCTCACCCTCTTGCACTTTTTAAAAGTTTGCATTTAGTGGAGTTGTGCAAGAGGCAGTGGGTGTAGTTCCACTTGGATCTTTTTCGTTTGATATTTTCAGTAATAATAAACATGGTCAGAGGAGTGGTTGCTAACTACCTAAAACATTTACAGGAGTGAGATGCAAATAAAATAACGTGAAAAAAGTCAAGTCTTCAGGATTACTTGGTCATATTCTGATCATTCTTTAATGTTACTTAGTATAATCCACATTTATTATCTAGAAGTAGAAATAGCTGATTGCTCAGATTATCGGTCGTGTAAGTAAAACTTTCCTCCAATAAGGCAAATAAATATTTTTACAAAAATAATCATTTAAAAAAACTGTGCTGTGAAAGTACCACTTGTTTTTTCCAAATCAAAGATGTTTCCTCAGAATCATTGAAAAAAATGCATCTTTTTTTTTTTTTTTTTTTAAATGCATGTTCAAAATGTGCATCCAAAAACCTCAAAAGCAACGCACCGGCAGGGCCTAAAATCATTGGCCATCTACATCTTTGGACCCTCATAAATGCCACTTCTGTTGTGTTATGTCACATGTATAGTTCACTTAATTCACATGTGCTAAACACCAATAAATGTCATGGAAACCTTGTGAACCTCATCCACCATCTGGGGTCTGACTAAATGCTTAGTCATCTCTGCAGATCATTTTTTGAGGAAAAGGAAGGGAGACATAGCAAAGAATAAATCTTATTACATCACCGCAGTGAGAAAAACATGTCAAAAAGAATCAGTACTGATCTGAAAGGCCTCACCACCACGCCCCCTAGCCAAACATGTGAAATGGAGTTATGGAAGAGAGATCAGAAGTTGTAGTTTAATTTATTAATTTGATTATTAAACCGGTTGCAAAAGAGGCCCTCAGATTGAGTGATAGATTTGTGACATTACATGTAGATCAATGGTTAACCTCAAGACAGCAATGCAGACTTTTCATATTAAGCGTGTGGTAATTTATTAAAGATATTATCCTAAAGCAGCTGGGGCAAAAAAAAATAATACAGATAATATTTTATAGACAATCAATGATCAATAATCTAAGCAGAAAAATGTAGTCCTTTTAACTCACCAGGAGCAGGGGCGGTATGGTTTGATGAAGGCTCCTGAGGTTTTGGAGGAGGCAGGGGTCCGTTCCTCTCCTCCTGAACAGGACTGCCCTGCAGAAAATAGAAAGATATAACAGGAAATTACAGTTATAGCTTCGGTGTGTAGGGTGTAGTTATATTTTGTGTAGGGATGCACGATATAATCGGCCCCCTATCGGTATCAGCCTATATCAGCCTTAAAACTGAATATCGAACATCGGCCACCCCATCAATATCTAACCGATCAGCCCGCTGTTTCTAAAGTCTAAAAAAACAAACTTCTTCTTCAAAAACTTCTTTTTTACAGACTTTTAAACTTCTAAAGACTAGGGTGGGAAAAAAAAATTGATAAATTGAAATATCGCAAAATTTCATATGCTGATATCATATTGACATTTAAATACGCAGTATCGGTCTATTTTACAAATATAATCTCACAATATTTCATCGTTCTGTTACGAATTCTCGCGAGAATTCAGGAAAATTTTGCGATATATTCATATGCTGATATCATATTGACATTTAAAAATGTGGCATCAATCTATTTTGCAAACGAAATCTCGCTATATTTCATCGTTCTGTTACGAAATCTTGCGAGAACTAATGAAATATCTAGAGATTTTGTAGCAGAACGATGAAATCTTGTGAGATTTTGTCAGTAAAATAGATCAATGCCATGTTTTTGAATATCGAATTGATATCGGCATATGAAAATATTGCGATATTTCAATATTTTTTTCCACCCCTATTTTTCCAAAGTGTCTGAAATGGATAACAAAACTGCTATTTGGTTATCGGCCACATGAGTTTTAAAATATCGGCATATGGGATATCGGCCAAAATTCCAATGTCATGCATCCCTAATTTGGCGGTATGAATTCTAATTTACAACCCCTCCTCACTCTACACTCCCTTTCCAAGTGGGCTAGAAAAACTCTGAAGAAAAATGCACAACAGCAGCATAGAGCCAGTGCTTGGTTTGTACCTGCTGGGCTACTGTAGTAACATAATGGTGGAACATGCCAGAGCAACAAGAATTGTAGCATTTTGGGTAGAAATTTTTTATCACTCTACAACACGACATGAATGTAGAGCTATGATAAACCAATGTAAGCAAGTTTTGGACGGTCAAATTATGCTTTACTCAATGATTAAAGGGTTAAAAACCCAAACTAATGAACAACGCAAACTCAAAGCATTAAAAACTGAGGCAGATTTAAACAGCAAAAGCTAGGCTAAAAATATTCAGCTAAGATTTTACATGTCAAAAGAAAATACATAAATAAATGTAGAAAATACAGAAAATATACCAAATCATAAACCGACCTTCTCTCTCTCCTCTTCTTCCTCCTCATCTACAAAGGCAAAGGACTCCCAGCTGTGTTTCTGAGTCTGGTTTTGCTCCTGCAGGCTGCGCCCCTGAACCAGGGAGACACATTAATACACTGATTATGTCACACCACCAAAACAAAATAGATTTCAGTTCAGAGCATTAATGCGTTAACAGCTGTGCTTCAGCTTCAGCTGTCCTGCAGTCATACTGAGACAACGAACAGAATATCTGAGAATCAGTTTCTTATTTGGGGCCTTTAAGTTTCCACTGAGCGGTACAGTACCGGTTGGTCTGGTCCGGTACACTACTTTATGTGTTTCCGTTCTGAGCCCATAAAACCGAACCATTTATGGACCTCCATCCAAAAAGGGTCCATAAATGGTATGATACAGATTAGAAGGGACTACGTGCATCACATTGGCGGGAAAAAAAAAGCTTCAACGTCCCGTGGTGTATTTAATATTAGTTAAATATCAGTTGCACCAGTTACTGGTTTAATATCTAGGTTGGGTACAGAGGTTACTGTGTGCAACTTAACATATGAGTACAAGTACATAATAAACACGGCAACGTAGCATACAGTTGTTAACTTTTTCACACAGGCGTGATGTAGGGGGGCAAAAAAAACAAAATCCCCTCTCAATTATGATGTTTATGATAATTTACAAGCATTAACTTTTGAAATGGAGTAATGGGAGAAATTTTACCGGTCACATATAGGCCTATATGAAAAATCCAAAAATGGCCATATTTCAGCAAACTAAGTTCATCTTTGGACAAAATGTGGACACGGTTTAAGTTCTGGATGTGTTAGTAACGACTGGCCACAAGTTTTTCATGTTGTCTCCATGCATTTGTAACACATGGCCACAGCTTGCCATGATTTAATAATGTGTGGCCACGGGATAACATCTTATGGTAGCCTTAGTAGCACGTTGCCACAACTCGCAGCTCGTGATATGGCTACGCTGGGGATTTGGTTTAACCCTGGGAAGATGCTCAGTGGAAGTTGAACTTGAAGTGGAAATGCTCGTCTGAATGGGCCAGACGATTGAGAAAGTCAGACTACAGTATTTGTTTAGTATACTCAAATTACTTTTAGTTGCTTCAGTTGTCTGCAGCCATCCTCACCGTGTTACCAGTATCTCCACCTAAACTTTGTCATACCATGCATGTGGTCTCCCATCAGGTAAAACAAGTCACATTTTTACACTTTACAGTTTTTTTGAGATAAAACTTCATAAGTTCTACTGTTTTGCTCAACAACTATTAAACCCTCATGTAAAAAAAACAAACAAAAGTAATACTTTGAAAGTTACTTTTAACAAATCCTGCTATTCCCTTACAGGTATTTTCTGATTAACTAGAAACCTGAACGCTGTCCGATTTTGGGATTACTTTTTCTAAAGAAAGACTTCTGTTTGTCTGCATTTTATTCTTCAGCTCTTTATTTTCTCCTTTTCCTGTAGCTCCATAACAGTCTCAACTAAATACATGAGGCACTCAAGCAACCTCATTTACTGGCACAATCATGATCCAAATTAAACACAACCTCTTTTGCAATTTAGGTCAAACATTAAGCCAATTATTGCATTTACAATTATGTTTGCACACGACTGCTGCTATAACACACCTGTTTTATGAAGCAAACAACCCACTGAAGGGCACTTAAATTTGTAATGGTTAGTGTGATAGACCTCCCTTGGGATCAGGGTGAACACGATTGGGAAACATTTGGACACAAACCAACAACAACTCTGAAGCACTAATCAATGATAAGCTTTCCATTTTCTCATCTTAAAATCAAACTGATCTCTTAAGATCTTGAACACAAGCCAAGGACTAAGAAGTCAGTCATTAGATTTTATATGCTAGTTAAGAGTTAATGAAACATTCAGAAATGTTAAAGAGTCCTCTTTAACTCCTCTCACCTGCATCAGGAGCCTCCTCTCTTGTGACAACCACCAATCACAAAGAGCTAAAAGCTCCAACCGATCAATGCTGCCTAATAGGATCATAGAATCTGGAAGAAAGAAGAGGGATTAACTGGATTACCACACAGAGCTCATGTGGCTAAACTACCACGTTTTAATTCACTGACTTTTTGCAGAAAAAAAGGATTCTAATAAAGCAAGCGCTCTTTTTCAGGACTTTTACGCACCAACCATCTGGAGTACTGGTGAGCATCTGTCGTCTTTCAATGTGAATATGTCGTGGTCTCTATTACACCCTTTCATTACTTAGGATATGGAAGTTCTCCTTGTTTTATTCAAAAAACTATTATTATAAAAGTTTTTTTTAATAAAACATCCCCCAACAAAAGAGTCCTTTTTTAATTCGTTAATATACACGGGTGTGGGGGAGGTATCGTTGGGGGAGGGAGAGAAAAACCGAAGTTGACACTGAGAGGGGGGAGGGGAGGCTGTAGGGGGGGGGTGGAAAAAATATAAAAAAGGAAAGAAAGGAAAAACCAACAAAAGGGCGGACCATCCAAGACCGGAACTTACACGGATGCGCGATCTCCCGGCCCCGACCGAAAAGAGGAGGGCCCCCCTCTTTAAAGAAGGTTTTAACATTCAAAATAAAAACAGAATAGAAAACTTTATTGTCATTGCACAGAACTGGACCAGAAATAAGGTGCATCTCCAAGATGTATTTATCTATTTTTGTCAATTAGGTGACTGTTAAGTGTGTCTTTACAAAAATGTGAAATTTAACTGTATGTGTGAAGCATAGCTAAAAGATTGATAAAAGCTTAAATGTATAAAAAAAATATCCATAAAAATAAAACATTTGAGCAGTGCAAAAGCAATGAACCATACTCAACTGCACCAGGATCACGTGGTTAAAAACAAACAAACCAAAAATCGAACAGTAGCTGCGTTTACATGGACAAATAAGAGTCTACCCAACAGAAGTCTTTCTGATCAGAGATTCCAGCTGCCATGTTTACATGGGAAAAGTGAACTGATCAGTTGCCTTTACTTTATGGATAGATTTATACGTTCGTAATGCTTTTGACATGCGCAACAACTCCTTTTTCAGAAGAAGAGGGTTTTTCCCTTCTTTTTTTTTTTTAAATAATTTTTGGACTGTCGGAATGTTCAAGAATCCTAAACTCTTTCAGTTTCTAACACAAACGTTGCATCCTCCACAGTTTTGCTTCCACTGTCTTACCTGACTTTGCTACGTCTCACAACCTCTACGTGGTTCAAGCATGTGCAGAGACAACATACCACAGAAACGATCGGGATGAGTGTTTACATGCTCATTTTTTCCATCTGATCTGATCTTAAAAAAGGGCAGTCGATTAATCCATTAATCGTTGACTATCAGAATGGTCGGTGACTAATTTCATAATCGACTTATCGTTTGTTTATAAGGTTTGTTTTTCCTCTCAAAATTGCCACTGTACCGTCCGCTGCCTTGTCCGCCTTTCTGTCTGCTCACCTTTTTTGAATAGTTTTTTGACATAAATAAACACACACACTACCAGTCAAAAGTTTGGACACTTTTCCCATTAGATTCAATGAGAAAGTGTCCAAACTTTTGACTGGTATGTAAATATGCTGCAATTTTTGCACAATTCGATTAGTCGACTATTCCACAAAATAATATATGACTAATCGATTATCAAAATAACGGTATATGACAGCCATAGTCTGAAACATCCCTCTCGATCGGATCGAAAATTCATTTACTCACCGGTAAAATTTCTGCATCACTTTGAGTCTTTCGGAAGATATTACGTTGAGTTGCCCTTCGGCGTACATCCAGTAATATGGACAAGACCAGGCAGCCACTATAGAAGACATTGGCCGCGTTTCCAGATTAGTTAAGACACTCTTAACGCTGAGGTCCTCCTTAAGTCACTTCTTAAAGGTGCCTTGTTTGGACGTTGCGTTTCCCAGATGCGCTCTTAACTCAGTAGCTTCTTTATTTTCAGGAGCGGCCAGACCCACTCTTTCGACCCTTCTTTAACGTTCCCCCTGCTAAGGGAACAACAGGCCCATCTACTGGTCACTTTTGGAAACGACACTATTTCCCGTGAAAAAAAAAGTAGAAAATGGAAATTATTAAAAATGGACCTATTCACGGATCAGTTGTTGTATTGAGTCATGTTTTCTCACTCATGTCATAATGTCAATCATCTATGATGGAAGAAAACTGTAGTTACCGAGTGAATGACAGAAAATATTGTGGTTAAGTTTAATCATTATGGCAAGATAGGCCTGTGGGTATCAACCACAGAAACAAAAACATTGCGGTAGGAATTGTACGCAAATTATACGCAATCTATGAGGACTCACGTCATATTTACGCATTTGTCAGCTGTTCATGATGAGATGCACCTGCTTCGCTCAATAAAAGCATGGCCATTTACGCATACCCGTATCAGACCCGCATCAGATGTCTGTGCAGAGAACCAAACCAAACCACCCCCAAACCAAACCACCCCCTCCGGCCACACTTTGATATTGAACTATAAAACACTTCAGTACCACCCGAACCACCTATTTAGGTCCCCCTGACTACCTTTCTCTGCCAACCTCAGCACAAAGGTCATGTTAAAAATCATAGGTGGCACTGGGCAGTGATTCAAAAATGGCAAACACAACCTCTCAGTGTAATATGTGGAGCATTCCCATTACTTTGCGTTTCGCAGGCTTTGAAGAATTGGGCACGAGTGAGTGGCAGAACAAGCCATTCTTTATTAAGTCACGTCAGCCATTTGCGGGATTACTGTTTGTTGAATGCACGTGCGTCATCCTGGACGCACACTTTCACCAGATACAGTATGTCGCCCATTTCCAAATGCTGCCATGTGGAGCTCATTTAACATAAGATGTGTGTAGGTGATTACATCCTCAAGATTTCCCAGACAACAGTAACCCGACAAAAAGTTTTTGAAAGTTTGGTGCATATCGTTTTTGGCTGAAGCTTGTCAGGAGTTCAGGAGTTGATCTATTTTTTGCGAACAAGAAAATGTTACCTTTTCAGTGTTTCAATCACCTAGCCACCGTTTCCCGATTCTACTACTGAGCATCGATATGACACACACGCACGTTTCAGGAATCCTCTTGGCGGGGTTCCCTTCAGCCATTACGTCAACAAATAGCGTCAGAATGACCATTATTTATAGGGCATCTGTAAATTTCCAATCGCCTACACCTGTTTAGCACAATTTGGCCAATTACACAATATACAATGAGCTTTTCAATGAATATTTGCAATCACTGGTAATCACATGCATATTTTTAACAGTTTGTCTTCTTGCACAAACACATAAACGTATAAATGGGCTCAATATCAGCGTCGGAAAATAACCTCCACACTAAATGAATGGTGTCGATCGGTATACCTGACCTCGACTGCTTTTTTTTCAGCACCCCCGGAAGTGGATAGCTTCTGTTAGGACCTTCTAAAGATGTAGCGTAGCCAAGACGTTTCTCAGGAAATAAGAACGCGTGAAAGAAGCAATCTGGGAAACGGGCGTATCTTTGTGATCCTTTGTTGGGAAGAGCTTCCTTGAGGCCTTCTTTAATCCAAAGAAGAATCTTAACTGGGAAACGCGGCCATTATCTGTAGCAAAACTCCTTGATTTTTGCCAATACTTTAAGTAGAATGAACAAACGAACGATCACTATTGTCCCATGAGTTCAGATTTAGCTTTCCGTTAGTTATCAGGGTGTTCTACACACTTTTCGGAGCCACGTGTTCACGATGCGCGCTTCCATAGAACAGCTGAGAAGAGCAGCTGCTACTCAGACAACAACAAAAACACAATTTGCAAAACTCTGAACTCACAGGACAATAGTACTCATTCATTGGTTCATTCTACTTAAAGCATTGATGAAATGAAGGAGTTTTGCTGCAGATAATGTCTTATATAGTGGCTGCCCCATCTTTCCCATTTTACTGGACGTACACCGAAGGACGACTCAAGGTAATATCTTCCAAAGGGCTCAAAGTAATGCAGAAACTTTACCGGTGAGTAAATGCATGTATATACTCCTAGAAATAAGGTCCAGGTTGAAAAAAAACAAAGTTATCCTTTAATCCATGTTTTATTTCTAATCGAAAATAAAGAGCATACCAGATGTTGAAAATGACATATTTGACCATTTCATGGAAAATATTAGCTCATTTGGAACACCTCTAAACAGCTGAACGGGGGCAACAAAAAGCCCTAAAAGCAGCCAGAAAATATCAAAACCAGATGAAGGGGCATTTGACAACTTACTTGTTTAATTAAATGGTTATTAACAAGACTGGATATAAAAAGGAGCATTACAGAGAGGTAAAGATAAAAAGATGGGCACATTTCACAAAGCACCACAACTCTATTGGAACTTGGATATAAATAATATAAACTACTGCTTTTCTTCAACGCAGCAAACTGCTGTAAATCATCTAGTTTGGTGGCTGGAAATCATTTTTTGCAGCAATTTTGCTCAGAGGTCGGTGATATGTGGAGACAGCAGGATGCTCTTTGCTACAATTGGTTCTCCACACGAGTTTGGTGTTTAAAAGCCCTCAGATACTAATAACTGATAAACACATTTTTTTCAGTTTTCTATTATTTCATTAAATCCAGTGTTAAATTCACAATTAACTCCTTTACCTTTTGAGTCTACCAAGGGAATTGTTTTGAGCGAGAAGGAGTCCAGGAGGTGTTTGACTTCTCTGTATGTGGACTGGGAGGAAACAAACTTCACTTTTCTCACCATAATATCACCCACAAAGATGTTGTATTGGCTGTGGAATGAATACAGAGATACAACAAGCATATCACATCCCCTCAGAAGGAGCTACACAAGCACATTTTTATTTAACATAACTGTAGCATAAAAAGCCTCTCCATCTAGAAAGAGTTTCACTCCTTTTCCATGCATTTTTTTTTTCTATTATTTCCTTATTCATAAAAATAGGGGTGTCCCCGACTAAGAACTTTCATAGTCGAACGTGATCCGTCAGATTATGCCATTCATCGACAAATAGTTGAATCATGTTTTTTTTTTTTTTCCCACTTGATCAATAATCTCATTTGCGTCTTTTCCTGCTTCAGAGGAAGAGCAGACAGTCTCTGTGAACTTTCATTTTTCTATGTCACTGATTAGGCTGTAAAACATGTTTGCTTGTTTAAATCCTTATTTATTAAAATATTTAACAAAAAGATAATTACAAGGTATGTTGGTGTGAAACAATTCATTAATTTGATTTTTATCTTTAGTTAACACTGCAGGCATAAACTGATATTTTTATATGTTTTTTGTTAACAATTTAAAGTCGGGAAAGAGAATTAAAAGGGTGTAACAGTCTGTGCGCAGCGCACGGTCAAATGTAAATATAAAAAAAGGAATTCCAAAAAAAAAACCTTCACTGAATGAATAAATTAATTACACAACAACAACAAAAAATAGGCTCATAACGAAGTACAAAGTTATATCCATGTAAAACGGAGAGTAAAAGTTAGAAAGTGCGAGCAAAAAGGCGATGAACAGGAGAGGTGCACTCCTCGCTTCGTTAACAATAAAGCTGACAGGAGAATCTCTTCTGGATGGCGTGGAGTGGAGGTGGAGGGGAGGTGCAGAAAATCACAGCCATGATTATTCCACAACTTGCTGGATGGTACAGCGTCTCCCTCTGACATCTCCACCGTTCACTGAGGAGCACTCAACAGCCGACGTAGCGGGACGGCTAGTCAGTTCAGGACAAAGATAAAAGCTCTTCTCGGGGAGTCTGATATCAGCCGCAGGCTTCATGATTCAGGACATTATGGTTCTTAAAAACACGTTCTTTCCTGATACAATCTGAATAATCCTCCAGCAGCGCCAGCACATCCATCTGGAGCATTACGCACGAAGTAAACGCGGTATTCATGTCTGTCAGACTGTTTCCACCTGATAGACTGATGCGTAAATAGTGGAAGAAGCTACAACGATGATGATGATGGACAGTTGAGAGTCCTGTCATCATGTCTCTGGCTCGCCATAGAGCGTCTCTTGGCTGAATGCTCAGCGCGGCAACTCACCAGCAGACTGCGATTTAAACCCGCCTGCCCGGCCCATCTTGCCTTACAGATGCGGGCATGAAAAAGTTCCACCTTTTTCTGCCAGAAGTGGTGCAGTAATAGTGCACTATTACTGCACTATCACTGGCTGAACGACTGGTCCAGCGGATATGTCATCATGCACGATGTCCAAACTTGGCGTGTGGAAACATCCTTGTTCCGGGCATTCATTTATGCTCTGAAATAGTTTCCCCTGGGCACACAGGCGTTTCTCTGTGCGATTGAATTAGCAGACAAGTTGCTGGTAAGTGGCTGGCAGTCGACAGAAAGAGGAACTTTTTCATGTCTGCATCTGTATGCCACACAACAGAATTATTCAGCTGCTAACAGACCTATAACATGAATTATTTGAAGAACAAATAAATATTGTGTGAAAATCAAACGTTCAGCACCCCCCTACTACCAGGATGGTATGATCTTTGCTTGGCAACCAAATCCTGCAACTATTCGACTTAGAGACTGACAGTCGAAGTACAGTTTTGGAAACGCATTGCCAAATCGTTGACTATTTGGGGACACCCCAAATAAATGCTGAACATTGTTTCAGGGTGTCTGCAATGTGTCCAAAAAGTCACATTTGAAATGAGCACAAACCTCATGTGTCCGAAGCCGAGCTCCGGCAGGTACGGGAGCTTTTTGACCTGGATGATGGAGTCGTACAGGGAGGGTTGCAGGCCCTGGGCCACCATATTGGCCAGGATTACAGCCACCATCATAGGCAGGATGTGTGAGATCTGGCCTGTCAGCTCAAAGCAGATAACCGCCGTTGACACTGTGTGAGTCACAGCTCCGGTCAGCGCTGCCGCTCCTGTCACAAACATGTGATGGAGAGATGTGGGGAGAATGGGAGAAAAGGCAAATCAATGATGGTGGAAGAAAGAAAAGGGAAGTGAGGAGAGGTGCCGCAAAAAGGAAACTAGGAGGAGGACACAGGAGGATGGGAATGGGAGTTTGGAAGTAGGATGAAGAGGATAGTTAAACTGTAAAACAAAAGAGGAAGCAAAAAGAAGGAGAATCTTATTACTGGGAGAAAATGGAAAATGCACAACAAAAGAAGAAGTTTGGGATAATAGGGACGGAGAAATAATGTCAGCTTTACAGAAATAAGATCAAAGAGAGACAGGCAAAAAGGAATCAAACATGACGAAGATGATGTGCAGAAAAAAGAAAAGCTGATTGTGGGACAAAAAGAAAAAAGAGAGAAGACAATAAATAATAAGCTGTATAGTAACTAGAAGCATGAGAGCCAATATGTGAATACATAGAGAATCTGAGAGGCAGAAAGCATTGAGAATTTAAAAAAAAACAGGAGAGGAAAGGGCTGAGGGATCAGGGGAGGAAGAGGAGCGATGGCCTTTGTTGGGCAGCCGGAGAGAGACTGAGGGAAGGCCACGTTTCTGGGTCAGCGGCTGAGGTGAGGACAGTGGAGCAAAGCGACGGTGACATTTAACTGTCAGAGCAAAGCGACCGCATGTTCTGATGGGAAGGAGGAGGTCTAGGAGGGAGAGGATGAAAATCTGGAGGAGAAGGGGGGTTAGGGCGATTCGGTGGGAAGGAAGACAACTTGACATGAGTGACAACTGGAGGGCCGGAGAGTTTGACAAGAGGTTAGAAGTAGTTAGAGGAGAGAGATGATGAACCGAGTGACAGCTGAAAGGAAGAAGACAACCAATCCCTGCTGACAACCTGAGGGAGCAGGAAGTTGACAGCTTGAGAGGAAGACTTTCATGGTATGGGTTTTATAGCAATGCCAACTGCACATGATTTATAGTGATTATATTTTATGGAGTCCATGCAGGCTGGCCGTTATCAAACTATGATCACAATGAGAATTACCAGTAAATTACAATACAAGTGAAAAGTGTTAAATAAGTGGAAAGATTGCTACAATAATACAAGAAGGGACTAACCAATGACTGCGTACCCTCCAGGGATGATGCGGTACAGAATGCCATCGAACACAATCCCATGAGGAAACAGGGTGGCCATAATCTCACCTACCAGCCTGCCAAATGCAGCTCCTACAACAGAAGAGCTAGGGGTGAATATATGTTTGAATTAAGACCTTGAAAACCATCCAATATCATTTTACTCCACAAGTAAGCACTGAAATGTCTAACAATAAAATATCTGCACAAAATAAATATATATTAAGTTTCTAAACTGCATTTTTCGTGAATATAACTCCTACATGTCAAGTGAGACAAGATTATGAAAAGTCAGTTCAAAGAAATAATTTCTAGCGCATTTATCTATCTTAGAAAAACTAATTTAGCATTAAACAAATTATCTTAAATTGGTGTGTTACACAGACTCTTTACAGAATTAATTCGGTTTCATTAAATGAGCAGCACATGTCCTTAAAAACGCAACGACTTGCTTTCCTCATCCTTGTTTCTCTGATTGGTTCCCTCCAGTTCACTTTGTTCCTGTTTGTCCCGCCTCTCCTCTCGAGTTGGAAATCAGTCTCCAACGGAAGGATCCCAGACTGAATTGCCGTGTATGTCAGACATGGCGTTAGTCAGGCTAGCATGCCAGGCTATCTAGATAAGCGCCTTTTCTGCAGCTGCGCCAGGACTCTCACGCACACTCCCCTTTAGTTTGCAGTCTGCAGACTCTGTGGAACTTTTTTAAAAAAGCAGCTAAAGCAGCTTTCCACCTGCTCTTACTAGAGATGCACCGATCCGACACCCGGATTGGCTATATCGGCTCCGATATTGACTAATTAGCTGGCTCGGATATCGGATGAATGTGGCTAATCCAGTTATTCACATTTGATTATCATATAAAATGTAAACTTTGTTGTTTGTTAATTAATAAAATTAAGTACATTTATATATGTGTTCTACTCCTTTTTTTTATAACAAGGCTAAATGTTTGTCAAGCTTGATGCCTTCACCGACATGGTCAGTTCATTTATTCAACAGGAGCATCAGATTGGTATCGGCTGATACGCTCAGCTCAGTTATCGGTATCGGATTGGAATAAAACCGGATCTGTGCATCTCTAGCTTTTACCTAATGATTTTTGTCTTTTCTTATATCTTTTTCTTTTTTATTTTTGACTCATTACTGTCTAATTATTTTAGTTTATCATCTGTACTGGATTTTGTCACGGTATTTTGAAGTTTACTTCCGTAAAAAACAATCTCCAGTCAGAGAGAAATGTGCAACTGCAACTGGGGACCCTTTCATTTTTCATGGATCCCTGGTGATTTGATCTTGCGGTAAACTGTTAAAATGTTAATGCACTGTGCAACAGTGACAGTACAAAGGCCACAGTTTGATATCATAAAGAAAAACACATACATAATTCAGTGTATATGCAGCTATTTTTTCATTGGAGGGTGTATTAGGCTGCTAACAACAATACCTTAAACTGAGGAGAGAACCACTGAAAAGGTCAAACTAGAAACAATTGACAAAAAACAGCAGAATTCAACAGGAACAGATTCCTTAATTGCTGATCTAAATAATAAACTTTATGGAGACAAATTAAATATAATCCTTGGGAACATAATTAGCTTAAAGACGGAAAGAAAATCTTTTCTCATAGGGAATCATGGTTAAAACAATCTCGTTATTTTATAGCTGATAGAAGTAAATACAGCTCGCTTCTCAATGAGGACTGCTCTTCTTCAAGATAATAAGCATGAACCCTAAACCTGAATGATAAAAAATATATATCATTCATCCTCAGGCTGAAATAACCACTGCATGCAAAAGCAAAGAGAGGTTTTGCTTACCAAGTATGAAGACCGGCATGAAGGCCCCAGATGGGATGGGCATGGTGGTGGCCACTGCAGACATCCAGAACTGCATGAGAGGAGAAAGACACAGCAGAGAAAATAACGATAAACATCAGAGAGCAATATTCTCACTTTCTGAACATCAAAGTATTGATTTGCAAATTATTATTGTGTTGATTTTTGCTGCCAGCCAATGTGATCCCAATCAAAAAATAACTTCCATTTTCTCTTTCTTGGTAAAACACCCCCTTTTGGCTTATCTTTTTAATATCAATATTCTTTCCCTAAAGATCACATAAAACTAATTAGACTGCAACCAAGGTGCTCTGTTGCATAGCGACAGAGGTGATGCTGTCCCTGCATCCCTTTTAAGGCAGTGTCTCAATTTCTGCATTTCAGTTGAGAGAAAACACATCATCCTATTTGGCCACAGATTGATGAGCTACAGATGTGAAGTGTGTGTGTGATGGGGTGGAGACTCAATCACACCAGGGTGTGCTTGAGCAAGGTGCTTAATCAACAGCTACCGCAGTGAATTTGCAGAAGATGAAGCTGCAGTTGCATTGGGCGGCTGCCAGCTGAATATGAAGGACTGAAAAGATGAAAGGTGCAAACTCCTCTGCCAGGTGAACAAGAGCTGACTTTATCTTGCATGTTTGTATCCAAACAATATCTATATTAATCTAAGTGAAACTTCAAAATAGATTTTCTAATAATGTGCTTCATTATTGGCCCCAGAAAGCTCATCAGAGATAATGACTACCTTCAGACAAGCTGTGGATTTTCAAGGTACGTGGGTGAAAGCATCTGTGTTTTCTAAAGCGCCACATGCTGCGCTTTGTCATTTGGATTTAAAAAAAGAATTTTAAAAAACATGAAATTGCCATTGTACTAATGCGTATTACCATTCCACACATCACCACGTCATCTGTGTTTGAGAACTTAATTAGTATGGAACAAGATAAAAACTCATTAGCCCGTCTCAGGGTGGTTACTGTTCTGATGACAGAAAGAACCACGCTCAGTTTTACTCTCTCTTCTAATCATGAAAGTCAAAATCAATCACAGAAAAAACACACACAGCTCACAAAACCTGTCTCATGGCACAAAGATGGTGTCAGTCAGCACACACCCTCAAATCAGTGTCAGAAATCCAGAGAGGGATAAGAGCGGGAGCACACAATTAGTGCAGCGGTTGCTGTGTTTCAAAGTGGAGAAAATAAGATGGAAGGAGAGTACAAAATGTGACATAAAAACATAAATGTGTAATTAACTGGAAAATACAATGAGCAAACTGGGCATCATCTCAACTCTGTCACTATAAGAGGCCTACAGGTCCAGTATCTCTATCATGAAGTATAATAGAGTGAAAACAGATCAAAGATTCAAGGTTGAAAAATACACTGTAAATACCCTGTATGTATGTTTGCATGTGTATATTACAATATAAATATATATATACATATATATACATATACATATATACATATATACATATATACATATATATATATATATATATATATATATATATATATATATATATATATATATATATATATATATATATACACGTATATACAGTATGCAGCTGTGTGTGAAAAAGGTTTTGCCCCCTTCCTGATTTCTTGCCTTTTTGCATGTTTGTCACACTTTAATGTTTCAGATCATCAAACAAGTTTTAATGTGAGTCAAAGATAACACAAGTAAACAGAAAATGCAGTTTTTGAATGAAGATTTTTATTAGTGGGGTGGGGGGATCTAACCTCCATGGTCCTGTGTGAAAAAGTGATTGCCGCCCCCCCTCCTGTTAAAACATAGATTAACTGTGGTTTATCACATCTTTGGAAAGCAGAGTTCAATTTCTCTAGCCACACCCAGGCCTGATTACTGCCACACCACACAAGAACTGCAGGCCTCACTTGCCTCAGTTAAGGTCAGTGTTCATGACTCCACCATCTGAAAGAGACTGGGGGGCAAAAATGGCTGCATGGCAGAGTTCCAAGACCAAAACCACTGCTGAGCAAAAAGAACATAAAGGCTCGTCTCAGTTTAGCCAGAAAGCATCTTGATGATCCCCAAGACTTTTGGGAAAATACTCTTTGGACTGATGAGACAAAAGTTGAACTTTTTGGAAGGTGTAGGTCCCATTACATCTGATATAAAAGTAACACGGCATTTCAGAAAAGGAACATCATACCAACAGTAAAATATGGTGGTGTTAGTGTGATGGTCTGGGGCTGTTTTGCTGCTTTAAGACCTGGAAGACTTGCTGTGGTAAATGGAACCATGAATTCTGCTTCTACCAAAAAATCCTGAAGGAGAATGTCCGGCCATCTGTTGGTGACCTCAAGCTGAAGCGCACTTGGGTTCTGCAGCAGGACAATGATCCAGAACACACCAGCAAGTCCACCTCTGAATGGCTTAAGAAAAACAAAATGAAGACTTTGGAGTGGCCTAGTCAAAGTCCCAATCTGAATCCCATTGAGATGCTGTGGCATGACCTTAAAAAGGTGGTTCATGCTGGAAAATCCTCCAATGTGGCTGAATTACAACAATTCTGCAAAGATGAGTGGAACAAAATTCCTCCACAGCGCTGTAGAAGACTCACTGCTAGTTTTCGCAAACGCTTGATTGCAGTTGTTGCTGCTAAGGGTGGTCCAACTAGTTATTAGGTTTAGGGGGCAATCACTTTTTCACACAGGGCCATTTAAGTTTGACCCCCCCCAAATCTTCATTTAAAAACTGCATTTTCTGTTTACTTGTGTTATCTTTGTCTCACATTTAAATTTGTATGATGATCTGAAACATTTCAGTGTGACTATCATGCAAAAAAGTAAGAAATCAGGGAGGGGGCAAACACCTTTTCACACAGCTGTGTACATGTATTATGTACTTGCTAACTATATACAACAAAAAAACTTGAAATTGAAACTTGATTCCCACTAGGAATCAGGTATGTTGCAGCAGGGAAACTCCTGACACCTGCAGGATACCAGCCCCTGGTCTAAAGTAAAACTTACCACTGATAAAGTAAAACTCAATGGTAAAGTTGATAAATACAAGTAAAGGTTACTCTTGTAAGAATAACTCATATATGCAAGTAAAATTTCCTTGAAAATAAAGCTTGTAAAATCAACATTTCTGCATGGAAATCTTAACTAGGTTCCTCTATGTGAGTAAATAGTATTCCAAATTTTTTTCAGAGTCGATTGACTGGTAAATCGAGAGCTTCGCCTTCTGACTGATCTCCTTCACCACAACAGACCGATGCAGAATCTGCATCACTGCAGACGCATCGGTCTGTTGTGGTGAAGGAGACTGCTACTCTATTCTTCCCTCACTCGTCAACAGGACCCCGAGTTACTTGAACTTCCCAAAGCCACTATACCCTTTTCCTGCTGGGGACCATGGTCTAGGATTACTTTCAAGATTACAGATTATCTTAGTCTGATTAAAGAAATAATGAGGATTTTACGGTCATTATGATTATTATCCGCTAACTGATTTCCCAAAACTATAAAAGTGTAAAATTACACAAACACCTCTTATAGGTCTTTAAGTTTTAACTAGAGCTGTCAAAATTAGTGTGTTATTGCAAAGAAATACATCTAAGGAATTTATACAATTTGTTTTGAGATTTTTTTTAGCATCAGCTCATAAAGTTATCACTAGTTTCATATTTAAATTCTAATATATTCAATAACTTTTTTTTTTGTTCTGTGCAGAAGTCGTGCTGACCTGCTGTTATAGTTTAGACATGATGTTTTCTGTAAAATGACAATATTGAGGGATTGTCGTAACTAAATTGCGCAATTTAATACCACAATTAATTGTGAAATTACATAATCGTGACATCCCTAATTGCAATCAAACCAAATCATGATGTTCCTAAATCATCTCAGAGTTGCAGAGACAAACACAGAAGAAAAAGAAATCACAAACATCTGTAAAAGATGCAGATCCAGAGAAAAGCTGACAGTAGCAGAGGATATGAAAGCAGAAAATCACAGTGGGTGCACGTGTTGTGAGAGGAGTTTTTAACATCCAGCTGCTCTTCGCTTTGGCTGAATTAAAATTTCACAACGGGGGGAGCCGCTTCACTCGGCTGAGGAGCGCTATGACTTACCCAGCGCAGTCTAAGATGTCGAGTGACAGGCTTTAATATTCTCTTGATAGGATTATCTTTAAGGCATTTTTGCCTAATCTGAGTCTGAACAGCACATAAAAACAGAGGAAAGCTAACCCTAAACAGGCCAATGAGATTTTGTGGATTTTAAGGGGGAAATTATAACTTTGTTCAAGTTATGCTGGAAATATAATAATGTTCAACTATACAGATGGTTCTTAATCCAAACATAAGACATACCAGTTTTAAAAAAAACATATTTTTTAAGATTTACATTCAATTTAAAGAAGCTTCTAATAGTCAAAAACCAGGTTTGACTTTTTGTATTTTTATTTTTACATGAGTAACTCAAAGAGACGCATTTAAATGAAGAAAAAACTGGGTCATGTGATACTGTACAGTTGTGCTTGAAAGTTTAAATGCCCTCCTATTAAAGATGGAAAAAAATCAGCTGCCAGTGAAATAAGTTGAAATTTACAAAAGTGATGGTAAAACTTTTATGAAAATCATGACGACAGACTTTGGCACCTGTTGATGAGTGTTCTGGTCCACTACTCATGATCAAAGTGCTCCAGTTTGTCCAGGACAGTTTTGTTTGGTTTTATTAGATTTTAAGACCACAAACCACAATTCAAAGTCATTATTTTATTTTTCTTAAAGGGCATATTATGCACCCCCCCCCCCCCCCCCCCACCCCATCTGTAACAATTATTTGATATATTAATGTAATACAGGAGTCATAGTTCTATTAAATCCGTCCTCAGTTACTGCGCTTCAGCTGCGCCACATACCCTCTTTTTTCCTCCGGTCTCAAACGCATCTCTGAGTGAATCATGCGAGCAGCCACAGCAGCTTCATTGTTTCTTGTCTCTACCGGTATTGTGCAGGACAGCATGCTAGTACAGTCCTCTCTGAAGCAAGAGACTGTCTCAGTGTCGGAAGCGGAGCTAGTTAATCGGGTATGGAAGTGGACGCAGCTTCAGACTGGAGTGACCAGCCAGTCACGTATGAATAAAATGCGAAAGTCAGGCCGATCATAAAAAAATGCTTCATTTAAAAGTCTTAAAGACCCTTAGGGCACATTCAGAAAGCTTAGTCCCCGAGTCTCTGTCCCTTTGGGGACCCAGTTTGGCTGGGGGTGGGGGTGGTCTTCCGGACCGAGACCGCATTCACGCTGCACCATAGCCAAACAAGCCAAACAGGCCAAGAATCTCAGGTGGTTCTGCACTTGGATTCATCGTAGGTGAGGACAAAACTCACGAACAAAAAGGTTCTCACAACTTCTGTTTCCTCCACAAAATGACATTATTTTTGTACGAGGAGCTGGGATATGCTTTCATCAGACCAAATATCAATTCCTGCTTTTACTTCCTTGTTACTCCACGTCTGACCACGAGCCATCTTTATAAGTACTGCGGTCCCACACGTGTATTTGTTGTCGTAGCGTTTATCTACGTTGCCCAACATTTTACCTAAAATGCCAATGCAATTTGTAGTCCACTTCCTGTCTTTGCTTCACTTGAATCGGACCGAGACCTGCGTTTATTGGCAGACAGAGTCCGGTTGTTTGTTCCGGATCAGAGTCCGTTTACGCATTCACAACTCCCCCCAAACAAAGCGGACTTTCCGAGCAAAAGGACTCTGATTCGAATCAAAAAAGCTTTGTGAATGTGTCCTTAATAACAACGAAGGTGTTTTGTATGGGCATTTTTAGTCTCTTTGTAAGTTAAAACACCCCAGAAGACCATTTCAAGCACTTAGAAAAGTCAATATGCATAAAATGGGCTCTTTAATTATACTTTAGTAAATAGTTATCTATTATTACTTTTTTCAGTTTCTCTTTATATGAATTACTATTGTGAATTTATCCTTTTCTTTTGACACACAATGGAACTTTTAGCAGTTTTCTCAGTGATGCGCCCCCTATTGGCGGCTAAACTATCATCTATCTTGTATCGTACCTGTACTGTGATTCACTCCAGCCAGTAAAAGACAGTTGTATCTTGATTCTTGTTCTGCCCCTTCCTCTCTTTCTTTTCCACTCTTCCTCCAGTAATGTTTCCTTGTGTTTCTTAACCGAATCCGGCATATCTGGTTCATGTTCGTTTGCTAGTAAGTGATGCGGTGCTGCAACCAATAGTCGGCTTAAACGTCACAGTCGCATCACAGATGAGAAACTTACATACTGCTGTTTCAGATTCAGATTACTTTATTTGTCTCCTTTGGGAGAAATTTGGCTTGGTTTCTGAGCCTCGGGACACCTCTGGGCAGTGACGACTTGAAAATGCGCATAATAAATGTTGGTGTGCCATCAAAATGAGTCAGAAACATATTTTCAAGGTCTTAAAATTCCATTGTTTGTCTTTAATGAGAGGGTATGTAAACTTTCAAGCAAAACTGTACCAACATAAATGAGTATGAATACATTGAGGCTAAACACATCTTATGTCTACTGTCAAACTGGGTCATGAAACAGACAAAATATCTGGACAAACACTGCCCCTATTACCACACTACAGGCTACTGATAAGCTTTCAGGTTTCAGGATTCACCATCTATCAGAACCTGAATTGGACATCCAACACAGATCGCATCAAAAAGTTAACAGCAGAGAAAGCACCTCCTGTGTCAGCTGAGGCAGTTCAACCCGCAGTTAACCAGTCGGTTCTCTGCTCATCCCTGGTTGCTGGTTTGGCTCAGCCACCAAACAGGACAGACACAGACTGAAAAGGACAACCAGGACAGCAGAGAGAATCACTGGTGGCAAACCGCCCTCCATCCAGGTCTTATTCGCCTCCAGAGTCAGTAAACGGGCAGCAGACATCATCACTGTCCCATCACACCCCGGACACAACCTGTTCTCCCTTCTGGTAGGTGCCACAGAACGCAGTAGAAACACAAATGGTTTCTTCCCACAGGCCATCCCTCTGACGAAGGCCTGAATCTGTCACGCATTGTCACCACCATCTGACACCAAATCACCCACCTCCTCATCATTCATGTAATTTCATATCACACTGTCAAACTTTGATCAGAGCAACGATAATTTGTATTAAAAGTTTGACATTAATGTGCTAATTGTGTGTCTGTGCCTGAAACTTCCCACCTGGGATTGGATGATCTCGGATATTCACTAATGCCAGCTCTCAACAGTTTACTCTTTGAAATGATTCATATTGTTTATCAAAGCCATCTCAGTCTATTTTGCTGCCTCTTTATGCTTCCTTTATGAGTTTTTATTTGAAACGTTTATCGTGTTTTAGTGATAAATTTTCTGCTTGAATGCACTCTGGAAATCTTTCCCAGAGCTATGAACTTTTTGCTGATTCACAGTCACACAAGCACCTAGTCTAGATTTATATACAGTGCATGTCTAAGCTTGTAAGACAGCGAGACTCGTGAATCTCCCCGTTTGTGTGTGTGTGTGTGTGTGTGTGTGTGTGTGTGTGTGTCTTTCAAGAAAATATAAGAAAGCTAAAACTATGGGCAGCTTGCCAATGCTGTTGACCTTGGAGAAGAAAAGACAAACACGTACACACATACACAGATGTCCCTGTCACCAACACACAACATGAATGACCTGCAACAAATGTCCCTTATGAAGAGGAGGATGACGAAAATGCTGACGTCAAAGGAAGCCGGCCTTCGTGCACACATTCACGAGCTTGCACCGATGTAAACTGGCAGATGCGAGACAAGCGTGCACTTGCACGCAAAAACATGCACACAGAAACAATCACACACACTTGATATGCGCATGAATATCTAATGGACCCAGCAAAATCCCCCAGCAGCCACATACCTTCATGAGGAAGAAGAGCAGCAGGATGACAAAGACGCTAACGTCGGGGTGCAGCCAGGCAGCGGAGCGGCCCAGACCCACCGGGGGAGGAGAACCTGAAATCTTCGTCCACGTGAAGTTATCAAACAGAGAGTTGATGCACTCTCGGGGCATCAACTGCAGACAGGTGGGAGGAGGCAGAGAGGGGAGGAAAACAGCGGAAGCAGAGGGAGGGAAGGGGTGAGGGCAGGGAGCACAGAGGGGAAAAGAGAAGAGGGGTTAGAAATATAACTCAGACTGAAGGGAGACATGGATGCTGGTTAAAAAGAAAAACTCTCAAAGGTGGTGAGCAATGGAAAAGGAGAAGCAATGAGGTGAGGAGGTAAGTTAAAGGTGCAGTATGTAAAGAAAATCTACGGTCAATGGCAGAAAAATGTGATATATAATTCAGAAGTGTTTCTATTGATATGTAATTGCTGCACTAGAATAGTTCTGTTTATTTTCTTAGAATGAGTCATTTATATCTACTTGCTGGGAAGGAGGCTGCCATTTGTTCCACCATTTTTACTTCGGTGTCTCTGAATGGACAAAACAATGTGTGAGAAGTAAGAACCCACTGAACTTTAAAACTGCTGTAACAGCTTTGTTTAATGGGAGTTAGAGCACTGTTTAGGATAAGTAATGCCTTAAAAGACATGAAAAAAATAGTACTCAAAATACAGTCATAGCTACACCTGAGACCACTGGACCCGTTCACAGATGAAAACATCTTCATGTCTGGGAGAATTTGGGCCACTAACGGCCAGTATACACTAACAACAGTGCTTGAAATATGAAGTCATTCGAAAGAAAACATCTTTTCTGTCAAATGCCCATATCTACCACGAGATGTCAGTAATTCTTACATACTGTGCCTTTAAAGGTACAGGGGAGGGATGATGGATGAAAGGGAAAAAAAGGGTCAAAAATGAAAGGGAAATAAAAGGTGATACAGGTTGAAAAAAGGAGCTTTAGTCAGAGAAAAGAGGAGGAATTTTAAGATAAGACAGCAAAAACAAGGGAAGACAAAAAGATTAGACAGAAAAGGAAACAAAAAACAAAGAGGGGAAAAAAGTTAAGTCAGAAAAACAGGTAGTAAAATCATCTAGAATGCTAGAAACGTGCACGGGTGGCCATATCCAATGACTCATTCCATTTTGATGAGTCATGAATGACTAATTCACTTCAACTATTTTGCTCCACATTTGCATGAAAGTCTGAATTTGCTCACACTGCCTCCCATATCTGCATATGGGAGGCAGTGTGTGTGTGTGTGTGTGTGTGTGTGTGTGTGGGGGGGGGGGGGGGGGGGGGGGTTGGGTGGAAACAACACCAGCACCACTTAGATCTTTCTGTTTATTCACTGCTTGCGTTAGGGTTGAATTTCAGCCCTGAAATATAACATTTCCAAAGGGAGTGGAAATGTGAGGATAAACCCTGTGCAAAGCTGCAGAGAGCCATGGTAGAGCTGGGTGAAATTCCTCTCCTCTTTATGTTACTTTTTAAAGTTGTGGGTTCAAGTTTGGCCCACAAGCCTTGCAACACCTTATCTGCTGTGGTTTTGCTGCCTCTTCTGTCATTCTGTGCTATCGAGTTGGATTAGGAGGACTTTATCCTATAAAAGCGGTATGCACTCAGAGGAGAAAAAGGATATCTGTCAAAAAATGGAGGATCCATTCCGCAACACGACTCTGAGGTGAAATGATCTAAATTAATACATCACTTCATTCCACTGCTGTGTTAAAAAAATACTGAGCATTTGTTAAAAAGGTGTGAGGCTTTTCTACAATGAGGGTGTAAAGCACGTTAAGGTGTTACTGACTGACATATGCACACACACCTGGTTCTTGCTAAGTGGTCTATTCTGAGCATCTGTGAAACACATGATGAGCCTTTAGTTCTGGCTTAGTGAGGTGTTGATACACGACTATCTGAGATTTCACCTTGAAGCTTCTTTTGTACAGCAGAGAAGGCTACAAGACACGCTGACTCGATTCGTGTAGAAACAAGGGCACAGACTTCACAATGAGGCCACAGATGCACATTAATATGGTGATGGTGTTCAAATATTCCATATACACAAATCAGCCAGAACATTAAAACCGCTGGCAGGTGAAATAAGTGAAGCAAGTCACACTGGTCATGCTGTTATAATGCTGTTTTGCTGAAAGATTTGATTATTTGACACCGCCGCCCTCTGGGGGGGAAGCATGTCTGTCCCTTTGGGGGGGTGGCTGGGGTCCGGTCCTCTGGGTGGCTGCTGGGGGCCTGGGTCTCGGGCTTTGCGGGCTTCCTCCACCTTGCAAGGACGAGGTTGCATCTGCATGACTGTATCACCATAGAGCACCCTTTATTATGCATGTTGACACTGTAACGCTGCTTCCCGTTGCTCTAACTAGGTTTTACTTCTTTCCTACGTAGTCCTGTGTGTGTTGTATGATCTGAGGATACCTAAGCCACCTGAAGGTCCTCCTGTAGGGGATTGTAGTGCCCTGCACGGGCCTAATATCTGAGCCCGAGTCCAGCCCTGGCCCGAAGGGGTGGAGCCCCAGCCCGGCCCGGCCCGACAGATTTTCAAAGTTCTCAGGCCCGAACCCGAATAAAGCCCGACTTTTTTTTTTCTTCTTTTTTTCTCCTTAAACCAGGCTGTCATTAAAACATGTTCATTGGGGATCTTGGCGTGATATTGTGCTATTTTCATTATATATATATATATATATATATATATATTTTATCAAAATAAAGTTAATGAATTGATTTAACTTAATGACTGCATTATTTTATTAATGAGAATTGGTGCGTATAGGTGCAGTTGTACACCTCTGATCTTATCTGAGAACTTTTATGGCACAAGTGCGTAGCCTATATTTAGTTTCTTTTCAATATTAACATTAGTTTGTAAAGTGTATAAAGCATTTTGGCTGGTGTTTAATTTATAATTTTGTTTTTTTAAATGACTCAGAGATGCAACTCCAACAGCGCACGGAAATTTGACCTACATATCGCAGCCATAAAATACAATAGCCAACGCACTTAAACCGTATCTCGATGTCTATTATTATGATAAACGTAGCAAAAGCTTATCAGAAATACTTTCTTCTTTATCTTAATAAAGACAACAAATAGGAGCAGCAGAACTATCAATCTTATACCTGCGTGGCAGGGATGTCAGGAGGGGGAGAAAGGAAAGGCGGCTGCTGCGTTCAAGTGTTGCCATTTAAATTAGTTAAACACAAACACCGCACACATCTCTATAATTAGCGGGTTTTAAAAAAAGGAGGGCCCGAAGCCCGGCCCGCAGGCTTGGGGCTCCAGTGCAGGGCTCTAGGGGATTGTTTGTTTTGTTTTCCAGCAGAGACCTTGGAATGTTGTTTAGGGGTTTTTGTACAGATGCACCAGTAAACTGTGTAAGTGGATCCATGTTTTCTCTCCTCTTTATTTCTCTCTCTCTCTCTCTCTCTCTCCCTTTTCCTCACTCCTTTCTCTCTGTTCCACTTTCTATCATTGCTTCTGTTAACTTTCATTTTTCCCTTGTCAAGCCCAGCAGTATGGTATGGAATGTTGTTATAAATAGATGTTTAATTAAAGAAATAAAGTGAATAAACAGGATATCAAGGGGAGCCTTGTGTTCATAAAGCTCCCCTTGGCAAAGCAAAAACTGTCCAACACAATAAAGGAACCAGATCACCTTTCTGCTTGCTATGATGTTGGACAGGACAAGTTAAAAAAAAAAAAAGAAAAAGAATGTTATTTACTGGCTGGGGTGAATCACAGTACAGGTACAATACAAGACGGATGCTAGTTTAGCAGTCAATAGGGGGCGTGTCACTGAGAAAACTGGTCATTTTCTGGTCATTTTCTCCATTTGGTAAATTTCCCTTACAATCCCTAGCCACTGTTCTATAGTAGGAGATTCAGTCTTATACCAGTTTCTTGTTATTGTCTTCTTTGTTGCAATCAACAGCATCTTGAATATATATATCTATCATTTCCAGTTACATTCTCAGCCATATTTCCAAGGTACATAGTTTTGCTTTCATTCAGTAGTTTATATCCCAGGATGTCTTTAATTGTGGCCCAGACATCATCCCAAAAGGAGCGCAGTGTGGGCAACAACCAGAAAATATGTGCATGGTTAGCTTCTTTATTCCCACATGTCTGCCAGCATGGTTGTTCTGTAGCACTCTGTCTGCTTTTTATCTTAGGTGTAATGAAGAAACAGGTCAAATTTTTCCACCCAAATTCCCTCCATATTCGTGAGTTTGTAGTAGTGTGTGGTACTTCACACATTTCAAGCCACTCCTCAGGGGTGATGTCAATGCCCAGCTCCCTCTCCCATCTAGCTCTAATATAATCTGTTGAGACACCGGTACAATCCCTAAGATTTTGGTATAATGTAGACGACATAATACTATCTTGTGATTTCCACACCTATAGAAATGCCCCCCACTAAATCCACTACTACTAACATATTTTCAGTTTTTACATTTTTTCATGACACATGCTGTGTTACAACACACAAATTCACTAAACTGATTGCTCATGCTTTGTTACATAAATGAATAAATAAACTCTTCAAAACTTATTTTTAGCTTATTTTCATACATTAGGTTGCTTGTTTCTGTCCCAAGATCTGGCAACACCATCTCCTACAGAGTTCAAAGTAAAAAAGGAAAGCCAAAGTAAAAAACACAACATGCTTTTGGGGTGAAAAAGCTCAATTAACCCTTTATGAGGGACAAAGTTGAGGCATTGGATGGATATAAAAGGGGGGTGTATGTGGGTACACACTCAAAAATAGAGGTACCAATTTGTACTTAAAAGGGTACAAATGCTTGTCGCTGGGGGTGTTCCTCTTTGAAAAACGTTTCTGTACCCTTCCATCCTGGTCCATTTTTGTACCTTATCAAGCTGTATCAGTTAATAAAGTACAATTAAACCAACTAAAAATGATGAATAAAAGTCAATAAAATAGAGAATGACAACAATCAAAGATGCTAATAATAAATTAATAATTATTATATAAATATTAGGCCAAACACATATAATTACTACTATGATTACTATGATTATTTTGAAAATCATAATATAATAACTATAATTATACTACTGTTAAGAAGGAGAACTATTTATAGTTATTGTACAAGCTACACACATTTTTCAATGCTGCAGGTACGCTTTGGGTTGAAACGGTACAAATTTGTACTTTATATTACTTTGGACCCTTTTTCATAGTATATAGGTACACTTCTGGCCTCATAAAGACCAATGGTATAGAAATGTTCCTGTCTCGTACCTCTATGTTTGAGTGTGTAGGTCTCCTTACTCTTTGTAACTTAAGGGGTCATTTGAATCAAAAGTCCAATATACCCTTTTTGTACACACAGTATGATCACTTGGAAAATCTTAGACAGCGTTTAATAGTCAGAATGCTGCTGTATAAGTACATTTCACCAATCTGACCAAAAATGGATTTCACAATTAAACCCACAAGACTATTTTAGAAAAAAGCTAAACAATATTTGGCCAGGTGGTTTTTAATCTTGTGGCTCATCAGTTGTTAAAAAAAAAAAAAGAAAAAGAAAAAAAGGCACCTGAAGAAAGATTAAATAAAATATCACTAAAAAAAACTGCAGATAAACACATCATTGCACCGCCCTTAAATGTTTCAGCAGTCATGTCCAAATGGAAGCAAAGCCTTGTGTTTCACTGAGAGAACACTTCCTCTGATCTTTGCTTCACATTTGATGTGTTCAGGACATTTTCAGGCTGAAACGTTTTGCCAGTTGGTGATTAGACACCAGCTAATGACAGCATGCAGGTGTAAGGACCATAAATTTGCACCTCCCTGAGTTGGAGCCCTAATCAGTCTCCATACTTAGTTGCTTCACACATTCCTGCTTGAACAGCAGAACGGGAACTTGTACATTAAATCATCTGATGCAGCACCTTCCTGCAAGGCCGTCTTGAGGCATGGATGTACCAACTCATTCTTTAGAATATGCTGTGGATCAAATATCTTCAACAGCTGGAAAAAAAAATCTCCGGTTTCAAGTGACCAGAGACACCTGCTTTTAAAACACTGCTTTCTTTTTTTATCATTTACTGCTGATCTCCGTCTGCCTCACTCTTGTTGCACAAAAAATCTGTTATTTTAACGCAGTTTAATGTAAGAGAGCAAGTTAATGCAACTTCTTGCAACTATAGAAGTTTCAAACAGTTATGCTTAGTTACAAACAGGGTTCATGTAGGTTTCAGCAAGCTAAATTTAAGACCTTTTAAAGACCTTTATGAATTACATTTAAGACCAACATGATGCATTACCAGAAACAAATGATCCCAGAAATTCAAAGCTTATTCTTATTGCGATGTGATGTGATGCAATGCGATGTGATACGATACAATGTGATACGATACAATGTGATACGATACAATGTGATACAATGCGATACGATGTGATACAATGCGATGTAATATGATACGATGTGATACAATGCGATGTAATATGATACGATGTGATACAATGCGATACAATGCAATGTGATATGATTCGATACGATTCGATACACTTTATTGACCCTCTCAAGAAATTTGTCTTGGACTCCAAGCTGCACAAATAAAAACTGCCCAGGCATAATAAGATAACTTATTAGTAAATAACAGTAAATTACAAAAAAGAGATAACACTGGATAGCAAAGATTAATTACTATTAATTAAATAATTAAACAAAAAATTCCCTTTAATCACAATCGGACATAAAATAAATTCAGTATGTATTGTAAGTATTATGTTTAAATTTGTTTTTGTTTTTTTGCCTTCATATTCAAAGTAAATACTTCAAATCAAAATCAAATTAAAACTGATATGAAAACGGTTACTTTCTTACCCCAAGTAACCATCCCAACATAACCTTCCCATAATATCTGTCTATATCCTCCCGTGACACTGAAGATGTCAGCTTAACATGATGAGATTTTTCTGAGAAAAACTGAGAGAAAACTTTAAACCATAAAAACAAGTTCAGGTTTACATTCTTCCATAGACACGCGCATGATTGTGAAATTAATAATAATAATAATGGATTAGATTTATATAGCGCTTTTCAAGGCACTCAAAGCGCTTTACAGTAGATCCATTATTAATTCCCTCCTTATTCATACTTGGTGATGGTAAACTACATATGTAGCCACAGCTGCCCTGGGGCAGACTGACGGAAGCGTGGCTGCCATTTCGCGCCTACGGCCCCTCCGACCACCACCGGAACCATTCACACACATTCATACTGTACACCAGCAGTGCCCCCACTGGAGGCAAGGAGGGTTAAGTGTCTTGCCCAAGGACACAACGACTCATGGCCAGAGGATCGGGATTCGAACGGCCGATCCTTCGATCATTGGCCGACCTGCTCTACCACTTGAGCCCCCTTATTGGGGCGGCTGTGGTAGCAGAGCAGGTGGTGGAGCGGGTGCATTATTATGCACCCGCTCATAGCCACAAATTGGAGCCATTTTGCAGATTAATACGTACCAACACTGAGCGATACGAGCCTCTTAGAAAGATGGACAGAATCAACTTCTGATTGCTGCGTTTTATCAACGTAATCTATGTGGCCAATGCTTCTCGGGAATGAATAGAAGTAAAAAATTAAGACTTGTTTAAACCAAATTTAAGACCCGGATAAAAAGCTGCCTGTTTTAACACATTTTAAGGCTGTAATGTTTCTCAAATGGGGGTACGTGTGGCCCTAAAGGGAACCTCAAGGCATTCCAGGGGGTACGTGACATTTTAAGCAAAATCTATGGAGTTTTTTAATGAATGAATAAATATCCTCCAATAAAATTCATCTAAAAAAGATTCCAATAAACTCAAAAAATGAGTTTAAACTTAGTTTCTCACTATTTCATTAAAAACCTCTTTATTTTAATCTTCAGTAGCTGAGCAACTTTTCTATTTTCTCAGCTACTGTCTTTATACTGTGCTGGCACTTTTTTTTTTCTTCTTTTCTTATACTTATTTTAGTCTTTTTTTTAGATTATTCTCTTTCTTTTTAAATTGTCTGTGCTATGTCTCTGTGCAATGCTGCTGGTGGACCACCCATAATTTAACTGGTCTTCATGAGCAATTACAATAAAGTTTATTCTATTCCATTTTTACATACTGACATGGTTTGACCCAACCTGTTACTAGCCAAATGACATCAAACGTCAAACACTGTCACGTTGATAATGCAAACAGTGGAGTCGTGGTTGAAGCGTAGCAGAAATCTGACTCAAAAGAAAGAGGATTAAGGGCCAAAGAAGGCAAAATTACCTTTGTTTTGCACAGTTCCAGGTCAATAAACCAGACACAAATGGCAGGCTGAAAATATATTTCACAAATGGTACTTTGTAGAGAAATGGTTGAGAGCCGCTGGTCTAAGCAGAATCTTTTATGTCTGCATTGTAGATGCATCATGAAATCGAGAAATTAACACACCTCAAAGACAGCCATATGTCTTTACTGACTTTTGCACATTCAACTGAATCCATTTTATGATCCTAATTTCACCGCTTGACCAGAGCTTATCACTTGTTTAGGCACACAACAAAAGCAAGTTAGGGGGCTCGCTGCAGCAAAGGAAGGTCACAGTTTGAACTTCAATACCAAAAAATCCTGTGATGTTGCATCAGTTAAAGGTACAGAGCTGCCCTCACATTTATCTGATGTCGGTCAGTGATGCTTCACACCAAAGGAAAATGAAAGAGAAAAATTCCCAAATATCTCTGACTGTTGGTGGCAGATTTCTTTGTATTGTGGATTTTGTTGGAGCATTCAAATCGGGGGGGGGACCAAAGTTTTGCTCCATTTTGTAAAGAAAGCTGTGATTCATTAAATATATCCACTGAAGGTTTCAAAATAGAGATCCATGATATTATCGGCCTATATCAGGCTTAAAACTGAGTATTGGACATCGGCCAACCCACCAATATTTAACCAATCAGCCCGCTGTTTCTAAAATCTTAAAAAAAAACTCACAAACTTCTTCTTCTTCAAAAACTTCTTTTTGACCTTTTTTACAGACTTTAAAACTTCTAAAGAGTAGGGGTGGGGAAAAATATTGATACACTGAAGTGTCACGACATTTTCATATGCTGTTGTAATATTGACACTTAAAAACGCAGTATTGGTCTATTTTACTAACAAAATCTTGTGATATTTCATCGTTCTGTTATGAAACCTTGCGAGAATTCACAAAATTGTTGCAATATTTTCATATGCTTATATATTGACATTTAATAACGCAGTATCGATCTATTTTACTAATGAAATCTCACAATATTTCATTGTTCTGTTACAAAATCTTGCGAGAATTCACTAAATATTGTGAGATTTTGTAACAGAACAATGAAATCTCGCAGGATTTTGTAATTAAAATAGATCGATACAGCGTTTTAAATATCGATTTGATATTGGCATATGAAGATATCGCAATATTCCAGTGTATCAATACTTTTTCCCACCCCTATTTTTCAAAACTGCGCTTTGCAATGACTGCATATTTTTTTCAGCTTTGATATCGGTATCGATATCGGTTATCGGCCACATGAGTTTTAAAATATCGGTATATCAGATATCGGCCAAAATTCCAATGTTGTGAATCCCTATTTCAAAAGCTTGTACATTTGTAGTTCACATGGCAGATTTCCATGCAGAACATTTTGTCATTTGCTAAATAGAGAATAGATTAACAAGATCTGAACTCTGACCTCGCCTGCCATGAACTGTCCAAATCCAGGTGGGAAAGTCAAGGAGGAGATAACGAACGTAACCACAGCAGGAAAGACCAGCCGGCTGGAAAAAATGAAAGGAAAAAAAAAAATTATATAGAAAGGTAGAAATTGCAATCTCTTAAATTCTCATTAACACGCAGACTTACTGTTTTATCAGGAAGCGGGTCATAGCGTTTGGCCGTCGCATAAACAGAACCACTCTTCGATTGAGATAGACAAAAAATGCCCCCAGAAACCCACAGGAGATCCTGCACAAACAAATGAACTAATCAAATTACATTAGCTGGTCATTTCCAACACTTTCAATGCACTTCAAGTTACATTAGCCCCGAAAACAGGAAACCTCCATCCTTTGAAAAAAAATCTATTATTAGAAAGTATGCTTTGCAATAACAGTCATTTTAACTTTCCAATTATTAACCTGTAGCGTCCAAAAGTTTTTATTGTTACTTGACAGCTGCACTTTGCTTTCCAGCACCGGTTCACATGCCAGCAACTGGATATCAACACACGAGCTGTGATGTATGCGCACCATGGCTGACTCAGCAAAAAAAAAGCAAGAGGACATTATCAGAAGAAATAAAGAAAAGAAAGAGAAAGTTACAGAGCAGCACTGAGTTTTACCGGTTGGAGAGAGAAGAGACAGGATAATGGGCCGATGCTGAATAAGTAGTGTTGTGCAAATGAAGGCTCATGAACAAAAAAAGGCTTTCCAGCTCATTGGTTCGGGAAAAGTCTCAGTACTCGGAGTTTCACTCATAATAATTATCTATAGTGACATCAAGTGTCCAAATGGGTCCACAGCAGGCAGAAAAACTTTCCACTCAAACCATCTCAGTAGTTCCTATGACCAGGAAATAAAGGATTTGTCTAATAAATCATCAGTATCCAACACATATTATGTGCATTAATCATGACTTTTAAGTATTTGACTTAATAACAGATAATGGCTTAAAATTGATTGTGGCAGGGTAAATAGAAAGACAAATTTCCGTACAGCCGCTTGTCAAGTCACCCATGTTTTAAATGGAAAAAAGACAAAACTTTGAAGTGCAGCATAATAACCACCATCCCAAAGCAGTTTCACCACTAAAGGACCCCCAGCCTCCCATATGAGAGCCAGGTGAGTAAACAAGCAACATGTGATCAGGGGTGTGTGCAGTTTGCATAACATCGTTTTTTAAGTTTATAAATAACTGAGCATACAATAATTAGATTCTTTAAGGAAAAAATGGATCATTTAAAGCTATGTTTAATCAGTGTTTCCCAATCCTGGTCCTCCTGCACGTTTTGTGGATTTCCATACTAACACACCTGACTCAAATGAATGGCTCATCAGCAGCTTGCAAAGACTTAATGAGCAGTTTATTTAATCTGCATCAGGTGTGCTGGAGTTGGACAGAACTAAAGCGTGCAGGGCAGGGGTACTTGAGGCAGTAATAAGGCCACAAGTGTGACCTTATCACTGCCATAAAAGCCAGAAGAGGAATAGCTGATGATCTCGGGAAGAAAAGCAGAGGAAACATTTGATGTCAGTAACATTTTGTGAGATTTTTGAGGATAAATATTTGAGAAATGGAGGATCTTTATATGTGATGCAAAAACAGAAAATGGTGCGTGAAGTTTGTCAAAGAACTGAAAAGATGAAATTTAGATGCAATAAGAAGGCAAAGAAATAGCTGGAAACACGAATGTAGAGCAAAGGTCTAGAGTGGCACCAGAGCTGCTTGTTTAGGTCATTTGGACGACTGATACAGATGTCGAATAAAATTGGACAGAAACAAAAGCTATCTAAGGTAGTTCCAATCTTTGACATAAACACCATATGTCAGTTTATTTTTCTTTTTATAAAAACATAATTTTTGACCTCCATAAATGTCTCGGTTTGCTAATCACTCACCCAATGATGGCAAATGCTGGTAGCTCCTGCAGGTCAAAAGGAAAATCCATCCGGAAGTTTGTCCTGAACAGAGCAGTGATGGTTACTAGGAAACAAAGAAAAGTTGAAATGTTGAAGTTCATCTCATCAGTTACTGATATAACCATTAAATGGATTCCATGTAATCATCTCATGCTTTACAATAACTAAAATTGTTTGTCCTGCAGTAACTGTTATAGTGATTTCTTCCTCCATTGTTAATCATTTATGTTTTTTAAACAATAAACACACTAAAATAACATTAAAAACCCAGCTGTTAAATGAAGGAGAAGCACACCATCTAGTAAAACACAAGCATGACATGTGTCATCATAAAGATGTGATGGATATTGGAGTAAGGGCGCCCCCTGGCACAAATCTGAGAAAATGAAAGTAGCATTATACAGACACAAACTTAATCCTTCCCCTCCTTTTCATACCTGCATCTTTGTTAAACACAGACAGCACTCTGAAGATGAAGGCACTAAATGTAGCAGCAAAGTATCCTCTCCAGTAGTTTCTGACAGCAAAGTACGTGGATGTTACCTCGATACTGAAGAGCACACCTGATGGAGAGAGAAAAAGGACAATAAGCCAGGAAAGTGTTAGACAGGAACCTCAAAAAATACACAATTTCTAATAAAATAGTTCATTTTAGAAGATACTAAAAACTATGCATGCAACATAGTTCTCAGCTTTAAACTTGTTTAGTTTCTTGTTAAGTTTTTACTTTAGTTTCTTCTAAACAATGTAACAAATACATGAAAATCCCCAGAGCTAAGACATGACGAGCGTGTATCCCAGAAAAAGGAGTACAAAATGAAGAAAAATGGAAAATTAAAAAAAAAAGTTTAAAATGAATAAAATAAACTAATTGAATAAAATAAGACAACTAGAAAACTGACTATATATATATATAATCTTTCACAGGTGTGTGTGGTGGGGTGTGTGTGTGTGTGTGTGTGTGTGTGTGTGTGTTATATATATATATATATATATATATATATATATATATATATATACTGTGTATGTATATAAACATACATAAATTAACTGAAAAAGAATAGAAGAATATAGAAAAAAAAGGAAAAGAAAAAAGAACAATAAAATAAAAAAAGAACAAAAATAAAATGAATAAATTAACCGATTTAAATGAAACAGGACAGGATCAAATAAATAGATTTTAATAAAATAAAATAAGTGTAAAATGAGAGTGAAAAGTTTGTGTACCTCCAAGTGGAGTACCAAAGCAGCAGCCCACCCCAACTGCACAGCCCACAGTTAGGATGTCTGTATAACAGTATGGGTTCTACTGATCCAGAGGGAGGAGACATTTAACAGTAGAAAAATATCACATAGATGAGGAATATCTAATGCTGTTCACATTCTTTATTATACAATTTAAATATTTTACAGAAAAAACTATGTGTTTCCTGACATCAGCTTACCTGATAAACTCCTGAGAAGAAGGACATGAAACGGCTGAGAACGGCTGCACAGATACTGGCAATGTGAACAAAAGGGCCCTGAAATGAATATTACAAGAAAGCTAAATCAAATAAATGAAGCAGTGAGAAATTTGGGTATATAGTTTACATATATTCAACAGTTTTTTTGCTCACCTCTTTTCCTACAGGCATGCCACTGCCCAAAGCAGCAGTCAGACCAATGACTTTAGCAACAAAGGCTTTGATTGTGAGATATTCCTTGAGCACTACCCCTCTCAGGATGGTCTTCAACTCTGGGATACCAGAACCTTTAATGGAAGGCAAGACAGTTTGTTAAACCCAGAGGAGGGGACAATATTAACCAGGGATGTTCCAATGTCGATGTCAGTATCAGTACTCGCTCTGATACTGGCCTATTTTGCTGTACACGTACATGACAGCACCTGATACCAGAAGTCACATGACTTGCTGTGTTTACTCCGCCATGCTGACAGGAAAATACTCTTTAATATTCCTGTTGTAGTGAAAGACCAAAAGTATGACACAAAGAGGTTTAACTCTCCAGAAAAATTAAGAAGTATTCCTTATCAAAGTGATGTTATGCCGCCCCTGTTCACAAGGGATAAATGTTTGAGTGAGCGTCGGCTGCAGACTTCATTTTAAATGTACTTAAATATTATACATCTCCTGGATTACATCCTTGAAATCAATCTGGTTTTGTAAGATAAATACACAAATGTAAAGTGTGGCAACCAAGCAGCAAACTCCAGCGAAGAAAAATGAAGCTGACCCAGAAGAGAAAAAATTGCAGTTCCCCCTTCATCCACTAGGGGCTGGCTGCAAAAAGGGAGTCGAACTTTGTAGACTCCCATGTTAAAAAGGCCGACTTCACAGCAGAAATAAACATTTTTACAGCAGAAAAAAAACATGTTTACAACCTGGTTCAAAAAATTATTTTAGTTTCCATAAGTCAAGTTTACCTAACGACAACTGCAAGGGTGGTTGTTTTTTTTTTTTTTTAAATTAGGGGTGTGTCTTTTAATTGATTTGATTGTTGGCATCAGCCCTGGTGGCTAATGGCTAACTCCCTGCTTGCTCCCAGGAAGACCTCAGTCAGCAGCAGAGTAGCACAACACTGTTTTTACCCAGTTGGCGAGCCCTGGCTTTAGCCCACCTACCTCCATTCGCTCCTTGCTCTTCGTTGGGAGTCAATCATTCGCCCTCACACTCATAGTCCCCTTTGTTTGCCCATTTTTGAATTATTGGGAGTAACACACGATGCGGCTAAGATGGCAACAGTGGAAACTGCCCAACAAGCTTCAATTCAGCTCTTCAGAGACTAATGTGTCGCGTGAACTGAAGGTTTAGTTATTACACAGTCACTTTATTTCTGATGTCCAGAGTGTGTTATTAAAACTGAAAAGCTTCTGAACACTTCTTGAGAAACCTACAAATCAGAGCCATGAAACATGATGTAATGCTTCATGGCAAGCCTCACTGGGGCTTCTATTTAAAATCTAATCATTACCAAACCATAACATCATGAATGACCCACCTTGTGCAAACCAAGGTGGATGTGAACTGAAGTATGGCCAAATCTGTATGCCAGATGGTTTCCATTCTGCTTCCTAGACTACCCTGAAGTAACAACCCTGAAATATTCAGCCAACTAAAAGGCAGCTGCACACAGAGAAACATAAAAATGAGGGAGCAGGGAGGTACAGACCAATAGCTTGAGGAGCAACCAGGTGGCAGAAGAGGGAGGAGAAGAGGATAAACATCAGAGGATAGGACACCCAGGCCAGGTACTGCAGGGGGATGTTCCCTCTCAGCTCTCCGTGAATCCATTTATAGGCTAAAGAGGGATGGATTAGAGAGAGGAGACAGACATGAGTGAACTGGGAGAAAAATCAGAGAATAACCAAATTAGATGAAAAGATCGAGATGAAATGGAAATGGGTAGATAAGAGGAGTAAAAGAAAGAGGAAGAGGAACAGAACCAGCATATTTAATGCAGTCTTTTAAAGACGAAGTAAATAAATGTCAATCAGACAGGTTTCCATAAACTGGTGTCTGTCAAGGATCACCAGAGGATGGCAGCACAGGTCTCAGGGATGCAGGTGTCCCACCCTGCAACTAGACTGCTTAGACGAGGAGACACAAGATAAAAAATGCTTTCATCTTTATAAATATCGCTCTCAAGTAAAATCTCAATTATCATTTCACATCAGGTAAGATATCAATCAGTCACATGATCTCTGACCTGAAACAGCTGCTACTTAAAGCTGTTGCTTTTTACCAGGTCTTACAAACTTCTAAAATTTCTTTCCAATCCACCTAATGAGCATTAATTCCTCTTTAAATTAGGTAAAAATCACCACAGCTAAGCCGATGGTGTTTCCAGGAACCTTTTCTTATCATGTCCTGAACACAAAGCAAAAATAATAAAAAACCAGAGAGACAGTTTTCTTATTTTGGTATAAACATCTAACATTATTTCATGTCCTAAAAATGTTTTTTTTTTTTTAAAAGCTGTACCTTGCAGGCTCTTTGCACTTGCATAGTCCATTGTCCAGCTGACTAGTGCCATTGTAATACCCAGCAGAACCAGGAAGATCCAGTCCTCTCCCAGCCTTGTCACCAGGAATCGCTGCACTCGTGCTATACAGTCTAAAGAAAACCAAACAATGCAAACCATCACAAAAAATGGGTAAATAAAGCATCAATTTATCTTCTTCTATAGATATATTATTTAGCACTCCTAACCTCTGCATTTGGAGTAGGAGCGCTTCTTCCTCATAGATGAGGAAAGATCCTGTTCAGGTGTTTGTTCATCGGTTCCCTCTCTGTCCATGTTGGACTGATATTTAGTCCTCTGCCTGCTGTGATGGCCATGACCGTGGCGACCATGCCCGTGCCGTGTCCTCCCATGATTGTGGTGGTGATTACCATGTTTCTTGATCTGTCTCTCTGTCAGCAGCCGTGTGGCCTCCCGTCTCCCCGAGCCTCCCTGGTGTTCCTGGTACTCCCCATAGAGCTGTAAGCCAATCAGTGGAGCGGTCCATTAAACAATTAATACACAAGAAGGCAAATCACTCATTCATACATATCAACATGCACCGGTCATTCCAAAGCAAGAATGTAAAGTGTGAGAATGTGGAGTGTGATAGTACTCTGGCAGAGATGCATCCATTTTAAAAATAGACGGGACCATGTTGACCCACGCAGCTCTAATGGAAGCGGAAATATGGGCTCTGTCTCTAGATTTATCACCTCTGGACAGGCTCCCTGAAAACTAGCCGGGACATCTGGGGAAGATATTAATTTTCATCCCAGCCTGTCTATCTCTCTGCCACTAGTAAACACGTCTAAGCTCTAACTGAAAGATACTGTTATTTGTCCTTTTTTCTTTTTTTAAACAAAAAACACCCAAATTTCCAAGATAAACCAACCAAAGCACGTTCTTCTTTTTCTCCACATTTTAATCAAAACTGTCTCAAACTTTTCCATTATTAATCTGATATCATCCATATTCTTTTTTCCGTATATCATCCTGAAAACTGCTGAAGATTTTATTCTTCGGAGTTAACAGGATTTGCAGGGAGGAGGAGAAACTGTAATCTTATTATGATTTACCCAATTTAGTAACATTAAAGTTAGAGATCCTTCCTGACACTAAATTAATGTTGTGATGTGACACTAGAGGTCTCCAAAGTTGAAATTTGAATAAAAAAGTTTGATTCTACCCACACAAAAACACTATTATATCCAATGTACCAACAGTACCCATCATATGGCATTAATTAATTTACATATCAAAGCACGTTGGAATTTCAAATTATTGCAACATAATTCAGAGATAGACATCAGGTAACATTACAGATTTGGATAACAAATATGTGACTGTGTGTTCCTACGGTAACAGATGCAGACAATTGCACTCCAGGAATATAAGCGACAAGCTGGTAAGTTGTGTGTGGTGCTGACACTTGTGACGACCATGCAGTAACCTTTCAACAGCTTCTAATGTAGCAGGTTCATGGACAGGGCGGTTAAAAGATGGATGGATTTAGATAGACACACACACACATGTACATAAAGCATTGTAGATACTGTGTGTGCCAGTGTGTGTGTGTTCAGGCATGTCAATGCACTGTGAAACTTAATGAGCATAACACACAATGTACTGTAACTGAATGCCAGCACAAAACAAAAGACCCAAACAAAAGGTCTTGACTTGGTAAATGATGATCTAGTTGTCAAAACTAAAAGCGTCCTACAAATGTTATAACTGAACAAATGTAGAACTAAATTATTATTTTCTCTCTCAGAGTTCACAACCAGTCACTGTATTTGTTACCAATCAGCTAGAATGTCCAAGATTTTATGTGAAGATTTTACATTAGTGCAGCTAATACATAAAGCTTAGCAGGACATAAATATGCAATCCATCTAAGTAATGTTAACTATCCATCAGCCAAACATCTCTTGGAACAGCACTACAAGCATCTGGAATTGATCATATCTCCTTTCCATAAGACAAGATGATTGGCAAATCAAAGCCAATCAGAGGAAAGCTCAATGACAGGCCTGAATGAAGAGTTAGTTTCACTCTTTATTTGGAAGCATTTCTGTAAACATGTCTGATCGTGGATCAATGGTTGTTTTTCTGAAACTGTGCCATAATTTTTACTGTTTCTGATGTGCTGTAGTTGGCTTTCAATGCTGCTTTCATGTGGTGTGGGAAAGATGATCCTTTCCACTTGTTACATGGAAATTACCACTGTGTTGTCTTCAAGTGATTTGTTGTCATAATGAAGTGAGACACGGGAGGTTTTCTTTTCTTTTTTTTCTTTAATTTATTAATTAGTCATAGATGCACATAAAGTGGCATAAACATCCTTGTACAGATATTAACAGTGTTGAGTTTGCTTAGAACAGAGAAATAATACCGATGAATCACTGGAGGTTATCTTCGACTGACTATCCAGCTAGCTGCTAACTAGCATCTGCACTGAGGAGGTAATTCAAACAATAACCATATTGGTAAACACAAAACTAAGTCTACTGTAAATGGACGTGGAATTTAAGTTCTGTATGTCACAGAAGTATGAAGACTACAAACTATCCTAATAACTGCAGGACATTTTTGTTGCTCTCTGCCATGTCGAAAGGTCAAAGTTCACCTCATCTCAGCAACTGGGGTATCATAAATTTTTCTATCTTACCAGTGGAAATTACAACATGAGTGGATGTTCAAGTGCAATTTTCATGTCGGACTTTGGTATTTACCATAAACACAATAGCACATGAAGGCAGCATTAAATGATGGCATTCAGTTGAATTCAAGTAGCCATATTTGTAGTTCTTTGTAGGTTTTTCTGACATTCCTATTGGTGGCAGTGCTGTTGATGGAAAGCTCATTTCAGTGAAAGAATTCCTGTTGGTGGAATTTCAGGATACAGAAACTTGGACTCCATTAAATCTGTTTGACTCCCAGAGAAAGGTCTGTAAGCCAAAATGCGTTGGTGGCTTTTAATTATGACTGTGCAATTAAAAAAAAAAAAAAAAAAGTTAAGTCATAAATAAGTCTTATGGAGTCTTATTTTATGTTCAGTTTTTGTGACTAAGAGCTGGATCCAGAGTGTTCTTCAATCCAAATCATTTGGTAAAATAAGGCACTCCAGTGTTTGACGATAAAGATTATGTTGTGTCTTTCTGCCAAGATCAATAATAAGCTATATACAGTATGTCACATAAGGCTGTTAAAACATTATTTCAAAGTGCATAAAATGCATCAACAAAAGAAGCAAAATGCATTTTCTAAAGAAATATTTTTTTCATAGGAGGCATCCACTGTAAATGGATATGTGATACCTCCGCATGATGTGGTGCCAGTTAGAAACATGATGCATCATAAGCATCACACCTTACGTCAAGGCAAGTTTATTTGTGTAGCACATTTCAGGCATACAAGAATTAAAGTGCTTTAAATAAAACATTACCAAGATGTACAGCAAGATGTTTTAACTGCAAAAGAACAAACAAACAAACAATCAAACAAATAAAAAACATGAAAATCTGCTGCATGCTCCCAAAACTGAGCATAATCCAATATTAAAATTATGGTTAAAGCATCTGCCAAAAGACTTGATTAAAATATAAAAAGACTTCCATTGCCTCGTAGTTTCCAACATTCAACTTCTCTTCCTTCTCAACTCCTGCTCTCCTTTATTCTTTCAACTCTTCCTGCCTTCCTGCCTAACACACTTCTCTTCAACCAGTCCATTCTTGGGGCCTTAGTCCAAACTTTAAACAGAGAAAAAGTGCTTTTACATGCACTATAATATCCACGATATAATACTACACAATTCTGTAACCTAAAGTAGATTCGGTATCCTGTATCTTCATCACATATATACTGTAGGTATCTATCGACTGCATCTACATAAGCATATGGGACTAAACTTCAGGTGCTTATAAGGGTGTAAATAGTTATGTTTAAGTCACCAGCTAAAACCTTTGGCTAAATAAATAAATAAAACATCACTTCTGGTGGACATTCATGTAACTGATTAATGCACATTGTGCAATAGTTGTAATTCCATCTCTTGTTCCCAGGGGTTTTATAAACCACTCTGTGCTCAGCCTTTACCGTAGATCAGTTTGTCTTTGCAAATTTTATGAATTCCTAAATTACACTAAATTAGCCATTAATAATAAATTGCACTTAAGAATTATGATCTGCATTGAGAGGAGCCAAATGACCGGGGAAAAGGAAGTCTGGGCTTCTCCTTTTCAGGCTGTCTTCCCCATGACATGACCCAAAATAAGCAGAAGAGAATGGATGGATGGATGAATACAGGGGTGCCATCAACTCCTCTTATGGCATGCACATTTGTAGAATCAGAAATAAGGAAACCTAAGATGAATCAAGAAAGACTCTAAATCAACTCAAAAATGTCCAACTGACCTCCTTTCCGTTAACAAATAATGAGATAACAAAATGCAAAAGCAGAATTTTGGAAAGCGATTTGCATTCACAAGACGGCTGAGTGGAAAATCCAAATCACACCATCAGGAAGCACCTTGGTTCCTACAAGTTGGAAATATAAAAAATGTAAGGAATCACAAGTGTCCATAAAGTCTTTTTAAGATTTTAAAAAATTATAACAAATGCTTTTGATGAGATCATTTTAGCAGACTTGTTCTACCCAGTGATCATACAAGCTTTTAATCACATTTCATTTGTGTACTTCAAGTTCCCTGTTTTATAAAGGGAATTCTGTCAAATTAACTTCCAAAAAGTGGCTACTCCTCAAGAAATGGCACAATGTGTATCATGGTTTCTTGAGACAAAATCAGATACCCAGACTCAGCGATCCAGGATTAAGTGTAGAAGACATTCCCCTACATGTTTGTTAATTTGGGCATGACAAGAAATTTATGGAGACATGAACGGTGCTGGATAAAGGAAAGAATGGATAACTAAGAATATCTGAGAAAAATGCTGAGTTTTGTAAGACAAACCTTTGACTGTTCACCTTAAAAGTCCATCTGTACTGCTGCCAGACAATTAAGCTACCACTTTCACCAAAAAATTTCTCATTGTACCTTTATAGCGTGCAACTCTTACAGATGAAACCTCTTTCATTAGCAGGCTACCTGAAATACACAGAAGAAATGTCATCAAAAACGTTGATAATGAGTGGAAACCGATAACAAATATTAACATGTCTCATCAATTTCCCAGATTTAAAGTTTGTAAATCCAATCAGCTGTTCATCAACTTTCAGCCCAGGAAAAAAGGACCTCTAACGCCTCCACAAGGAGTTTGCTATACTGACAAATAAAATGCTTCCACGTTGTCCCACCATGACCTCATTCCCGTTTTCCCTTTAAATGAGTGAAACTCAACTCTGCACTCATCACTCATGGTTCTTTACCTTCTCCAGTCATTGCTTCAGTCTTATTCATTTCTTTCCCTTGCTCCCCAAGTGCCACTGAAATACTACTCTGAGCTAAATTTAGTCTCAGTGTGATTCAATATTCCTCATTACGCTTCCCACACCTCTCTCCTTCACCATTAGTGTATGCTGCTGCGCTTCATCATACTCCTCACTTTCTCTTAGGTCTCATTTTCTTTTACTCCACGTCCGGCCTGATGTCATCCGATCCCTCAAGAACACGCAAACAGGAGGTATAAATTGATTTAAAGAAAAAAAAAACTTATCCCCCCCACCCCCAAAGAAAAACCCACCTGAGTACGTATTTTTATACACAATTTAGGGTCTACTATAAACAAAAGTAAAGATAGATTATGAAGAATTACATTGAATAAATCAATGAAATGCCTCTTAAAGTTTTCTATTTGTGCCCGAGCTGTTGGTTTGTGGGTTCCATGTTCATATAAACACAATTCAAATCACTTTACACCAGAAAACCTATGAATGTTGATTATTAAAAATGAGGAGAGTATGAAAGAAGGAAAACATTTGGCAAAAGGAACCATTTCAGGTCAATACATTATTTTTCACTCACAATTAAGCTTCCCAGAGTCTGTTCCTTATAAAATAACTTTGTTTATTAACACTCAGAAATTATATGTTTAAGAGTGCAAATGAGCAATTATTTGTTGTTGAATTTCCCTTCTGGGATAAATAAAGTATTTTTCGTTTCATTTCATTTTTCCTGTTCATTTCATTATCTAATTACTAATGTACCAATATGTTTAAAGTACAATCCAATAGAGTAAATTACAAATTGGACCAATGTTTGCACATTATTTATGTATGTATGTATAGATGTGTATGTATGTATGGATGGATGGATGGATGGATGGATGGATGGATGGATGGACAGACAGTTTTGACAAATTTTACATTGTGAAACAAAATTGCTGTTGGTTATGTAGTGAATAAATTATTTTACCACCCAAACTCTTGTCTCAGTGTTGTTTTTGTCGTTTCATAGAAGTAAGCAACTGTTCAGATGTTTGCGGTGTCATGAAAGTAAAAATACTGGCATCAAAGTCGCTTTTCCTCCTGAAGTGCTTCATTGCACAAAAAGCTAGTTTTTTCAGCGTTTTGGTCAAAAGCAGCATTTTTGCTGCAACTACACTGAGTTCTACTGCAGATAACTGAAGAATGGAAAAAGCTAGAGACAAACTTTCTCTGATTAAAGAGGAGTACACTTTCTTTTGGTGGTTTCGGTGTTTACATAATCATAGCACAGTGTTGTGTGGCTCTTCAAAAATTAGTAAAAACGCTCAAAAACTGGCAACATGGGGCTCTGCACTGAAGACAGCTGGCAATTATTGAGTTAAAGGCTTAATTTGTAGATTTCTTCTGGAGAAATATCCCATCAAGGATCCACCATCTAAATGTACAGTAGGTCACAGTTTCAAGTTTCATAGTAGTTGAAACCAAAGCTCTGATGAGAATGAGTAAAGCTCCACATACGAAGGACAATACAGGTCAAGAATTATTTACTACCAGTAATTAATTTGAGCTCTACCTCTCACAAGTCATTGTGTAGAATTCATTTCCAAGATATAAGACAAAGCACTGAAAAGACAATAACCAACCGTATAAGAAAGAACAAAAAAGAGCACACATGCATACATTGAATCCAAAATAACACCGTTAACAGCATGTGTGAAGCTAAATTCTGTGCTTGAACCGTTTAAAGGGGCCCTATTATGCAACTCCTACTTTTCTAAGTTTTCTTCGGTGATATAGTGGTGAATATTAATCAGACAAGCGACAAGCACAGATTCAATCAATTTCCCCTTCATAAATCACACTCTTCCTGGACGTTTGCGGAGGTGAATTTGACTCATATTCCGTCCCCTACACGCCCACATTCTACCATAAATGGTCAATGCAAAGCACCTCATGGATGTTTCTGCATATAAATAAGCCAGCTGATCTGAGGCATTTACAACTGAATCGTAGCGACCGAAAAGACAATAAAACGCAATTTCGCGGAGACTGAGATGGAGGTGCTTGTTGGTGAAGTGGAGCCTCACAAAATCATTTTATTTGGGCGTCACAGGAAACACAGATAAACGTAAGTTTGCTGAGTCACAGCAGGTTGTTGTGGCGGTGAATAGATGCAACAGAGGTCTGTTCCAGAAGTCTCTGTGGAGGAAACGCCGTGGCAGAGTGACTGTGTGCAGAACACAGAACACCTGTTTGGTGTGGTGCAGCGCGATCCCCCCTCCCATGCTCTCCCCTCGCCTGCAAACACCTCCACCAGTCTTTGTTGAGGTTGATGGCTCCACCACGGAGCGCGCTGTGGTCAGCAGCCACTGATGCATCGGGATGGGCACGGTTTCGGTGGTCGGTCTATCTGGGTCCAGTTCATAGACAAAAGCGCTGCAAAAGTAGTCGTCATCATTGGGCCAGGAAATCCTGAAAACGCGCTCCTTTCTAATTTTCCCATCTGCAGGTCCTCCAGCAGCACCGATGCAGCATTAGTGTCCCCACAGTATTAATATGTTTATACATCAATCACTTTGACTGCCGCGCACCTTGTCGGAAATTAAGTATCAATGTGGTAAATATACAGTATTACCATGATGATCAATGGTAGATGAAGATGATGGTGAGAAAACTTTGATGAAAAGTTTATTTAACATATGGATCACCGCGAGCCTACGTCACAACCCGGAATTCACGTGACCACGAAGCTGGTCCCGGTGAAAACATGCATCGTATTTGAACGGCGTCTGATGGACTATGAGCCTCTAAAACTGCTTTTGCACTCTTTTTAATTTTTTTTCTCCGCCGGTCTGTCTTTGAAATATTATAGAAATGACGTCCAGTTATACTGAAAGTCTTACTGCCGACGCTAGAAGAAGATACGAAGCTAAACTAGTATCTGTTGGACTAAGTGATGCCCATCTTCTGCTGCTACAGCCTGGTTAGACGAACCTACCTGTACATAACAGCCTGATGATCAGTTTCCCGATCTCATGATGTATTTGGTTTCATCAGGTAAGCCCCGTGTTCAAGCCATTTATTTTTTATAGAATATTAATTTTTCCCCGGATTTTTAAGAAATGGTGGTATTTCTTTGATGTACTTCTCAGGAGTTTACTCTCATTGATAAAGCTATAAATTACCGGCAGTCTCATCTGTATGTAACTGGTTATGACTGTGCATGTTTATAATGCTGCAAATACTTTTCTGCCGCTTTTTATGCCTTTATTCTTATGTGGGAACATTGATGGCAGTAATCTGGATGAACGTGATCGTTAACAGTCCTGAGGAGACGGGAACAGCGGGCGGCGCTGTGATTCTCTACATCCACTGATTTAATGGTGTTTTCTATCATCTGTGCAAAAACAACTACAGGGTTTAAAAAGTGAGACCACAATATATGCTTTTTTTTTATCAGTCACAAAGTGATCCGAACATATTGTTAGATGTTTCCATGGTTTCCAGCGTGAACTGTCAGCATTTATGGGCTTGATAGCAGCTAGCCACATAGCATGTTGTTCGGGACTTTTTCTGTTGTTTTGGGAACTGGAACAAACATATTCTCTTGTCCGTGTGATAGATATGTTTATGGCAGCCATACACAGCGGGACATCTCGGTATTTCCAAAGTAGAATAAACGAAGATTGACGAGTAATGAAGCAGGTAATTCAGTGGCTCCCCTATGCAACGAAGCGATGTTTTCACCTGTTGCCTAACCGGATGTGACGAATTTGGCGAAAATTCCCGGATGCTCGCGGTGATCCATAGGCTAAGTTTGCTTACAGACCTTTTTATTTATTTAAAAAAGGTTCTTCTAGTTTCAGCTCACCTGCAGCATACTGTAAATAACGCTGCTGGTTTGAATCCTATAAAGCCAATACGATTGAAATTTGATATGAAGGGGGAAATAAACGTTTGAGTGTGACAGACCAAAAACAGAGACTGGACAGGGATCAATCTCAAGTCTCCTGTGTAAAAGTCATGTGCACTAACCACTCTGCCAAAGGAAAAGCTGGCAAAGCAGCAGCCAAGGCGCAATTTCTTAGATACAAGTGACAGGACCCCGCACTGCCAGCACGGGAATCATGATGCTGTGTGGTTTCAGTTCCCCACCTCACCATCTGTGTCGCCAGTTTCCCCAGTCTCCAAAACCAGAGTTAACGTGAGAGACCGCACATTTTCCGTCACCTTTGCTTCTTATAAATCACAACTTTTGCGTGAAAACTGGCGTACACCAGTTTCAGGCCCCGTTTTGTGTGTACGCAACGTTTATAAATAAGATCCCCGGTGACGTGCGCTCTCAACAGCGTTCTGTAACTAAACTGTCTAAAGTTCTGCCACTCATTTTGTCTCTGGATCTGATGGCCTACCTACACAGAGGATTGATAGAAAAAAAAAATAAAGGGGTTTGTGGAAAAATTGTGGATTAATTTCTGCCCTTGTGAACTCACATATTAAGATAAATTGTCCAGAAACTAGCTTAATAGGGCCACTTTATGCAACATTCTGTGGTATAGCATGATTTAAAGTCATATTTCTACCACTTACTGTCTTCCTTAATGTGAAGACGTCACCAAAACCTGAAAGATAAAATAAGATGCAGAGGAAAAGAAAAAAATAATGAATTAGATTTTTATTGCGCTTTTCAAGACACTCAAAGGGCTCACATTAGATCTATTATTAATTCCCTCCTTATTCATACTTGGTGATAGTAAGCTACGTATGTAACCACAGCTGCCCTGGGGCAGACTGACGGAAGCATAGCAGCCATTTCATGCCTACGGCCCCTCCATCGGAACATTCACACACATTCATACACTAGTGGTGCCCCCACTGGAGTTAAGGAGGGTTAAGTGTCTTGCCAAGAACATGACGACAGATTGCTGGGGATCAGGATTCAAACCGCCGATCCTTCGATCATTGGCCAACCTGCTCTACCACCTGAGCCACAGCCGCCCTCTAGTTAAATATTCCACTTAATAAAGCAAAGCTGCCTTAGAGTACAACTTTATCTATTTTTTAATCCAACCCGTGGCGTCACTTGACGGCTGTATTTTGCTTTATGTCACCAGCAGCAACTCAATTTCAATACACTGGCTGTTTTAATTAAACGTGCATCATGGCTAGTTCAGCAAAGAAACCAAAGCAGAAATCTTCAGAGAAAGTGAAGAAAAGGAAGACAGAAAGTGAAAAGAGCAAGAGAGGAGATCAGAGTCAACATAAAACTGACTTTTACTTGGTGGAGAAAGTTTAGAGAAGAGACAGGAAGCAAGATAAATGCTGAATTAGCCAGGGGGCGCTAAAGAGCGGAAATCTGGCAAAATACAGCAGCGTTGCTTTAAGCAAAACACAAGAAACTTAACTCATTTAGACACAGCACTTGGCTTTAAGCATACATTTAAAACCTGATGGTTTTAAAACACTGGGCAAAAAAATGTATCAGCCTCTTAACACAAAATACAGGATCCTATTATAAAAACCATTTAAAAATATAAGTATTTATTGTAAATGCATGACTTTTATGTGATCCACTTTAATTTCTACAGATTTTTTATTTGATAGGGTACCACATAACCACTTGAAGAATATACTGTAGATATGTTTTTCTTCAACTCTGTGATATTGTCCTCTGCTGATGTTGGGGATATACAGGGAAGCAGGGGTGAGGGTGGGGGGTAGTTGGGTGGGTGGGGTTATGATCTTTGAAAGGTAATCATGACATTCAGCCACTGTTGGCTTACCTGTGTTTTCATGGACTTATGGACAGCGGGGGAAAAAAATATTGAACATGTCAACATCTTTCTCAGAAAAAATATTTCTAGTGGAGCTATTGGCATGAAATTTTCACCAGATGTTGGCAATAACCCAAGTAATGCAAACATTCAAAGAAATACGAAACATTTATGTCCATGAATTATGTGTAATATAGTGAAATGACACAGGGAATAAGTATTGAATACTCTTTCTGAAATGTATTTAATACTTTGTTGGTGATTTCAGCCTCAAGACACCTTCTGTATGGAGAAACCACATAAGTATAATTTTGGTCCACTCTTCCACACAAACTGCCTTCATATCTTCAAGGTTCCAGGGGTCTCTTCTGTGAACTCAGATCTTCAGTTCTTTCCTAAGATTTTCAATTGTATTCTAGCTGGGTGACTGACTGTACCAGCTTTATGGACCAGCTGTAGCAGCTTTATTTTCTTTTTCTTAAACCAGGTGAGTCTGTCCTTGGCTGTGTGTTGGGATGGTCGTCTTGCTGAAAGATCCAGCCTCTTTTCATCTTCAGCAGCTGGCAGATGGCAGCAGATTCTGGTCCAGAATGTCTCTCTACTTTTCTCCATTCATTCCTCCTTAAATGATATGGAGTCTGCCAGTACCACATGCTGAAAAAAAAAACCCAACCCTGATGCTCCCACCTCCAAACTTTGCTGTTGCTATAGTATTTTTGGGCTCAAGTGCGGTGCCATTTCTCCTCCAAACATGTGTCTTACGACATCCGAAGAGTTCAGTTCTGGTCACATCTGACCAGACTGTTTTCCAGAATGTCATGGGTTTGTTCAGATGTTGTGTTGCAAACTTTAAATGAGCATCAACATGCTTTTTCTTCAGAAATGGAGTCTTGCGTGGTGTGCGTGCATAAAGGCCATGGCGGTTGAGTGCATTACTTCTTGTTTTCTCTGAAACAACTGTACCTGCTGATTCCAGGTCTTTCTGAAGCTCTCCACGAGTGGTCTTAGGCTGTTGGAAAACCTGATTATTGTTCTGACTCCTCTGAAATCTTGCAAGGAGCACCTGGCCGTGGCCGGTTTATGACGATGCCGTGTTCTTTCCACTTCCTGATGATGGCCCCAATGGTGCTCACTGGAACTTTCAGAAGTTTAGAAATACACCTGGAACCAATGCCTTCAGTGTGTTTGCAATAACAAGGTCTGTAGACAGCTCTTTGCTTTTACCCATCATGGAATGCTTGTTGACTGGCACCTTGGCAATGAGAAACCTTCTTAAAAGGCATCGATCAGGACTAAACCAGCTGATATTACTTTGCAATGATAGGGGACAGTAGGGCTGGACGATTATGGAAAAAATTATAATCACGATTATTTTGACGGATATTGAAATCACGATTAATATACACGATTATTCATTGATTTTATAAAAAAGTGTTTATTGAACCACATAACTCAACTTGAAAAATAACTTTTAAAAAATTAAACCGAAAATAAATTAGAAACAAGTAAAGGAGTAAAATAAGTATATTATTCAAAATAATAATAGCAATAAAAATGAAAACTAAGCCTACATGCGTTCCTGTTCTATCCTCCCTGCAGTTTGCTTCCTATAACTCCACCAGTCTGTTCACTTTACGATTCATTCTTTTTCTTCGATTACAGTGTTTTTATAATTGTGAAAAGGCAAAATTGAAATCACGATTAAAATTCGATTAATTGTCCAGCCCTAGGGGACAGGATTACTTTCTAAATACTGACAGACTCCGGCTGCTTTCTTGGCTTTCCAGACCATTTCTTCATCTCTTCAATACATACTTCCCTGGGTCATTTAATAAGATTTCTTTGTATGTGTGCATTACTTGGGTTGGTGCCGACATCTGCTGAAAATTTCATGTCAATAGCTCTACTATTACCCCCCTGTATATGGGTAATTGGATTACCTTCAAAAAATGCTATAAAATAATTTTAAAGTAAATGACTGATTTTGCCCTCATGCTACAAAGAGGTCACTGCAGGCCTCCGAGATAAATCACCCTGGTTACACTAGTTCATATTCTATTGTGTATGATGTATTTAATATAATTAAACACTGAAGCCTCTGCATAAGTGAAAGGACTAAAAACCAATCAGCCTATTGTTACACTTCATTTTTGTTCTACAGTGGTTTAATGGCAGAAAACAGTGACGGAAGCAACTGGCCTCAGATACTGGACTAAAAAATCTTTCTTTTGCTGTTTGTATATTAAACTGTCAGCATTCTTCAATAAGCTGGATCTCCTCTACACTGCCAGATATATGACATAATATTTCTGAAAGTGTACTTATGATAATATTCTTTCCTAACTGAATCATAACTCATTTATGGAACAATGTCATTGAAAGGCCCTCTGATCTCCACATAACTGTACAGAGCTACTTGTGTATGAATGTGAGCGCATGCCATCATAAGCTCTTATTTGAAGTCAAACGTATGCATATGAAGGTCTTCTAAAATAGAGAAGGGTTTAACTCCATACATTCCCTACATGACTGCCAAGTCTCCAGCCACGTGGCCTGTCTTTTTAGCAGATTGGAGCTGGGGTGCGATTATTGTCTTAACGGTAAAGAAAAGGAAAGAAAGTAGAGAAAAGTGCAGCTGATCTGTGTGTATCCCTGGTACCATGAATCACAGTGTAAACAAAAAGGGTTATCACAGTCCACAGAGCTTTCAAAAGCACACACAGATTTGACGACTTGAGACTTGCTGCATAACCTGTTGGTATAAGATTTCAACAGCTATTAAATTCTATAGGTGTTCATGATCACCAGCCTTTACATTCCAGCATATCAACACCACAGAGCCCATGCAGCTGAATGCACTGGTCTTTACGGATTCAGAACCTTTCTCAACAAATTAATGCTACTCCTTTTGAGCCCAGACTGACTCAGCAACATTACCAACTGCAATAAGAGCCCAACGCTCCATCCAAGCAAAACATTATTTTGAGAGTACATGCAATTAAAAAGAGAAGGTCTGAACATTGTGTGTCTATGTATAGAATCGTATTACATTTACTTGAAAGGAAAAAAAAGCTGTTTATCTGAAATAATAAAATGGAAAGTTTATACATTTACATAATTTTGCATTAAATTATTTTTTAATCAAAAAAATTATTTGATAAAAACATTTTTTTCGATAAAAAAAAATCTTGAAAAAAACATAACTGAAATACAATTTACTCAAAAAAAGAAAGAAAATAAATACTTTTATTGAAAAAATTAACCTGTTTACTAAAATTAAAGAAGTTATTTTTTCTTTTTCTATTAATTCTTTACATTTTCTGTTACTGGAAACCACCTGTGCCCGGCAACAGAGGCCCCTATGTGGGGTAAACTGTGTACTTAAAACGACAACAAAAAAAAAATCAATTTAAAAGCTGTTGAACACATTCAATAAGAACATACAAGCCCATACATTTTTCTGGTCTTGCAGTGCACAATTCTGAACAGCAAAATAAACAAAAACAGTACCAACAAAACATTCTAAACATCAATAAGTCTTATTGAATCTCATCCAGGTTGTTGTGGCAGAAAAAACTGATAAAAGACATGGAGTCCAGCTTCTGGGTGTAGTTAACCCATCTTTCCTTAAACCATCTCTTTCTTATTTATTTACAATCTGCTAAATAATTTTTATAATAAAATTTTAACTCGTCATGGCTCATAATTGTCATTTCTAGACACAGGTGAACATCTTTTCCTCCACATCTTCATGGATGGTGACAACAGGCATCGCTGCAGATGTGTGATCAAGTTTCTCCTCTTTGGATAACACGTGCAAACACCCGGGACACACACACTCACACAAACTGGACTTTAACGATGAGAGCAACCATACAAAAAACATGAACACACACACACACAGCTGATATACACTGTTAGGAAATACCCTCTCTCTCATACTCACACTCACGCACACGCACACAGAAGAACTGTAATACATGAGTCACAGAAGTCCTTCCTACGCGTTAAGCCTGAACAGGGCTTTAGAAATGAGGCGCAGAAAGGCTAGCAAACAGGTGGCAGCAGCAAAAGTAGGAAACAGCAAGACAGTGTCAAAATGTGTCATGTGCGCGTGTGTGTGCACGTGTATACGTGCATGCCAAGATCAGGGGTGAAGGAGGTGTAGTGTCTCGGCACCTGTTGCTTGACCGTGTACATGACCCTGTTGTTTTACATGAGCTAATTGGTTTCCACTATAACAACAGCACACACACACACACACACACACAAACACAATACATTATTCCTTCCCAGATACACACTTTAAATCAGACAAACACCATCCATGCAAGTGTAGCCTGCACGGCCAGTACAGGTGCGTCATGACAGAGAAGTGATTCAGGCAAAGACAGTGTGGACACACGACAGAGACATGACACTGACAGATGGAGGTATACACACATGGATGGAGGGAGGAAAAGACGAAAGGAAAGAGAAACAGAGAGGGACACTGACCAGAGTTTGCTTGTACCTCAGAGCCTTCCTTTCCGACGCATCTGCGGCCATTGACACACTGTCTCTGACCCAAAAATAAACCCAGCCGCTCAACGGGTGTCTCAGCATTACCAGGACCGCTCTGGACGCTCTTTCACACACATACACACACAAAAAGGCATGGATCATCTCTCTCTGACACACACACATTTCACATACGTGTGAACTGGTTCCAGCTGTACTTACTGTAAGTTGGGATTCCCACAATAGTGTGACCAGATGTCCACGTTTTATGGACCAGTGCCCATTTCTGATGGTCTCTCCCGGGACAACTCCAACCAGGGAAACATCTCTTGCCAACAAGTTTGTCAACTCTCAAAGTTTTTGGTTTAAATGTAATGTCTCACACTTTCATGATGCCTGAACAAATCTAACAGCAAAAAAAGGGAAACAAAGCTGACAAACCAGATAAATGGATTCATTTCTCCGCAGGATAAAACCTGGACACGATCAAATCGTGGCAAAGAATCTGCAGGAATTTCTCTTCAATGCAGACATCTGTAGCAGATTTACAAATTATGGCTCATTCAAGAAACTCCAGAGAAATAAGAAAGCTGTTCCAAAAACACTTCTTAAAAAACAACACCAAGAAAAATACATTTTCAGACTGCAACCATTCATCAAACTTTGCTGCCATCTTTTTTAAGACATTGCAACCAAATTGTACAACTTTGCGCAGAACTTCAAAATAGAGATTCACTGATCCAGTTTTTTTCCATCCAATCTGATACCAATACCTGGACTGAGCATATCGACTGATACCCGATACCAATCAAACTGTTGAATGAATAAACCATATAACTTTCCATGTGAGTGAAGGCATCAGGTTTGATATAAACATTTAGCTTTGCTCTAAAAAATAGCAACAAATTAACAGATATAAACATACTTAGTAATATTCATCAATAAATAAAGTGTACATTTATCATGATATTGATAAAGACAGAAACAACTGGATCGGAATGCTGGATTGGCCAAATTCATCCGATATCTGATCCAGATAATTTGTCAGGATTGGAGCAGATATCCGATCCAAGTATCAGATCGGTACATCTCTACTTCAAAATGAGTCCATTTCTGTTTGTTTGTTTAAATAGAAAGTGTGTATTTGCTTGGATTATGTATTGATATGAGGGTGAAGATCTAAAGTAATAAATGTCATTAAACAGACTCATTATACTTTCATTCTCCTGCTTTCCCCTTTTAAAAAATGGTTCATTTATGATGAAGGGAAATGAAGAACCATAATTTAGTAAAATAAAGAAAAGTAAAAAAAAAAAAAAAAAAAAAAGTAAAATAAAATATTGATTTTGAGTTGTGGTTTAAAAATCGTTTAGGGGAAAAAAAGAACTGTTCCAGATAAAAAAATTAGAGATAATTCACAGTATTAAATGTTGCACTTTTACTTGGCAGATAAAATCATTCAGTACTTAAAAGTATTTTTGTGTTTTTATTCTATTTATTTGGATGATTAACAACCCTGTTGTGTCTATTTTCCATCATTCTAGCTACATTTTCTTGTTTAATTTTCTTTTGTCGTCCGGTCGACCAGATCTCATCAGTGATAATCCTCTTTTCACCATAGTTTGTGTGTAGACAAACAAAACAAAAATCCAGTTTGCTAGAATAATGATTGATAAAGAAAATGAATTATTTATGAATAATGATGTGTCACACGACTGCTGTCAAGTTACTGTTTATTTTTGTGTGTAATACCTAGAATTCAGGCAGCTGCTGCACCGTGACAGAGACGTCTGGTCTGACATTAGTTTTAGCTAAACCCCACCCACATTAAGTTCCTGCTATAGCAAGAAAAATTTGCTTAATCAATTACTTTGAGTACCATAAACTTGAAATCATCATGTTTGGGGAAAAAACTAAACTAAGTTCGCGTGAAGTATCTCATCTATATATCATGTGAAATAAAGCACGTCAAGTTTCCTCAACCTCATTCACTTAACGTAGCGTAATCAGATTTATCAAGTTCAAAAACTTCTACAACCTTAAACCATTCCAGTTATTAAGGGAGTGATTAAGTAGAAAACTTAATTTTTTCAAGTCAGCAAGTTTGTATTATCTTTATGGAAAGCCAACTCGTTAGATTTTTCGGTGCAGGCTTTTTTTCCTTTAAATAATGATTTCAGGTGACCCCCCCGGTTTGAGAACCACTGCCATAAACTGAAATAACTTTTGAAGTTATCACTTATTAGCTATGATTAAAAAGCTACCATGTAAAGTTATTGCTTTGGGCGAAATGACCTCATGTACCATTCTTACTTGCACTACAGCTGAAGAAGCCTCTGACTGAACACATTTATATGTTTGAGTGTTGTCCGTTAGTTTCATTGTTCCCAATATTTTATAAAACTAAACATCATAAAATATCGGGAACAAACTTTTCTACCTTTTTTCAAATAAGAGAAAGTGTCATCTTCAATCAAAGCAAGCATGAAACAAGAAAAGCAGGATTTATTTTTGCCTCATCAGTTTTTTCCTTGACAAAACTAGAAAAGGGAGTACTTGACAAAGTGACAGTATTAGTGCTGACTCAGCAAAATCTGCCAGAGCAGTTTTATTTTTCTGTATTAAAAGCAAAGGAGACTAGAAACTCAAACTGTAGCGAGACTTAAATCTGCAGCCTCCAGAGGCTTAAAACGATATTTCACATCAAAGTGAATCTGTAGTGAAACATACCCAAGTGCTTTCAGTATTTATGGGTGTGTCGTTACACTGAATAGAATTTTTAAAAAAGAAAAGAAATAAGGGAGGAGGATGAAGGTGGCCCAGCAGGTGACACCAGGTGAAAAGTCATGATTATGTAGCATGAATACTGACCACACCACCATCAGTGGTCACACCTTTAGCTTAGATAACACACCCAAAGCAAAAACATCACAGGAAAAAAATCTGTACAATCAATTTCTACTTGTAGGATCTGAAAAAAATCACGAAGGATTAATAAGTTTAACCCCTTTTTCTACTATGCTGCACTCCTTAGATTTTAGACTGTATTTTAATCTATAATATCCGATGTAAAAATAAGTCTGATGATAGAAGTTACTTCTATCACACTTTACTTGTCCTTGAAATTTATGTGCATATAAAACTAAAATATTCATACAAAGGAAGTGCAAGAAAACCAAACACAGCTTTTAAAATGTGCTTTTTCCATTGTGTCAGTGGATGTTGACAAGATAATAAAACTATTGTAGGAATCAGTAATAAACTATCTTGTGCTCTTCTGCTTAATAGAAACCATGAAGTTTCTACAAGATTAAAAAAAACTGACAGACTGAGTGCAGCCTGCACATGAGCACATGAGCACACACCTACTCACGCATGAATGATGCAGAGAGCATATAAAACACTCACCGAGTGCGGGTGTGTGCAGGTGATAAGGGTGACAAGGAAGAAGTGTTGGGCAGGTGGGTGTGGCAAACCTGGGAGATAGAGAGAGGCAAGAGGAAAAACAAAGTGAGAGAAACTGGTGACAGCAGAACAGAATCGGCATAAAATCACTCGCACCTGAAGCGGAAATGTGCCCGTCGACTGCACTGAAAACACTGGAACAAGTAAGGAAACATGAAAACTGAAGCTTGGATTTATTCTTACAGTTCTCTACCTAGAAAGCAATCTGAGCAACAAACGAGACATTTGGAGAACACAGAGTTGGATACCTGACGAGTCCCTGAGAGCAGTGAGGTAAGATGTAAATACGGTGGCTCAACCACTGAAATTCTGAACACTTTGTTTTTTTAAATCAGATTTTACAAATGAAGCACTTTTTCAGTCTAAAGATATTTCTGCACTCATGAGTAAATAGTTTAATTAAGGAAAAAGATTACAATCCCTTTAATACTTTCAATATAAACATGGACACTGACAGATAAATCAGCTGTTTTGATGCAGGAGTTTGTTTGCATGAGCAGACGTGTCTGTGTGTGTACAGTCAGTGTCTGCTTCCACTGACAGCATGTTGTGAGGTGACCTGCTGGTTTTTGCTGGGCATGCAGGAACAATATATGTTGGTGTTAGTTTTTGGAAAACATGAATGTGAAAGCACAATGCAGACAAACTGGTTCAGTGACATAGACTGGAGCTAAAGGGCAAATAACAGTGTCTGCGTGCCGCCGAGTGTGTGTGTTCAGCCTTCAGAAATGCTTGTTACATACCAATGTTGCTTTGTAAGGATGTGTGATCATGTACTAAAGTGGGCGTGCACTCATTGAGGATGATACGGCGTTATTAACGTCACCTGAAACATATTGTACAATACTGTACATTTGCAAATATCACTGTGGAAACTACTGTTTTGCTGAAACTACTTGGAAAGTAAAGAAACAGAAAGGTAGGCAAGCAAACTACACTTTATCATAATTAATCCCCAAGATATCGTTTCCTCACAGCACCATCAAGCCAGATTATATTGATACAGTTAAAACAAATAGTGAGGGAAGGTGTGTGTGTGTGTGTTTGATAGAGAATGTGTAATTATTTGTATAATTGTCATTTTATTGAAATGTAGCCGATTTTAATATGTAAAGCACTTTGTGCTACTCTTGTATGAAAAGTGCTTTAGAAATAAATTTCATTCATTCAAATTTCATTCAATTAATCTTTTATTTAGAGTAGCTTAACAGAAGCTAAATAATCTAACCGGTTTTAGATCATTTAACACAAAATATGAGGTAATCGATGTCATAAAAATCTATTTTAAAGCTGAAATTATATATTGCAAAAACTCAAAATCTAGTATATAAGTATATTTGTCTAGTTTCTAGTCCAAATATCTCATTACACTCGTTAAAAAAAATTTCAGTGAGATATAAAAACTTGACAATACATCTTAAACATCATGAGTCAAACAGTCTTTGAAAAAAAAAAAAAAAGTCAAATCTCAGATGAAAAACTTACTATGAGACACAAAACCTTATAATACTAGTAAAATATAGCTAAGAATGAGTTTTTCCAGAAATCTTGACATTAGCTGGAAATCTTATTTCAAGAGAATTTTTACTTGTTTCATTGGCAGATTTTTTTTGTGCTTTGCAAGCAAAGAAATCTCGTTTTAACTATTTTTTCACTTATTTTAAGAGTGGCCTTTTTTTCCAGTGTAACAATAGAGTCACACAAATTTAAAGGACAAATCTGTGCATCTGTTTCTGCCTTTTTATTGTAGTTAACACTCGCTGCGTTTACATAGCACAATTTTGATCCGATCTGATGCCAGAATAAAAATCCATCATGGAAACATGTCAGCTGATCCAATCGGCGTCGATCGGTAAGAATTTTCAATCCGATCAAGAGGGGTGGTTCAAACCTCTTACGATCCAATCAGCAGGAAAAAAATGAGCATGTAAACACTCATTCCGATCATTTCTGTGGAATTTTGTCTCTGTGCATGCTTGAACTACATGGGAGTTGTATGATGTAGCAGATTCAGGGAAGACGGTGGAAGCAAAACAGAGCGGGACTGTGGCGGATGCGACCCCGGATAGCAAATTGCGGAGTCATATAGAAGTCCACTTGCACAGCGGAACAGATCTGCTGATGATCCCCGTTCTGTCTGGAAATTCTGGTGTTTGGTGGAGCACTGGCAGACCTAAAGCTGTAGCTGCACCTCTGCCCCAGATCCATGGATCCATTCATGATCCTGTGCTTCAGCTGAGGGTCCAGTACGGACCTGTTGTATGACTGGATTATTTAATCCAGACTGAAAAAATTTAATGATTATTGAGCAATTTGACGGTCAAAAGATTATAAATCAAAAAAGGAAACCCTTCTTGTTATTTGCAAATTAACTAGGGGCCATTGCGCATGTCAAAAGCATCATGAACATATCTGTCCATCAAGTAAACACAACCGATCAGATCACTTTTCCCACCGTCCATGTAAACACGTCAGCTGGAAGCTCTAACTGGAAACTTTTCAATCTGATAGATGGATCATTGCCCATGTAAACGCAGCTACTGATACAGTTGTGTCTGACTGAATCTCAATCACAGCCTGAGGCAGGCAGATGTCCCCCCTCCTTCCCCTTTGCCACATTTGCTAAACAAATCAGACAAACAGGTGGGGAATAGTAAACAAGCCTGCACCTGAAAAAGAAATAGTTTGTGGCCTCCTGGAGGCAGTGAGCGTGTCTCTCGATACCACAGGGGTATTTGAGCTGTTGACCTCAATTTCTGAATACACAAAGCTAATATTTGTGAAGTATACTACGTTCCCACTTCCCCTCAGTTTGCTGTTACTTCATGTTTTCAGTATTTGGATGCATTTTACTTCCTTTTTTTTTCCTTCCACTGTTTGATGTTTTAGACCCACAGTTACTTAAGTTACAATTATAAAAGCATTTGTGTGGGAATTTCTGAGGCTAAACTCATTTTCAGGGATGACCTTGAAATAAAATAGTCAGTTAAAAGAGTGTGTGAAATGCATTTCACAGCTTATGAGAAACGCTTTCAGGTAAATAAGTCCAGGGTGCATCAGTGAGATGTGAGACACTAAATAAGCTGCTGAATGCCTGGTTTTACTTTCAAGGCTTTTATGGCTTTTGGGTCACTGCTGAGTTGTGGTTATGATGATCTCTTCTACTCTATCATATATGTAACCGATAGCTTTGGAGAATGAGTCTTCAAGCACTTTCTCCTTATTTTTGTAACATGATTCCAGATTCCATGCATGTGTAGGTAAAGAAAAGGCCACAGCAAATTCTTGTCTTTGAAAATTTCATAACTCTCCCTGAATGAACTACTTTATTTAGACGCTATGTGTGGTACAGTTAGAGGTGGTTACTGCGTTGGGGATTTAAGATTGCTGCTGAGCAGAGGAAATGTTGATCTGTCCCTCCAGCTGATAGTAACGCTGATACAACTCTGCTCCTCTCTTCCTCTCCAGCATGACATCCAACTCCACGGCCGATAATCTGTGTGAACCAGATGACAAACTCTGCAGTAAGGACACAATATCTACTCATCTCTCTCATCTTTATTTATAATTTCCTTTCCATGTCCTCCTCCATGTCTACAAACTACCTCCATTTATGTCTTAATCTTTCTCAACTAACCTGAAACATGCAATAATATCAGTCTCTGGTAACTTGTGCAATTACTTCAAACCTCTACTTATAACAGAATCACAACAGTTGTTTTATCTTAGCTCTGGAGTTATAAAGCTTTATTATGTCCAGCAACAGAGCTGAGCTCAATTATAAGTGGATAAAATTACATAACATTTGAAAAGCAAACGGAGCAGATCAGAAAAGGTGTGACAGCTTCCAACCCAGTCGCATGACAGAACTGGTCCACAGTGCAACGTGTTATTTATACATTTTTCTTACTCTGTTTCCTACACAGCCACAGCTCAAGTTTCCATTCGTCACCACACCGTGTTACATCTCTGTACATGCTCCCACATAATAACACCCACCATTCACACCCAAGTAGTGTTTAGCTACATATAAGTGTTTATTTACCTATAAATACTTACAATTTATGGTTTGAGACCAACTCTGCAAAACATTTTCTAGTCTCCACACTTTTCTACTTCACTTTCACATTCAACTCCTTTCCTTTCAGCTGCATTGCCATGTGCAGTTAGAACAGTATTTTTAGCTTGTTTCAGAAAATTTGTGGTTATTCAGCTACAAAAATCAACATTAGCAGTGTTAAAAGTTGGTCCTTGAGGGCCACTGTCCAGCAGGTTTTGAATATTTAGTGCTGCAGCACACCTGAATCAGACTGATGGGACAACATGCTTGTGCAGCTTGACAACAAGCTGTTAGAAATCTGTTTGGTTTAAATTAAGTGTGTTGAAGCAGGGAAACATCTAAAACCTGCAGGACTGGAGCTGGACACCCCTGATCGGCATACTTGCACAATTTACTGTTCACAGATTTTCATTCTCATTATGCCACAATAAGACAACCATCCTGTCTTTCTACACTCAAGAGACTCAAGGGGTTGAAGCTTACATCCGAGTCAGTGTTGGGAAAGTTACTTTTAGAAAAAAACTTTTACTTATTCTTTACTTCTTAAAAAAAAGTGATGCAGTACTTAATATTTTTCATAAAGGATAACTATCATGTTACTTGTTACTTTTACATTACTTTTTTGTTGCTTACGGTGGGCTTGTTCTTCGAAGTGTCACATGAATATGTGATGTTTATTTATTAAACACCAACACCAGAATTGGCTGCTGTTGTCATGGTGACATTGTTACATCTTTGTGATTTTTCCAGCTTATACTGCAGTTGCAGATGCTCACAAATTGGCTGTTTGGAGGAGTCTATTTTTCCGAGTTGAATGCCAACGACCTGATAATGACGCCACCTACTCACTCAGATATGAGGCAATCTTTAACGCACCATTTATCATGTACCGATGTGGTCTGACAGCTCGTGAGTCGTGACTATTATGCAAGCTCGCATGTGGCTGGGAAGACGGTGTTGCTGTCAGATTCATAAACCTAAAGAATGCATCCATGGTCAAATTTGTCCCTGAGAAAAGTAACATTGTGCCAAATTATAAAGGAATCTGTGTTTCATTTCCAAATTTCCAGCAGATACTCATTACACTATTTTTTACCCAAAAAGTAGCAAGTACAAGTTACAACACTGATGTTAGTGTTAAGGCATTGCCATTAATCAGATTATCATCATTTAAGACCAACATTGAAAAACTCGTAACCTGTCTTAAAGTCTAACTGGGATACTTTTCCAGGAACGAACCGGTGCGCACATTCTGAACTTTGCGCACGAACATTTTGGAGACGGAGAAACTGGCGGCACCGCTGGTGAGATGATGAACTTAAGCCACGTTCATGCATTTAACCATTAATATCAGACTGTAGACCCTCGTAAACCCTCGTATGGTCCTCAAATAAGCCATACAACCCATAAGCACCCATTCAGGACTTACAGCACAGTGTGTTCGAAGTGTATGTTTATCTTCAAATTATGTAGCAATGACAAGTTTATCTATAAAGCAAATTAATGTACAGGATAATTCAAAATGCTTTACATAAAACATAAAAAGCATTGCAGCAGGGGTGCAGAAGAGAAAACATCAAAACGTAAAAGAATAAAAGATTATTGTTCCATTAATTGTGACAAGCTGTATAGCAATTACTGTAATTACTGAGTAAACATAAATACTGCAGTGACACTGGTGCGTAATGCTTTACAATGGATGCGCTGGCATTGCTTGAAGACTATGCCAATGGCAGGATCAGGATAGAGAGTCTTTAGAGACTATGAGGATTTTCTGGCCAATGATGATGACCGGCTAATAATCACATTTACTTTTGCAGCGCTTTTGTCTATGAACTGGACCCAGATACCCTGACCACCGAAACCGTGCCCACCCCGACGCATCAGCAGCTGCTGACCACAGCGCACTCCGTTGTGGAGCCATCAACCTCAGCAAAGACCGGCGGAGGTGTTTATAGGGGAGGGGAGGGCACGTGAGGGGGAATCGCGCTGCACCACACCAAACAGGTGTTCTGTGTTCTGCACACAGTTGCTCTGACACGGCGTTTCCTCCACAGCGACTTCTGGAACAGACCTCCGTTACATCATCACCGCCACAACAACCTGCTGTCACTCAGCAGACTTACGTTTATCTGCGTTTCCTGTGACGCCCAAATGAAATGATTTTGTGAGGCTCCACTTCACCAACAAGCACCTCTACTTCCGTCTCCGCAAAATGACGTTTAAATTTCTTTTCGATCGCCACAATTCAGTTTTAAATGCCTCAGATCAGCTGGCGTTTATATGCAGAAACATCCATGAGGTACTTTGCATTGACCATTTATGGTAGAATGTGGGCGTGTAGGAGGCGGAATATGAGCCAAATTCACCTGCGCAAACTTCCAGGAAGAGTGTGATTTATAAAGGGGAAATTGCTTGAATCTGTGCGTACGCACGGTTTTATAAATCTGAATATTTTTTGGCGTACGCAAACTTTTGGTTTTGGGCGTATGTACACTTTTAGTGAAGATCCTACGCAAAGTTTTATAAATGAGACCCCAGGTCCTGGGCCACGGTGTCGAGCCAGCAGGTGCATGTGTGTGAAAAATCACATCTTTACAACTTAAATGGGAAGCTCAACCCTTTCAACTGTTTTTTTTTTTCTCATGATCTGTTTTTCAGTCTTTTGCTGATTTAATTTAAGCAATTTTTTGGAAACGAAAGGGAAAAGGCTGGAAGTCCCTGCTTAAAACAAACATGTGAGACTTTGAGGAACAAGGTTCTTCAAAGTTCAGGCCAAGCCTTAAATGAGCAAGACAGGAAAAATCATTTGTCATTCCACAAAGCTGTGACCACTCCTAAAAATGTGCCAGAACCAGAACTTGGTTTCTAAGCACACCAGAGGCTTTACATGCCTGCCTTTTCTTAGAAAAGCAGCTAGAAGGTATTTGGTGTAATAATAAATTAATTCTCAAAAGCATTAAGTAAAGGAGCCATTATAAAGAAGACATGATCCTAAAAAAATTACAAGGTTTTAAGTTATACAAAGAGCAATTAGGAAGGTGCACAGTGTTCTCCAGAAAGCCCCCATATCTACATAAATACTTGTGTTTAGTTTTTGAATAAATCTGCTCATAAACAGTTTGAATTGAAAACAGAGCAAATAAATGTGGAGGTTGTAAGCCTTAACTATTGATATACGATGGGGCGTCTCAGCTGGAAGATGTAATCAAAGGACAGGGGTTGTATTAATTATCTGGATGACAACACATGACTGATCCTGGTTCTTTGAAACCAGTTTCGCTTTAGCCCGGTTATGTTGGTGGGAGTGTCAGTGTTAATTATCAACCAGGTAATGCAGCAAAAATGAATGATGCAATGACAAAAATCAGAGATGCACCAGTAAATTCCTCCATCCAATCTGATGCTCTGCGTTTCTAAATCCCGTCGTTACAGCCAACAAGACACACTACAGTCTTGTTTATTAAATGAAAAATCCTGTAATGTATGAAACGTGTTGCAGAAAGAAACATCTCAAGATTAAAAACTTGAGATGTTTTTAATCTTGTTTTTAAGCTCATGTTTTTCTCGTTACTTTCAAATGTTCAAACTGCCTTGTGCACTTACCTCACAGCCAGCCACACAAACCTACTCACTTTGTCATACGGTACATTTTTTCCTGAAAAATATTAAACTTAAATGCAGTTGAATCTCTAGTCCATCTCACTAAAGCTGGAATAAGGAGAATGTGGTGGTTTATAAATATTTCAGTGTGGGAAGCAGGTGTGTGTTCATGTTTCTGAGCAGAGACGTTCTGTTGCTCTGGCTCTGAAGAGTTACCTCAAATTACCCAAAGACTGGGACGTCATCATGTTGTCACACACGTGTGGCTGCCCCCATCCGTTGAACCATCATTAATGTGTAAAAATTTAACAAACACCAAGTTTAGCTTATAAAAGACTGATCAGACGGATTAGTCTCAATACAGTTTATTTAGACATGGCCCAAATCATCTCTGTAATCTAGTTAAGTTCAAGTTCCAGCCATACACAACCACAGTTCCCCTCATCATTATGAGGTGGTGCATTGGAAAATATATCTAGTCAACCACCTGAAAAGAATTTTAAAAATATTTTTGATTCTATTTAGAAGATGAAAACACTCGTGTTACACAGTGAACTTCATTCCCATCGCGAGAACGGGCCAACAAGCAGAATCTACTCACCAGTAAGGTCTTAAAGCTAAAACTCAATCTATTATTCTTTGTGGGTTTTACTAATGCTAATCCAGACTTGAACTTGAAGAATATTTAGAGCAACTCCACAAGAAAAAGAACATTTTAGATTAACTTTTTTGCACTCCAGTTTTTGTCACAGCATTTCAATAATTTTGGAAAAGTTAATTCTTATATCAGGTTTGAAAACGCGACATGACTTTACAACTGTATGTAGCAACCACAAAATGTTGACATCAGTCATTATCCCGTCATATTCACACTGAAATGCTGTAATAAGTAAGCTACCTGTTACAGGTTACCTGGTTACCTGTTACCTGAAAACCTGACAGACTCACTAAAACAGACTAATGATGATGAAAGAAAACTGTTTTTGGGCGCATTACATATTCACCATGACAGTCTCAAGAATTTTTGTTGGTACCTGCCTCCTTAAACTATAAACCTGTGTGAAACACTGACAGCTGTGTATATTTTAACCAACTGTATGTAAAGTCTCTAAATAGTGTTTGTCAAGGATACAGATGGTTTTTTGTGTTTGTTTGTTTGAAATATAATGTATTTCAGTCTTAACTATGATGGCTTTTTTCTTTTTTAAGGCAAGGCAGGTTTATCTGTATGGCACATTTCACGTACAAGACTATTCAAAGTGCTTTACATACTGCAAAACATAATGCCTGCCGCACACGAGAGCTTTCTGCTGAGCTAAAAACCTCTCGAGGCTGTTTGTTCAGTAGATAGCTCGCCGTGTGCACCTGATTTTTGGTGAGTTTTCTGCCTCATGGGGCCATGAGGTGAAAATCAAACAAGTTTAACAACTCACCGTGTGTGCTCAACTTGAGCGGTCTGCTGAAGGCAGAAGTTCTAGCGACCAATCGAAACGCGTCCGCAGATCATATGGGACATTGTCCCTTGCTGTCCGGCACCCTGTGGAGGACAGCATCCCAGGTGAGAGATAATGGGTACGATCTCTCATCCCTGTTGATGGATCTTAGGGCTCAACTTTTGCCCAGTTTATCACCATATTATAAACTGGGAAAAAGCAAAGGTCATCCACACTGAAAGCAACAAAAACCATCACTGAATCAGGGAGGCAACTAAATCAGGAGGCAAGCCCTGAGGATGGTCCTGGGGGCTTGCCTCCTGATTTAGACAATTAAAACAGACATTATCTGTATAGATAGCATGAACCTGATCAGCTTGGTTTCAAAATTATAAAAAGCCTTTTTTTTTTAACATGGTAAAACTTTTTTTTTTTTTTTTTTTAAATTGCAGTTAAAAGAAAAGCAAACTTTTTCCCACTTTAAACAGAAGTCCTACATCAAGTAAAAAAGAAATCTGCACTCCTGAAGAATCAAAAGAGACCTTGAAGATCACTACAAAGGACCCAGAAACCCTTCAAGAATAATTGGTTTCCTATTTGAATTGGCTTTGAATCTTGAAAATGCAATTGCTTTCTTTGTTCCCAGTGCTGAGCAGAGAAGAAAAGTCTCATTGTAAAATCATATTTCAGGCTCCTCCTGTTCATAGCAGAAGTGAACAATTAGAACGACAATGAAAGGTTCAGATATTGATCAAATCCAAAAACATTACCATTGAAACAGATGCTTAAAACATCAGACTTCGGTTTAGAAAGGCATCAAAATAGAAATGAATGGCATACAGTAAATGCAACATAGTAATATAATGCCTTTGGAGGAGTTCACAATCATAGTTTCAATCAGGCAGTTCTGACCTTTATTTCAGCCACTGATTCCTTATAATGGACACTGCTGCAGGTCTTATCCTGTACTTTAGTTTTCATAAATGTCAACCTGTCCTGACATTTCCCGATTTCATAAAAATAATAACGGTTGGAGCAGAGAAACAGTTCAGAAATAAGATTTTGTATTCTTAACAATCTATAACCGCACACATAGAAGAAAAAGTAAAATATATACTGTATATATATTTTTTTAGGCTTTTTGGTTAACAAGCTTTTATTTACATCTGTGATGGACAAATCAAAGATGTCATAGTGAAGATATTGATAGTTGGATTTATATGCAGACAGTCTGCCAAATTACAGTCATATCTGGCTATATACAGTAACAACACATCAACACTAGTGTAAATAAATGATGAAGTAATGTCAAGACAGAACATCCTGTCATCATGAGACAACCTTTTCAACAGCCAACAGTGAAAGTGCTGCGAGCTACTCTGAAACTAAACCTGCTCAACCTTTAATCACACTCTGAATAGGAAAGTTTAGATCTCTGACAAACGTGCGCTCAAACATTTGCAGCAGAGGAGCATCTCTGTAGTATTGTGACATCACAAAAGTGAAAGGAAGTTTTAAATCCACAGATTTCACTTGGATATGAAATTTACACTAGTGGTGAGTGGTTCACAACAAATATTGATAATACTGATACCGATGATGTTATCAATATTAATTGATACTAGTGCAATTACACTACTCACAAAATTAGGGATATTTGGCTTTTTGTGTGATGTCAGAATGAAACTAAAATCCACAACAACTTTTCCAGGTGAACTGAATTAGACTCTCTACAAACATTTCAATGCACATGTACATTGTTCAATGGTTAAATATAGTCATCCTCAAAATTATTCATATCCTCCAGTTAAAGAAGGAAAAAAAAATCAAATGTCAGTGAAATAAGTTGAAAACTGACAAAAGTAACAGTAATAGGAATAGAAAAAAAGATTATGATAAAAAAAATCGTATGTATTTATAAAAAAAAAAAAAAAAAAAAAAAAAAATATAGATGGCTTTTGATCGATAATAAAAAAAAAAAATTGGAAGGAACTACTTCTATCTCGCTGAAAGAAAGACCCCCCCCCCCTATTCAAACTCGCGCCGGGAGAGGCAAGAAAACCTAGAGAAACGGTTGGAGGAGGGAGGGAAATATAATTTAAAAAAAACAATAAAAATTCTATGAAAATAATTACATTGATTTAGAATTGTGGTTGAACAAAGACATTTAAAACAAACACACAAAAAATAAATCAAGTAAACAAGCATGATGGGGCTCCCAAAGCAAAATTTTTTGAGCAACACTTTGAGACATTCACTGTAATCAGGTATTTTCTCTAATGTTCAAAAAGACTTCTGGTCCACTGTTCATGAGAAAGGTGCTCTAATGTGTCTGGGACAGTTTTGTTTGTGTTTTATTATTATTATTATTTTCAACCGCAATTCAAAAGACGTTTTTTTTTTCACTTTACTATAATTTTGTAAATTTCTAATTATTAGTTTTGGTTTCTTGCTATTTAAATTACTATTGCTACTCTAAATTTAACCTTTTATCTAATTGGAGGGTATGAATACTTTGAGGATGACTGCATTTATTGCACATCATGCTGTTCTCCAAAAAGGCGACTTACAACAAAAGATATAGAAGCCATGACTTGACCTCTAAATGTTCTGATTTATCTGATTTCTCTCTTCATCATCCTGTTCACATTTAGACGTCATCAGACCAAAAACAACACCGAACACGACAAGTTATTGAGGCATTGTCATTTTTTTGTCATGGTATACTGTACCCACAAGTGTTGTTAGCTTTATCTTTCAATAAATTGTTTGAGATGGAGGAATTACCACATTATAATTCCAGTTGAATGTCCAACATTCATGATATAATATCAATACGGTGTCAACGTTTTACATTTTCCTTAAATCCTAACTGAAAATTTAATATCCCTAACTTTGTGTGAGAATGTAAGGCTTGAAAACTATCAGAATCTTCATGAATATGACTGACAAAATGGTTTTTGATGGATTCAAATTACTGCTATAACAAGGCTCCCTATGGTCCCCAAATCAGCTTCTCTCACTAAGATGATGCAATTCTAATTTCAGACTTTTAAAATGACTCCAATAATGACTTTGTATCTGTAAACCTACTTAAAAATTCTAAATATGAGGCTGTAAACTATTACAAGCTTCATAAATGAGGAGGATATGTGGTTTTTGATGGACTTGGTTCACCTTGATTACAAGGCATCTCTATGCCAAAAATCTGCTTTAATCATCAGGATAACGCCAAATTCTGATTTTTATGGTGTGGATAATAATTTGGTTGTTTACACAACATGAAGTTTTAAAAAAATAGTGTATAGATTCCAGAGAAAAATCTCTTTGCATAAATCTGCTAATTTGACCGACCTATCAAAAAGTATTGGTATCAATGCCAGTATCAACTATACCAGCTCTTTACTTACTTGGCATCAAATCAATATCAAATCTTGCAGCATCACACACCCCTAATTTACACACTTAATTCTGTCTCTCTCTTTAAGTAACACGGGAGTATCAGCTAGAAGTGATCATTGTCCCTGCGCTGCTCCTGCTGGGCACCCTCATCACCTTACTGCCCCTGTTTCTGCTGAGGTACTGCCGTACGGGGGAGAGGACGCGAGTCACAGCTCCACAACGCTATCACCACTCAACACACAGACGCACTAACACACACAACCACAGACACCACCTACGAGGCATAGATGGTAAGCAAGCACAAGAGATTGTGTTGCTTTAAAACTTTATATTTCATAATGTATTCATGCAGATTTACCAGGATGTTCTTTTCAAACTTTTTAATGTCTTTTTATCTCTCATAAGCTCCACCTGGGATTAACCCGCTGGAACACGAAGAGGTGCCAATGAAAGTTCAACAGACACGGCCAAATATCAAACCAACCCTGACTGCAGTACCGCAGGTGTCCACAGAGAGGCAACATGGAGCCTTTAGCCAAGTCACTGCTCTGCCACTGTCATACTCCATGAAGCCCAATGACACAGTAAACCTCTACCGAGGCCGCATGGACAGCAAGAACGTCATCCTGAGGGTGCTGAAAGGTAAGCTGAGCTGTTACAAACAAAGTCTCATGACTTTAGTCCATTTACCGCATCTCCACCTTAGAAGCGCAAGGAAAAAAGTGTTTTCTCTAAGGTGGAGTGGACTAAATGTGTAATAGAGTATCAGTAATTGTGAAACAGGGAAGTTTATCTGCTGCTTGGTGAAACTCTAATCTGCTCTGTTCTATAATCCATCTTCTTCCCCAGATGCAGCAAGCAGCAGAGAGAAACAGCACTTTTTGGGGTTTGCTTCCTTCTTGTCAGGCCTGGGGCCGCACCCCTTCATCCCTCTGCTGCTGGGAGTTGTTTCAGTACAGTCGCCTTTAATAATTGTGGTGGAGGAGCTACAACACCGAGACCTGCTGGGGTTCCTGTGGAAATGCAGACAGGTACGGCAATATTTATGTTATCTAGAAGAGATGATTCATGCTAGGGATGCATGATATTGGAATTTTGGCCCATATTTGATATGCCGATATTTTAAAAATGATGTGGCTGATAACCAATATCGATACTGATATCAAAGCTGAAAAAAATAAGCAGTAATTGCAAATAGCAGTTTTGTTATCCGTTCCCGACACTTTGAAAAGTAGGGGTGGGAAAAAATATTGATATACTGAAATATTGCGATATTTTCATATGCCGATATCAAATCGATATGTGAAAACATGGTATCGATCTAATTTATTTACAAAATCTTGTGAAATTTCATTGTTCTGTTACAAACTCTCATATTTAGTGAATTCTCGCAAGATTTCGTTGATAAAATAGATCGATACTGCGCTTTTAAATGTCAATATGATATCAGCATATGAAAATATCGCAAAGTTTTTCTGAATTCTTGCGAGATTTCGTCACAGAACGATGAAATAGCTTGAGATTTTATTATTAAATTAGATCGATACTGCGTTTTTAAAAGTCAATATATCAGCATATGAAAATATTGCTATATTTCAGTGTATCAATATTTTTTCCCACCCCTAGTCTTTAGAAGTTTTAGAGTCTGTAAAAAAGAAGTTTTTAAAGAAGAGTGTTTTTTTTTTTTTTTTTTTTAGACTTCAGAAACAGCGGGCTGATTGTTTAAAGGAATAGTACACCCACAGAATGATTTAACTTTATTTTCCACTTCCCCTCATGGTGAGCAAGAATCTGGAGCACTTTTTTAATATCTCAAATGCAGCCAGCGATCAGGAAGGCTTCTCGTTTTCCCCCAACTTTCTTACAATGGAGTTTGCCGGGGTCTGAGCCAAAAAGGTCCATAAAAGTCCACAAAAACTTGTCAATATTCCTCCATACCGCTCGTCCAATGTAATCCAAGTGTCCTGAGTGGGTAGCGTCCATAATTTACTCGAAACAATATCATTTAACATATTTTAGAGCCTAAACTAAATTACATCGAATCTCTAGCATTATCGGCAAAGTAGGCTCTGAACGCAGAGGCTTTCGTAGTTTTGTGAACGCGCATTTGAGTGCTTTGTGAAAGTAAGATGTACTACTGTGTAGGCTCTAAAAATATACTAAATGATGTTGTTTCGAGTAAATTATGGACGCTGCAAACTCAGGAAACTTGGATTACATTGGACGAGCAGTATGGCAGAATATTGACAATTTTTTGTGGACTTTTATGGACCTTTTTGGTTGGACTTCCAGGAAGTACCATTATATGAAAGTTGGCTGCATTTGAGATATTAAAAAAGTGCTCCAGAGTCTTGCTCACCATGAGGGTAAGTGGAAAAGAAAGTTAAATCATTCTGTGGGTGAACTATTCCTTTAAATATCATTTAAATATCGGTGGGGTGGCCGATGTCCGATATAGGTCGATACCGATAGGGAGCCGATTATATCGTGCATCCCTAATTCATGCTGTAGGAGTTGGGGTCACACTAGCAGAATGTTCTTGGTTTTTTGTGAAGAAAATCTGAAGAAACTTCTTAACGCTGCCAGAAAGAAATTTGAATGAGACACATTTCCATGAACTGGTTTGAAGCTATTCAACTAGGCTGTGTATTGTCTTGAAAGGTGATGGTACACTGATTGTTGCTAATGGCTATTATTCAGCAGAAGTAGTAGTTTCACTTTAAAGAAGGAAAAAAACAAGTTGCTATGGTTGCACACAAGAGGATAATGGTGACACAATTTCTTTAAAAGGTAGTGTGTGTGACAAAATTAAAAGGTGAATGGACCAGAAATTTAATATATAATTCAAAATTGTGTTTTTAATCGATGCGTAATCGCTGCACTAGAATAGCTGTTACATGTTTATTGTCTTAGAATGAGCCATTTACACCTACTTGCTGGGGGTTCCTACATTGACAAAATAATGTGTGTGAAGTGAGAACCCTCTGAACTTTAAAACCACGGTACCAGCTTTAGTTAATGGGAGTTAGAGCACTGTTTGGGATACGTAAACCTTTAAAAAGGCACTGAAAGTAGTTCTGGATCCACTCACAGATAAAAATAAAAAAATCATTGTACATTCAAGGCAGTGCGTGGCACATGAAGTCATTCTATACCCATTTTTACCACTAGATGTCAGTAACTCCTACACACTGTACCTTTAAGAATTACTTTCATGTCTGCAGATTTCTGGGATCTTTCTGGAAAAAGCATCTACACATTGTCCCTTTTCAACTGTGTCCTTGTCTTTTACTGAAGGATAACTCGAGTTATGACATGACTGAGAAGAGGATCTTCACCATGGCGGGACAAGTGGCTTCTGCTCTGGTTAGTTAAACCACTTTCTGGCCTTTCAACAATTTATAGGAATCATACTGTACAGAGGTTACTCCATCTCAATGCTTGTGTCTTATCTTTATTTCAATTTTTTTTCAACTTGGTGGCAAGGTTTCACATTAACTTAATAACTATATCTAATAACTATATCTAACTCCCCCTATTTCTTAGTTTCTTATTCAGGTTAAGGTTATTTCTATAGCTTACAAATCATTACGTATGTTGATGTAAGTCTGGTTGATGCATTCTTAGTACACATTACTTTATTTTCCAACACCTTCACAGCAAGTTCCCAAAAATCTGTTTTCATATAATTCCTCATGATCTTCTGTTTATTTCTGGCCGTCTTCTAGGAGTACCTGCATAGTAAGCGCTGCATCCATGGCAACATGGGAGCTCGCAGCATCCTGGTTGGTGCAGACCTGACAGCTAAGCTCTGGGGACTGGGCTCAGTCTACCGCAGGAGAACACAGGTGGGCTCACCGGGGGCAGTGGAGGATACGGAGCTGAGGAAATGGCAGGCACCTGAGGTGCTGGCCGGGAGGCCCGTCAGTCAGAACAGTGATGTGTGAGTCCCCTGTTAAAAAAAAAAAAAAAATCATCAAGGAAAAACTGTCACTAAAAGACGAATTCCCTCATTTCCATTATTAACTTAATGCCTTTTGCTTTCTGACAGATGGTCCTTCGGTATCCTTCTCTATGAAATGGTCACACTGGGTGAATATTCTTTAAATTCTAGATACTTTCCCTTTAAACGTTTTTTTTATTCAATAAATCCTCAAATTTTACCACAAAAATGTCTGAATCTGAAGGGTCTTACAACACAAAACAAATTGGAACCTACTTCAAAGTTTAGGTCCAATCCAAATTCTTCCACTCAAGTCTGTCCATCAGGGATAGGTGGAAGTTTTCTGTTGAATATCAAGCTGTAGTGGTCATTGGTCCCCTACATGTGGTGTGGAAGACTATTTGGAAAGCCACGACTCCTTCATCCTCAAAAACAGAAGGACCACCTAATCTCCACAAAACAGATCAGTATTATAAACACGAGGAATTGGGCCTTAATAGTTCATACAGAATATCTGCAAGAATTTCGGCTACAGAATTATAGCTGGCCAGGACACTAACATCTTTTCAGAGCATGTTCATTAAGTATTAAGTGTTACAATCTCACATGTTCTCTGTTACATACAGGTGACCCACCTTTTGCTTCAATCATGGCAACTGAACTCCTGCAGTATCTCCAAAGGGGAAAGTTCCTCAAACGGCCCGCCACCTGCTCCAACTCACTGTAAGTACAGCAGGAGAACATATTTTTCCCTTTTAAATATCAACAGTGCAGTTAGGTAGCAGGTAATTCTAAGATGAATGAATAAATCTATCTTCACTCTAGTTATTTTTCTATTTTTGTCTGGATATTTCTAAATTGTATGTAGTACTTTTACATTATACATTATTTTCTATCCTATATGTGCGGCTGTCTGTGATGACACCACAATTTGCCGGTCTGGGATCATTAAATTATGTCTGAATCTGGTTCCAAAAATGTAGAAGCCAGCCACGACGCAGTTAAACATCAGCACAATGAAATAATTAAATCCTAAAGATATTTTGTAGTTTTAATACAGTTTTTGATGATTGTTGATAGCTGAATTCACAACAGACTACATGACGCACTTTACCAGATACAAATATCAGAAGCTCAGACGGGACAAAGGCTGACACTGATCACATGTGAAGCTTCAACAGCTTGAAGTAATGACTCTTTCAATTAAATCATTGAATCAATTAGTCCTAAAACCTGATATTGGATAGGTCCTAACAAAATTCCTGACCAAGTGGACAGTAGTTTTGTAATCCAATGTAAACATCTTTTTAACAAATTAGACTGTTCTTGTGAATCTACTAAGATACACATAATTTTGTTTGTGGTATGTACATAGGCAATCTTAGCCCATTTTGGGCTAAGATTGCCTATGATTGCCTAAATTAAATTCTAGCACCCCTAACAATTTAGATTTTTTTTTTTTTTTTTTACAAATTTGAAAAGGGTAAAAAAAAAAAAAATACTGTACTTTATTGAAATGTAATATTTTCATGACAAAAATACAGCAACTCTCACCCCTAAAAATGGTTTGATCCTTCCCACCTCCTTGCATATTTCAAACAGCAGCAGTAATACCCTCCTGTAACTTTCTTATTATATTCTAAATATGACTTTGGAAAACTGTCAGAATCTCCATAAATGAGGAGGATAAATTGGGTTTTGGTGGATCTGGTTCACCATTGGAACAAGGCACCAATATGCTGGAAATCAGCTTCTATCACAGCTCCTCTCTTGATGATATAGTCACAGACTTTCCCAAATAGTGTTTTGCTTATCCTTTAAAAATATGGAAATGAAATTGCGTTAAACTGTACAAAACAATTAAATTTATCTTTCCTGGCAGGGCAGGTCTCGACGTGCTCAGCGCACCCCTAACCCATTTGATCCTAGAATAGAAAGTTTTATGACACATTGGTTTGCACAAGACACGACTGAGACTTCTGTTGCCTTTGCAAACAATTGCAACACTTTTCTTCCATTTCTGCCAAAGGGATGGGTTGGAATATCATCTTTTTGTTGCAGTTTAGCTACTTAGCTCCTTGACATCGCTACTAAGGAGTCCAGCTATGAAAGAAAAAGCCATATATATATATTTTTTTTTTAAACAAGTCCTTAGAGACTTAAAATAAATTAAGAAAATAAATAAATAAAATAAAAGGTAAATGAACGGCATACCACCAAAGGTCTGAACCGCACTAATTTGGAACCAGGTGTGATTTTTTTAAAAAGAAAAAAGAAAAGAAAGAAAAAGAACAGAAACCCTTTACATTAATAGTGTAGCTGCAAAGAATTACTTGGTAGCTTAGAAACTAGTTTTCATTGGCTGGCAAATTAAATTTTTATAGCTTTTACTCGTTTTTACTTTTATATTGTTTGTCACGCTTACCTAGTGGCATGCAAATACATTGCACCAAGCGTAAATTTCACCACTGGGAAAATAAAAAGGGGGAAGGGAGGAGAAAAGAAAAAAAAACCGAAATAAAAAAAAGAGAAAAGGGGGGAAAAGAGCAAGGCCCTATACTGAAATAGGCATTTCGAACATATCAGAACTAGTAAATAAAAGTAGCTAACACAACCGTAACGTACCTGTTCACGCGGGACCGTCCACGTTGCTGTCTTGTGCACAAATTGGCAAGTATATCATTCGTAGGACAGCAAACATAGTCGCTCCGCAGCTGTATTCGCTGTGAAATAAAATATTGCTTTAATCTTAGTTTCATTAGGCTATAAAATAATTTCAGCACCTAAAATTTGCATTGAAATACGCTTTAACTAACAGTTTTGAATAAGCCCCGTTGTGTGTGAGACAGATACAGAAAGAGAGATAGATTGTTTTTGTCCAGTGGACTTTTTTCTGCATTTTACTTTGTTTTATTCCGGTCCGCAGGTACTCCATCATCAAATCATGCTGCCAGTGGAATCCTCAGCGACGTATCTCCTTAACAGAACTGGTCAGAGTGCTACATACGGAAGAGAAATCAGCCAATGGGAGAACAGTTCTGAGAGTTCCTGAACCACTGAACTTCGAGAGATACATGAGGGAGGCGGGATATGGAGAGGCTTTCAATTACGCTGTGCTCTGATTGGTTAAAACTTTCATCAATCAGAAGTTTCTATATATTGTTCAAGAACAAAAAGAAAAAAACACAAGAGAACCTAATGAAGGAATAATTCATAACAAAAAGATGCAAGTTATATTTTTGTATATAAAAACATGTTTTGTACTTGTTTCAACTGTTGGAATATATTCACAGATATTTAAGCACAATCACTTTGTTTAAAGAGTAATTTATTTTTTTTGTAAATATGCATTTCATTTTGTCAAATATTACTGTGGTAATTGAAAATTAAAAGACACATGCTAGATTTTTACTCAGTTTTGCCTTCATTTTTAAATTGGATCATAAAATAATGCTAACAGGGAACCAGACAGCTTTTGACATCCATAAATTGAAGACATGATACAATCAAACCTTGTTCTGACATAACAAAAACGTTTAGTAATAATATTTTTTGTTGGTCCTGTAGACACATAATGGTTAATATACCTGAAGGGTTTGATCTCTGCATCTAACCCTGCTTTGCGGACAGAAACCATCACATAGAACATACAACACAGTAGAGAAAGTACACAAAGACCACAGAATGGAAAATAATTTAATGAGATACAGTAGATTGCTGAGAATGGTGATGGATGATGGAACAAACGTGAAAACAAACCCTCCTGTATTTTAGCGTCCAGTATCTGCATCCTGAGGGAAGAAGATGGAAGTTATGGAGAGGGTCCAGTGTCCGAAGCTATTAGTCTGGCTAGTTGTGCCATTGCTTTGTTGTTGAGTTTTGAGGCGTTTGTTGTAGGGGAATGGATTATTTTGGATACCATAAGTGATTTTGAGGAGTTTGTTTCTGTTGGAGACTGGCAGGACTGTGTAAAAACAAAGTGAACACTATAATAGGACGGACTGTATGATAGCAACAGAAAATGGAGGAATACATACAGAGAACATGAAGTTTCCTTGAAACAAAAAAAAAAAAAAAAAAGAGAGAGAGAGAGAAAAGAAAGACTGATACTACTACTTAGATTCTTCTCACTTTATCAATTTGGTCATTTTTATCTCTGGGGGAAAAGGGTGGTCATCCATATCACATCAGTTTTCTTCTAGTTTAAGGTTAACCAAAGAAGTTTCATGACGGTATCTGGCTGTTGCCAGTTCCTGGTCAAACCTGATATTCTAAAGTTGACATTTTGTGCAAGTCTGACACTTGTGAAAAACTTAAAAGTCCTCTTCTTTCTCTTTTATCCAAGCCAGAGATCATGTAAAATATGTCAACTGAATGAGTAAGCTGGTTGATGTTCATGTGGCCCATGTTGTAACAAGAAACAGAATGCATGTGTCATTGGGGAACCAGAGACTCTAACCAGCAGGTCTCAGCTTTGACTACACTAAGTCATGATGCTCATTCTATTCTCGGCAGACTGAAATAACAAGATTATCCTCAAGTTTTTTGATCAGCACAGTTTAGCATCCCTCTTGCTTCACTGGACTGTCCCATCTGCAATTTTCTTTGTTTACAAACAGATGCAAATTTGCCTGAGATGGCCAATATAACCCTGAAACGCAAATTGAAGTTGCAGATGTCAAGATTTTGTATTTGATTTTTTTTTTCTATTTCTTACCCTCTTTAAAATAAAATTACTTTTTTTCCCCCGTTTATTCTGATACTTGGTCTGCAATTAAAAAACTTCAGCACAAAAAAATGAATAAATAAAAAATGCTGAGGCCTGTTGAATATTAATCTTTAGAAGTTGGAAGACTGGAAATACACCTGTACAGGTTCAGTGGCGTAAAGATTGAAAAAAAAATATCTGTCAGAGAAATAAGTTAAAACTGGCAGAAGTAATAATAACAAAGACCTTATGGAAATCATAACGTTAATTTTAAAATGTGGTTCAAAAGATATATTAAAAACAAAAAATAACACACATCAACAAGCATGATGGGGCTCCTGAACTAAAGCTTTATTGGGCAACACTTTGAAGCAATCACTGCAATCAGGCGTTTTCTGTAATGTCCAATCAGACTTCTGCACCTGTTAACAGGTATTTTGGCCCACTGTTCATGAGCAAGGTGCTCTAATATATCTGGGACCATTTGATTTTTTTTGTTATTGTTTTTTAAACCAAAATTCAAAATCATTGTTTTAACTTACTAAATTATAATTTAGCATTTTTTAAAAATTTGTTATCTTTTTTATATAGTTAATGGTCTGACCGGAGCCCTCTCTTGCCACTTTGCAAACTCAGGTCTGCATGATGTAGCGTCTTGCTACCACTTGGGGGCAGTATCAGTAAAATGTGGCACTCTCTCAGCAGTGGGATGCACTTGACTGCATCCTTGTTGCTTGTGCCTAACTAGGTGCCATGCTTCTTTGCTATTTATCACATTTGGCACTTTTCCCTCTTTGTGAAGAAACTGGTTGTCAGCCTTAGTTGGCCGCTCTGAACTCTATATAACTTTCCAGCCAATAAGCACTCGGGGTGTATGCATCTCCGAGTCAAACACTGTAGGTTTAGGTGGCTGTCTGCAGCTGGTGCGGATTCAAGTCTTGAAAAGTGGCTTTTTGTTGCACATCCTCCTCCATTTCCCTCCAAAACCTTACCTGTGGAGCAATTTTCAAACATCCTCAGGTACAGTCGTCTTAAAAATGATACCCTTCCATTAAAGAAAAGGCTAATTTCACAATAGTAATTCAAATAAAAAACACTAAAACTAATAACAAAAATAAAAAAGATGTCACCATCAAAGTTTTAAAACAGTTCTTTGATTATTTATTTGCATTATAATATTAACCTCTCCTTGTCAAACATCAAACTCGCCTCCTCCAAGATTTTGCAGCTTTTCTGATTATTGCAAGCAAGCATTTGATTCTGAAGTAACTGCTTTATATAAAAGATTGCTGCTATTTGGGGGAAAGGTGCTACTTTTTGAGTAAAGGTAGATCACAAAAAAAAAAAAAAAAAAAAAAAAAAAAAGAAGTTGCAGTGATCTGCCACGACAAGAAATGTCTTGGTGATAACTCCCATCAGAATTTGAAGCTTGCATCACTTATGAGACTTTGGGTCCTTTGACCCCCCCCCCATCTTTACAATTGTTGAAAGGACCTGCCAAAGTAAAAACTCCAAAATCCTGGGGAGACTGAAATACTGTATAAACACACAGCTATCAAGGAAAATCCTTTTTTTTAAAGAAAATACCGCAACAGCCACAGTCACTAAGAATAAAGCCAAAGATAGCTAACTAGAAAGGTAAATACTATTGGTAGCAACACGCTATGTGACAAAGCTATGAGGAAGACAGCAAGTTTCCTTGATCAAGGTAGCTACTACTCAGTCACACTTTGGGAAAGGCAACGGATGTCGTTGCTTGAAATAACAATCGTAAAAAAGTAAGCGCTAATATAAAAGAAGGAATGATATGAAAAGCAGTTTAAAAAACGAAAAATCCTCATCTAAAATCTAGTGTAAAAACTAGTGAGAAAGGCCACGAGGTTCACAGAGAGAACATGAGAAAACTCCTACAGTAAAAAGCTTAAACAAGGCAGTCCAGCAAAAAAATGTGCAATTAAATAGAAAAAGGCAAATTTTACACTTACTACAGTATAGTTTAGGGTCTTCCTCATTCACACAGTCATGACCCCCCCCCCCGTCATAAACATAGGTCCACATGAATGTAGCTTCAAGACAGTTTAAACAGCTTTTCTATTTAAACTTTACAAAACCAAGCCAATGACGGCGCAGGTGCACATTCAGCTGCTTGCAACGTCTGGATGAAATGATCCTGAAACTGGCGACAGATGATCACAGAGCTCAGTCAACAGTGAGTGTTCTGTAGGCCTGGGACGATAATCAATAAATTAATCAATTAATCAATTTCCTCCCTCATAAATATTCCACAGTCAACTGTATTATAAAAAAAATGGAAGTGTTTGGGAACAACGGCAACTCAGCCAGAAAGTGGTCGGCCACGTAAACTGACGGAGCGGGGTCAGCGGATGCTGAAGTACATCGTGCGAAGAGGTCGCCAACTTTCTGCAGTCAATCACACAGACCTCCAAACCTCATGTGGCCTTCAGATCAGCTCAAGAACAGCGCACAGAGAGCTTCATGAAATAGATTTCTATGGTTGAGTAGCTGCATCCATCCATACATCACCAAGTAAAATGCAAAGCATGGGATGCAGTGGTGTAAAGCAGCCGCCACTGGACTCTAGAGCAGTGGAGGCGTTCTCTGGTGTCTCCATCTGGTAATCTGATGGACAAGCCTGGGTTTGGCAGTTGCCAGGAGAACGGTACTTGTCTGAGTAAAGTTTGGTGGAGGGGGGATTATGGTGTGGGGTTGTTTTTCAGGAGCTGGGCTTGGCCCCTTAGTTCCAGTGAAAGGAACTCTGAATGCTTCAGCATACCAATACATTTTGGACAATTCCATGCTCCCAACTTTGTGGGAACAGTTTAGAGCTGGCTCCTTCCTCTTCCACCATGATTTCCAACTTCCAACAAGCAAGGTCCATAAAGACATGGGGCGCATTCACAAAGCTTTTTTGATTCTCATCAGAGTCCGTTTGCTCGGAAAGTCCGCTTCATTTAAGGGAGTTGTGTGCGCAAGCGGACTCTGATCCGGAAAAAACAACCGGACTCGGTCCGCCTACAAACACAGGTCTCGGTCCGATTCAAGTGAACCAAAGACAGGAAGTGGACTACAATTTGCTTCGGCATTGTGGGTCAAACGTTGGACAATGTGGGTAAACGCTACGACAACAAACACACGTCTGTGACTGCAGTACTTATAAAGATGACTCGTAGTCGGACGAGGAGTTACGCGGAAGTAAAAGCTTTAATTGATATTTGATCTGATGAAATCATATCCAGCTCCTCGTACAAAAATAATGTCGTTTTGTGGAGGAAACAGAAGTTGTAAGAACCTTCTTGTTCTTGCGTCTTGTCCTTGCCTACGGTGAATCTGAATGCAGCGCCACCTGAGATTCTCATTCTTGGCCCGTTTGGCTCATTTGGCAATAGTGCAAAGTGAACGTGATCTCGGTCCGGAAGACCACCCCCGCCCCCAGCCGAAACAGAGTCCCCAAACGGACCGAGACTCGCGGACTAAGCTTTCTGAATATGCCCATGGATGGCAGAGTCTGGTGTGGATAAACTGGACTGGCCTGCACAGAGTCCTGACCTCAACCCAAAGAACACCTTTGGGATGAATTAGAGCGGAGACTGAGAGCCAGGCCTTCTTGTCCAGCATCAGTGTGTGACCTCACAAATGTACTTCTGGAAGAATGATCAAAAATTCCCATAAACACACTCCTAAACCTTGTGGACAGCCTTCCCAAAAGAGTTGAAGCTGTTCTAGCTGCAAAGGGTGGACAAACATCATATTGAACCCTGTGGATTAGGAATGGGGTGTCACTTAAGCCCATATGAGTCAAGGCAGGTTCGCGAATACTTTTGGCAATATAGTGTACACACACAGACCGCAGCAAGTGAGCTTCGAGGAGCTTGGAAACGCTTATTGCACAGCCTGAGGGTCCTTTTTTTAAAAATGTTTTTTGCTTTTTTGTTTGTTTAGGGTATTTAAAGGTTCTGGTTCTGGACATCCCAATATGAAATAAAAGTTGAATTGTTGCACTTGCAAGGATGTACTTTTATCATTATGATATATTAACATTTGAGTGGTTATTTTGGTCTCCGTCATGTCGACAAAATATCGTCAATAATATGTGGGACAATATATCATCCAACAAAATTTTGTTATCGTCCCAGGCCTAGTGTTCTGGTATAAAGCTTACAAATATGGAGTGGAAGCAGATTTGGAAAAGCACCTTGTTGTTGTGCTTTCTGTCCACGCCTCACTTATAACATGAAATGCTCTCAGAACCTTGAGGGGTTTTGGTTTTATCTGGACTCTGGTCAGACGTTTGAGCTGCCAGTACCCTGTAAACTCACTGTACCCTGTTGGTTGTAGAGAAGTCACTTCTTCTTAAACAATTAAAAAAGGGGCATGTATACACAATAATGCTTCTAATTATTAAATAATTCTAACTCATATGTAATCACTTTTACATACATCTCATATGGAATCAACATGCAAGTATTTTCCTCACACGATGGTACCAAAAAAGGTAATTTTTAAATAAAATGCATGGTATTTGGGTTATTTTGATTCAATTTTGTTTCTTTTTACTGTACTTTTGATTAAATTAAGTCTGAATTAGAACTTAACGTTAGAGAGCTGTAATTAAAAACATTTCTTTAAAAAAAATATGAAGAACAAATTTAAGCTTTAGATTTGGACAATATCCAAAATATTTCCCTCAAAATTCCTGTACACTTCTCACTGAGTGAGACATTTTTGTCTTTGTATTAAGTTTTTACTGCTGTTTTGACTCTTGACTGAACCAAACTTAACAAAAAAAAAAAGTTAATTCACTTAGTGTAAGAATATCACAGCCTCAGCCTACGACAGAAGCCATTTTTGTACACAAATAATTTTTAGAAATGTAGATTTAAATAAGCAATGTCTAGGCATTGAAAAGACATTCAAAGCTTTCATTTATGGGATTTTAGGACTGCAAGTACCAAGTTTGGGCAGCAATATCCTTTTTGGGCAATGGTACCTTTACTAAAAATACAGCTGGCCCTGTTTGAAACAGAATCCGAGGAATTATAACGATATTCCTTTGCAGATGCAACCTTTCAGAGTGAGGTCAGGAGTGAGCAAACCAACAACCAACATGCTGGCAGGGCCCCGGGATGGCCTGGACAGTTTGAGCTCTGTTGTGAGAATGAACTGTTCTTCATACATTCACCTGCAGGTCTCTGACCACGCTGCAGCGTGGGCTTGTGGGTAAACGGCCAGGGTTTGACTCTGACCCATGGTTAGATTTATGGGAACTTCAGTCTCTCAGATTGTTAATGTGAGCACAGATCTTGAGTGCAGGACCCAACTTGATGTTCATAGTGGACATGAGATGCTCCTCCTTCAGCAGGAGCAGAGCCTGCCCGTCGATTTCCTGCGACAGGAACTGCGACGCGAGATCCTCGCACCCTGAGGAGAGGAGGAGTAGGAGGAGAGGAAGATAAATCGAGTGTTGGGCAGAAATGTAACCTGTTTCTAAACATGTATAAGTTAAGGTTTGCCAAGGAACTGCAGATGTAGCTTAGCAGTAATGTTGACTTTGCATTTTGAACTTATTCTTATTCTGTACTTATTCATGAATGTGCAGTATGTCCTGTTTTAAATAACTTAGAAAACTTTTAAATGCACAAGAATAAATATGGGAAAGTAACAGAAGACCGATACATCGGCCAGCCAATGTTGGTATCGGCTTCGGCCAATACGTCAGGTGTGTTGGCCAATATACCCCCTCGGCATAATTTACAGACAGGCATCCATACAGGCAGCAGTTTTTTAATATATATTACAAGTAGGGATATCCAATATTATTGGCCTACAAATATTATCAGCTAATAACAGCATTAAAAGATGACATTGGAAAAATATCTGGATTTGTTTATTTTGGACCAATATTTTCACCAACGAAATCTAGCGAGATCTCATTGTTCCATTATGAAATCTTACGAGAGCTTGTCCCATTAGCACCTATCCAGCATGTAGAAAAGTCCGTGTTATTCTGGAAGAACTTCATATCCCAGCATTCCTTTTAGAGTCATGTGACTACAGACTGACTTGCTTTGAAATTGCTTATAGTATGTCTGGTTTTAAATTACCAAGTTGTCAGAAACATTAGAATTAGCCACATGTTTGCTAGTACCTGCTAGTATGATATATGGCAGCCAGATGTCCAAAATGAACTCGTCTGGCCGAGCTGAGGCTATTTTGGGATCTTTGCTCTCAGAGCAGAATATAGTTGTATCTCTCAAAATATGAGAGATACAACCTCACAGTTGTCTGCATATATTGGTATCAGTTTATATCGGATATCAGAAATTAAGAGTTGGACAAAATCGGATCTGCGACAGACTGGCGACCTGTCCAGGGTGTTCCCCCACCTCTCGCCTGATAATAGCTGGGATAGGCTCCAGCAACCCCCACGACCCTGAACTGGATAAGCGGTACAGAAAATGACCGACTGACTGACAATATCGGATATTGGTAAAAAAGCCAATATCGAACATCCCTAATTAAAAGTTTAACGTTTTTTTTTTATATATTTGTGTCAAAGTGCACTGTTTTGCTTTTATATATCTATTTAAAGTGTTTTGTTTCTTTTTTCTATCTTTAAAGAGTTTTCAAAATTACTTTTCATTGTGTCATACATTATATTAATTCTGGGCTCAAATGCAGTAACAGCCCCAAATATCGGCAGGTTGTATCGATTATCAGGCTGATAAGAGAACACGGGTATCAGTCCTCAAAAATCTGTGAAAAGACCTTCAGTATGCAACAATCATAATAAAAGGACAAACATTGCTACTGCGATATATGTATTTACTGCTACCACCACCAACACTGTTATGTAAATATTACCACATATCCCACTCTATGCATAATTTTATCTCTACCATTATTACTATGATTATTACCAATGTTACCATTTATCTACATATACTATTATATATATTTATCTGCAAACACCACTTGCTAATTTTATTCCTTATTTTTTTCCCTCTTTCTTGGACTTTCTCCTCATCTACATACATTTTTCACCCTTATATTTGACACCATCATGATTATGTGTAAACCTTGTTCTTGGGAGTTGCTAGATCCTACTCTGATATAAAAATCCAACCTCTTTCTCTATTTTCCTTTTCTTTTATCTACCTTTCCCCATTTGATCTTCTTTTCATACTTCACTTCTATCTGCATTTTTGTAAATGTTTTTCACGGTCAATACACAATTCACGGTAAATATTGTCACAATTTGCAATAAAAAGGACAGATATCAAAGTATACATGGATGGGGAAAAAAAAAAAAGATGTTCCAACCTTGTAGTGAGGAAATAAACTGCGACACTTCCTCCACGCTCCACTGAGCGGGGCTAGCAGATGGGCAGCTCGGTGCCGAACTCTCCGTTTGAAGTGGAGGCGGGGGCGGCTGGTGGCAGGAAGCCGAGGAAGCCGGCGAGAGGGACATGGGGTCGTCTTCATCCTCCTCTCCGGTGGACTCCTCATCTGAATGGCTGGACTCTGAACGGCACTGCGAGTGAGAGGCAGACGCAGACGAACCGGTGAGCAAGGCATTACTGGGCTGATGCGCTTCTGACTGAGATGACTTTTAAATCAGTGCTGTGTGAGCCAAACTGATTCCAGCTTGCTTGTAATATGAAATGTTTCATGGCTGCCACTAGATGGCACTAAAACTCATCTGTAATTACAACAACTGTGTGATGATGCCACATTTTCACTCCAAATAACTAAAGAGTGTGTGGAGAGGTGTGTCCATGTGTTTACAGCCAGTGGCCGTTGGTGGTTTGGGCTTGGCTCCTTTTCTTCTTTTGTTACAATGAACAATGGGAAAAAGGCTGTTAACACACACAACGATATAACACAGTATAAACACAAGTATTTGTCCTCTCCCCGTTTCAACTGGATAATTATACAAAAAACCTGAACTCTAAATAATTCATTTTCCCAGTTTGATGTGAATCATGTGGACCAGGCATCTTTCTTTTAGAAGGTTTATAAAGGTTCTATAAAGTGAAGTCCTGCCTCACCTTCACAGGTATGGGTCTTCCTGCTATCTTTGCACTAGCGATTTCTGAGCTAGTCCTGCGGGGAACCCTCCTCCTGCCGATCCCTCCCTCCTCGTCAGAGTTGGAGAAGTGAGCGTGGCCCTGCTCCTGATCTGCGGCGTGATCTTGATCTTGACGCTGGCTGTGACCCTGTCGCACGGAGAAGTGCTGCCTGAAGCTGACGTTGTACCTGGGGAACCAATACATACTGTATCGTAGACAAAGAGTGACATATACGGTACTGAAGCCAGGATGAGCAACACAGTTTTTGTCTCTTTGCACCATACGTGGTATATAAGCTATACACATGCAGTGGGCAAAGGGACAAATGCAAAGCAGAAGCAAAATAAAGGGGAAAAAAGTAAACAATGCAAAGAATGCATTGTTTATGTTGTGAAACATGATCAATTCAATTTAAACTTTGATATGGAGTAAATTCAACAGAGAAAAGAAATGTCAAAATTTCTTTGAATGTTCTGCACAATCCACAAACAGGAGGCTGTTTCTGATGAAGCGGTGCTGTCAGAGTATTCAAAAATAAAGACAAATCACAAGCAAAAAAACACATGGATGCTGTGAAGTATACAGCTGAAGCCACCGCAGAATTCACACCACTGTCACAGCTCCCCCAGCAGCAGACCACAGCTAACATTAGCATGCTAAAATCCCATCTGGTGGGTTTTAAATGAACTAGAGTTCAATTTAAGATGAAATCACATTCAGTTTTTTTTTCTACAACTTGTTAAATATGAAAATAAAGCAGTTTATTTAGGTTTTATACAGTTTATATTACTTCAGTGCTGCTGTTTTACTGTCAAAAATAGTTCAAAACTAGCAGCAGCTGCAGCAGTTTGGACGACAGTAGTTGGATTCTACGATGGCCTCCGTTGTATATCATTTATTTCATGCATTCTGAAGTACCTCTTGGCACAAGACATGGAGCAGAACCTTTTGGTGCCTCTGAACTGGCTGGCAGGAGCAAAGTTTTTGCAGTACTCACACTTCAGCACTGAGAAGAGAGTTTAGAGAAAATAAGAAAGCGGATGATAAATGTGAGATTTCTGCACTTATTTCTACATAAACAATAAGAAGGAACGGAAAACATAATAAACTGAAACCGGCTCTAAGGCTTACTCCACAAAATCTCCGACCATCTGAAGAAAACAAGGCTTGTATGATGATATTTTATGTTGCTATCCCACCCGGCAGCTACACTCAGAGGTGGGAAATTCCCAGCTCCGAGGCTGTAATTAAAATCTCTCCGTGCTCTTGTGACCCAGCTCAAACAGACAAGGGTCATTCATGGGTCAGGTTGTCTCACAACATAAAATCCTCCGGTTCATGTCCATGAGATGGTGATTATATTTGGCAAATTTACTCAATAATACCTGCAAACATTCAGCTGGAAGTGCAAATTTAAACTTGATAGCATCCTTACATTTTAGCTAATTAGTTTTTCTTTTTTATTATGTTGCTAAAAAAAAAATCCTGGTTAATAATTTGAGGATTTTACGTACAGCTTTACACATTCTGAGCCCAGGACCAACGATTGACAAAAATGGTATTTTAAAGCTGCTTTCCTTCCTACAATCTCAAAGAACACACACGTTCATGTTGTATACACTTCTGCCTTTAATCCAGACGTCATAATATCTACACTAATAAACCAATAAGCCCCGAGAAGCTGTGGGTTACAGCGGTTTTACAACGGCGGGGCACAATGTGAAGCCAAGTGGTTTCACAGTCCTGGTCTTGAAGATAAACATGTCTGATTATTAGTGATGTTCATTATTGGCTTTTTTACCGATATCTGATATTGTTGAATTCTTAAATTCCTATATCAAACAATACGGATACATGCAGAGAACTGTGAGGTTATATCTCTCATATTTTGAGAAATACAAAATACTCTGCTCTGAGAGCAAAGACCCAAAAATAACCTTAACTCAGCCAGACAAGTTCATTTTGTACATCTGGCTGCCAGATATCAGATACTAGCCAACATGTGGCTAATCATGTTTCTGACAACTTGTTAACTTAACCAACAGCTTTAACCCAGACATACTGTATTATAAACAGCTTCAAAGCAAATCAGTTTGTAGCAGCAGCAGCTCCACTGTAGTCACATGACCCTAAAAGGAATGCTGAGAAATGAAGTTCTTCCGCATTAACAGGGACTTCTCTACATGCTGGACCGCTGCTAATGGAACAAAATCTCACAAGAACGAAATATCGGTCCAAAAAAACAATACCAATATCACATTTGGGCCCAATGTATTTTGACTTGGGTGGGGGTGTAGATAGAATTTTAAAAATGAGACAATCTGCTCTGAAGTTCAAACACAGTGGTTACTTATGGAAGAATGTGGTATTATGAAAAGATACGAATGCCCAAATGTATCTGGCACACTCAGAGATTTGATTGGATCTCTGTAAATTATTTTTTTCGATGTAAAGTCGTCCTCAAAATTATTGATACCCTCTACTTAAAGAAAGTGCTAAATTCACACAATAGTTATTTAAATAACAAGAAACAAAACTAACTAATAATGACTAAAATTTACAAAATTATAATTTTGTGACATAAAATAATGCTTTTGAATTGTGGTTGAAAATAATAACTTTAAAAAAAAACAAACAAACAAAACTGTCCCTGACACAAAAGACTTTCCCATAAACAGTGGACCAAAATACCTGTCAGGAGTAGGGAAGTATTTTTGAACATTACAGAAAATACCTGATTGCAGTGATTGCCTCAAAGTGTTGCTCAACAAAATTTTAGCTTGAGCCCCATCATGCTTGTTTACTTGTTTTATTTTTTGTGTTTGCTTTTAATATTTCTTTCAAACAGCAATTGAACATCGATTTCATGATTTTTTATAGAATTCTTTTTTTTATCACTTTTGCCAATTTCAACTTATTTCACTGAGATGATTTTTTTCCTTCTTTGGGGGTATGAATAATTTTGAGGACGACTTTATGTATTGTCCTTTTGCCAATTTTGCACAATGTACATATCATTTTCATTTTTGTTATTGTTTATAAAAATGAGCATCTCCCAAAAACTAAGTTATAAACAAAATCAAAATGAATTTTGTGTGGTTTGAAACATCTGTTCAACTTTTTTTTTTTTTTTTTACATTCAATATTTTGAGGGATGGAGCTTTGACATCTCTGTATTTAGGAAAATGTGTAAAATAAACTTGCAATTTAAACATTTTTTGTGGTTTTACAGCCATTTCTTGCAATTTATTTAGTTAGTCTGGACTTAAATCATATAATTTATTAAAACATGGAATGTAAGGGTTCTATCCATGTATAGGATATTAAAATGCTCCCAAAAAACTACAGCATGCAAAAATGTTAAAATATGCTCTGGCAGACTTGTTCTATGGTAGGTCTCAAAGGGTTAAATGTAAATGTCTTGATAACTTGGGGTCTTTTGCTCTGGAACAAAGAGGAAAATGTAGAGTTTTTTTTTTTTTTTAAATTTATAGGTTATCAAAAATTATTTTGCAGGTCCCGCCCACTTCAGATCAAACTGTGTGGCTCCTGAACTAAACTAACTAAACTGAGTTTGACACCCCTGATCTGGTCATGACTGGGATCTGTATAAATTATAGTTAATCAAATTTTCACACCTAAAACATGTTGAGAAATCAACACAGTTTTCCAGAGCAGTTTGGTTGTTACCTGTTGCTGTGGTTACAATTTCCGACTGGTTAGTGTCTGGACTATCATTAATCAAATCCTCACCGGCAGAGTCCTTTACCGTCCCACACATCTGTCAAGCAAACACAAAACGGACACAAACCTCAGTTACCAGCATTGTGGATACAGACGGGGGTACTCGTACAGAAACAACACACACCGGGAAAGGCTCCGCCCCTTCCTGGATGACAAAGCCCTCAATGAGGTGTGTGAGAACTTGCGGTTTAACCACAGCTTGAGGTGGAGGAGCTCTCTCCCCCTGATTACAGGCCCCGCGGGACACCGACAGTTCTGGAGCAGGAGACGAAGAGGCTAGAGGAGGACAACCAGAGCCTGAAGAGATGAGCAGGAGGAGTTATTAGAAATATATTTACCCTGGTTTAAACATCAGCATCCACACGGCTGCTGATTAATCTACAGAGATGCATTTATGTGTCATTACCTGCTCCTGTGGGATTGGTTGGGGATGATGAGGCGTGGTCTCTGACTGGCTGGAGTCGTGGTGGAGACGGACCATTTTCATCATTTACTGGATTGGAGTCAGATTTTCTCTTCAGAGAGCCAGTCATCTGTTTCCCCTTTAGTTTCAAAGAAAATGAAAGATTATTAATGGATTACCCACTTCTTTGTAAGAGCCCCCAGTACTGGGGGGCAGCATGAGATACACCGGCACCAGTCCTAACGTTTAGTGTACCAAACCACGGCGAGAAACTCAGTTAAAAATTCTTGGAAAAAATTATTGTTGTATGGCTCAAAATATGGGAAATACAACTTCACAATTATCTGCATGGAACGGTGACGGTTGATATCTGAAATTAAGATTTGGACAATATTGGTGTATCCGATATCGGTAAAAAAAAAGCCTCTCTAACTTTTCTGTAGTTAAACATTATACATGCAGCACTAATAGTTGTGGTGATTTACTTGGCAAAAATATTCCTGAAGCCTTCAACTACTGAGCACCCCCCAGACTCACAATCTCACCTACCTCAGGACTGCACACCTCACTTTATCATCACCATGGCACCGGTTCAGCACTGAAGAACATTGCACTAAATGGCACTACTACATATTGCACTATTGCATAGGACTGCTACTCAGTTTATGCTGCCATATGCATTATTGCACTATTGCCACTGTACGGAAAGTAAATCTTTTACAGTGCTAAAAACTTACTGTACTGTTACAGTTACATGTTTACAGTGACTATTTGCACTATTGTTCATCAGGACCACTGTACTGTTACATTGTCAAACTTTAGTGGTACGTGTTACTGTTACATTGTTTACATTGTCATTTCACTGTAATATCTGCACTACTTCCTATATTAGATTGTTATACTGTTCACATTGACTATTGTTAACCCATTTGTAAATTTGTAATCTTCTTTAGTATTTAAACTTAGGTTTCGTGTTTAGATTTCTAGGTTATCCCAGCGGATACCTATATTTTTATATTTTTATCTTATAGTTTATTATATTTTATTATATGCACTGTGGGTTTGAGTGGACTGTAATTTTATCTGTGTTGTATGTCTAACATGTGGCCCATTTGACAATAAAGTTGACTTTGACCTCTCAGAAATTAGTAGGGCTGCACGATTAATAGTAAAAAAAAAAAATCGCGATCTCGATTCACACATACATGTGATCTCATTTCTGCCCAACAATGATTCTGAAGCATTTTTAATCAGGAGCTGCATCATAAATAAAAGTTCCCAGTCTTTGCGGAATTTCCCCCCCGCTTTTTTCAAACGCCCTCAAATGCAGCTTTGCTGTTGCTTCCCCACCCTCTAACCAATGGTTAGCAAGATGAGAGTTGAAACGGAGGACAGTCTGTAGCTTAGTAGGACGTTAAATGGGAAAAAAAAAAAATTGTGCCAGAGAATCGTGACCTCAATTTTAAGCAAAAAAAATTGTGATTCACATTTTTCCCAGAATCGTGCAGCCCTAGCTGTTAGTGTTATAAATCGAGTGATAACACATATTCAGCGACCACTGCTGGATCATATATTGATGATCTATCATAAATCATATCTATCATAGCTATATTTTCTATTATTAGGGATACAGACCTAGACAGAAATCCCTATGAAACTTCCTTACCCCTAGGCGGTACAAAGACCCCATATTTGGGGTACTTTGGGGGCTATAAATCTATTTTCGGGCGTGTCATTTTGGACAAGAGGCAGTAAAAAAACAGAGGAGGTTAAACCACATATTTTGACTACCAACTAGTAATAAGCTGACCTGTGGTGTCTGATCTCCTGAAGAGTCTCCATTGGTGGTCACGCCACCTGATGCTGCTCTCTGCTCTTCGGGAACCAGGGGGAGGGAGAGGGAGGAGCGAGACAGCGAGGCTGGGGGTGAGGAAACAGTGGGGGCCTGAGAGGAGGCGGGGCTGGGAGCCAGAGGTCCATTCTGGCTCTGACCAGAGCTGTGATTGGCCTGCGGGTGCACATGGGACACCTGAGCCAGTTGAGGAGCCTCCTGGGGAGACTGAAGAGTCTTCAGCCCCACCCCTCGGCCCACGACCCCACCCTCCCTGGACGCGATGGACGCCACCATGGTGAGCAGACTTGATGAGCTGCTGAGGACAGCTGCTCCCTCCTGACTGCCCCGGGCGAGGGCGAGAGCCTGGGCGCTGCCCAGCGTGCTCTGCCTGGCGCCCACAATTTGAACCGGGATGTGCGGTGGCTGAGAAGGCTGGGTGGTGCTGCTGGCGGGCGGGGGGGCAGGCAGGATGGGAGGAGGGTTCCTAGAAGGCAGCTGGAGAGGCAGGCGGAGCCCCTGCAAGGTTTTAGGCTGGATGGGGATTGGTCCGTTCCCGTGGCCCGACTTCTCGGCGCTGAGGGACGTCTTCTGTAAAGGCTGCACCACTAAAGTCTGAGCGTTAACCCCTGGTTTGATGGTTGCCGTGCCAACCGGGTACCCGTGAGGCTGAGATGCGGCGTTGGATGTAAGGACCAGGGCGTGTGCCGCTGTGGGAGCCGTGCTCCCTGTGGTCAGAGTTCGGGTCCCGTGAAGCAAAAGCTGGGAGAGAGGGATGGAGGAGGTGGAGGATGAGGAGGAAGATGAAGTAACGGAGGAAGAGGAGGGGTGGGCTTTGAGGTTTGTCGGCTGGGGGTAAGAGGGGATTTTGATGTGAGTTGGTTGGGTGGTTGGTTTAGTGGGGGATTGGGGGTTTGACTGGTGGGAGGGCTGGACCAGGGAGTAGGCAGCTGGACAAAGGAAGCAGAGAGAAGGATGTTTGAGGGAAAGATCATCACAAAAAAACTGCTGACAACATTCTAGTCGCTTGTTTACAGCTGAAAGGTGATTTTCTTCCTTTCCTACCAGTGTCATTCCTCTCTGGGGCTTCAGTTTTCACCCCCACACCTTTGGGACTCGACACACCTCGCATGGCCAGATTTTGTGCCTTCAAAACATGGACAGAAAATATTAGCATGTAAGCAGCGATCCATCCTCTTTTTTTCCCCAAACATCAATCAAACTTTATTTATATAGCACTTTTCATACAAATAAAATGCAACATGAAGTACTTAACAGAAAAAAACAAAGTACATAAAACCTAGAGCTGTGCAATTATTTGAAATCTGATCACATTTTCAATTTTCATGTCAAACAATCTGCAAACTGATATAATCGAGCTGAAACAATTTTTTCCCACATTTTTCTTGGCACAATTTCTAAAAGTTATTCTGAAGTTAAAGTTCATTTCAGTGGCTTCCACCCAGGCAATTTGTTAGGTGTCATTAACAAAAATGTTAGATTTGGAAAGTTTATTTTGGGGAAAAAAAAATTTAAGTATCTATTTTATTTTCAAATATAGAGAAATTGCAGGACAACTGGGTACATCATTTATTTTGGATACATTTATGTTTTTATATGTATTTCGCATTAATTCAACCTTTAAAGAATATTTATTTTATTCATTTAATGTTTTATACATTGCAAAACAGCTGTAAGGTCCATATTTTTAGCCTATATTCATTTTCAATGCAAGAAACCTTCAAAAGAAATGTTAAATTAATGCATCGTGTAACTAGAAAATACTCGTTTGAATAACTCGTGATTTCAATATTGGCCAAAATAATAGTGATAATGATTTTTTCCATAATTGAGCAGCCCAAATAAAACCCCCGTCCCTCCCACCCCCACATAAAGACCCACATACACATGCATGAGCACACATGCATGCACACAAACACGCACCCTCACGGAGAACCCAGTAAGAAAGTCTAACAACATGGCAAAGCACTGAGGAGCCAGGTGAGGAAAAACCACCTATGGGGGGAGAGAGGGGATCCACGCTGAGAGGCGCCACAGTCAGCGCTGCCAGAGAGACCCCCCCGACCCAAACAGACCAGGGAAAGCCCCGCACATGGTGTGGAGCCCCCCAGTCCTCCAGGCCAAGGGGATCCCCAAGACAGCACCCCCGCAGGCAGACCAGACAAACTCCCAACGTGGAGGACCCCCATGAGGAAACACTGGAGCTAAAGAAAAGCAAAGCAAAGAAAAACAAAGCAAAGCAAAAATAAAAAATAAATAAATATATGCAGTAATTATAAATAACTAGAAAATATGTAAAAACTTGGTAATTAACAACAAGACAAAAGAATTAAAATAATAAAATGTACAAAGACAAATTGTAATCGATAAAATGATATGCATAAAAGTAGAATAAATTAAAATTCTTAAAAGCAATAGAAAATAAAAATAATCATCATCAAGCCATTTGCTTCACAAACCTGCTCGTTATCTGACTGGCTGCTGCAGGAGGAAGCTGGAGTCACTTCCTGTTGCTGCTGAGTCTGCGGTTGCTGGGCAACAGTTGCCACAGCAGCCGTCGCCGTGCTGCCTGGCATGAAGATGAGCTGGGAGGGAATAGGGGCCCTGAGGGCGCGGTTGACCTGCAAGATGACACTATGGTCACTGAAACTGAGGCGGAAGCTGGCGGTAGGCATGGAAACGGTGATGAGACTCACCCGCAGGTACATTTGTCCCTGCCCGCCTGCCGTCCCGCTCAGCAACACCGACTGGCTGATGGTGGATGTCGTTGAGGCGCCCAAAGGACGGCTGCTGGCCGTGGAACCCGACCCAGCTGTCACACTGGTCTAAAGAGGAACAATTCGAGTTTTTATTCATTTTGAAAAGATGCTGAAGTGGAATAAAATGATGAATTGTCTGTGAGCAAAATCCTGAGTTTCATTAGCTTGTAAACAACAGAGCGTACAGCTGTGGTGCTGGTGGTCTGAGAAGAGCTGCTGCTGGAGGGGCTTGACTGTCGACTGGCAGCCAGAGTCGCCTGGAAGGAAAAAGAAGAGGAGGAGGAGGAGGATGGAAATGACAGAGGAAACATTACAGACTTCAGCCAAATCCAAACAAAGTGTTTACAGAGGTTGTCATGTGGTTAAAGCAAGACGTGGCTCTTTGTTTTGGTCACTGAACCACCATTTTTTCACATTTCAGCTCATCGCAGCTTCAGCTTCAACGCCCATAGCTTCCCCATCTTTCTCTTGTGGTTTTCATTGGAGTTAATTATGTGTGCTGGCTGCAGCTGGTTTTATTTTGCACCATCATTTACTTCTGAAAACAGCTTCGACGCAGTTCTTTTACATTTTCAAAAACGACCTTACACACCTTTACTTGTTGCACAGCGGCCAGATTCTGCAGCTGGGCGCTGTTGATCTGCTGCTGGAGCATCAGCTGCTGGAAGTACTGAGCTGCATTAGGTTGTCGCTGCAGCGCCTGCAGGGCCTGGAGGGAGGAGCACAGGAGCAAAACATGAAAACTGAACAGACTGTAAAGCAACTGAACGGGAGGTTAAGGTGAGGATATGCTGAAAGATGACAGGAGAATCAAAGACAAAGGAGAGCAGGAGGATTTTAGATTGAGAGAAATGAGGGCAGAGAGAGCAGAGAGAGCGGGATGCTGTGGCAGTTTCCTGCCAGCTGCCTGATGTACGAGCCGGGGCTCGCGCAGTAATAAGTTGAGGGATGAAAGCGAGCGCGGCGGGTTGGATTAGTGTGTGCTGGGTGACAAAGACAGATGGCCGTAGAGGGTGACAAAAGCCTGGGAAAACAACACCGAGCCTCTGTCAACCCTGCAAGACTCAATCTCTTCCTGCACCTCCCCGATGTAGCGCGTCTTCATCACTTTCTATCAGCTTACCCTCCGTCAGCCAAACGATAAGGTGCAGCTGACCTTAATTCAGGTCTGGTTAAACCACTGCTTTCTCAAAGAACCATTGTGAGCCCTTTACGAAGCGTACCACATAAATCTGAAATGAGCCAACAGCCCGAAAGCTCCCCGGAGTCTCATTTTAAAGTCTAGACCTGTACATATGCTTTGGAATCCCCCAGGCATGCAGCCTACTTTTTGTCCAACAATAACAACGCGCGAGCTGAATTTACGTCCCTCAGCGATGACGGTCCAGCGGCGAAAGAGATGCACAGTTTCAGAAAGTAAGAAATGACAGACTGCAGGGTTTCTTTCTCCTTTTAAAGACCTTGCATGAATGGACACACACAGACAGAAGATGGTACGAAGTTAAAATTGAGGTTGTTTCTATTGTAAAAAAAAAAAAAAGGAACCAGGACAGCTTGAAATAACGACAACGAGCCTGGTGGGCTTTTAGATGAGAGTTGGTCAAACTTCTCATCTTTCTTAACAAGTTTAAAGAGGGAACAAGCCCATATGAGTCGCACGTTTTTTCATAATTTGGCTGCTCCTGCCACTTATAGTCCAGTGCAACTTATATAGTTGTCTTCAACTATATAAGTTGCCAGTGAAATAAGTTGAAATTGACAAAAGTGATAATAAATAAAAATTCTATGAAAATCATGACACTGATTTTGAATTGTGGTTTAAAAGAAATTTTAAAAACAAAACACACAAAAAATAAAACAAGTAAACAAGCATGATGGGGCTCCAAGCTAAAGTTTTGTTGCGCAACACTTTGAGACAATCACTGCAATCGGGTGTTTTCTGTAATGTTCAAAAAGACTTTTACACCTGCTGACAGGTATTTTGGTCCTCTGTTCATGGCAAAGGTGCCCTAATGTGTCTGGGATAGTTTTGTTTGTTTGTTTTATTATTACTATTTCCAACCACAATTCAAAAGCAATATTTTATTTCACTAAATTATATTTTTGTAAATTTTTATTTATTATTTGTTTCTTTAGTTTCTTGTTGTTTTAATTACTATTGTGAATTTAGCCTTTTCTTTAATGGTAGGGTATGAAGAATTCTGAGGACGACTGTACAGTATATGTTTTTTTTTCTTCTTCATGACGCATTTTTTGACAGATGCGACTTATAGTCCGGAAAATACGCTCAAATAAATGAGGAAAACTAACAGTTTGTCATTAACTTCATGACATGATTGTTGTTCAATCTGGAAAAATAGCAAGAATTTTCAATTTGCTTTCAAATGTAAGTAAAAAGGGGGACCAGCACTCACCTCTGCTGCATCTGTTCACATTTGCAGCCTCAGAAATGACCAGCTAACTGCACCTCGGTGCATTGCTGCACAGAAAACATTACTGAGGGAGAAAAGCCAACAAGGAATCTGTTCTTTCATCTGAGTCCAAATTAAAACCATAATTGTTCCCAGATCTGGACTTTGGAAACAGTTTTAGTGGGATCATCAACAGAACAATGATCCGGCGTTTAAAGGGCGTTTGGAGCGCTGCAACAGTTCGCTTCATCTCCAGTCAGTTAAGCTAAACCCAGCTGAGACAGTTTCAGATGAGTAGAACCACAAGGTGAAACAAACAAATAAAGCAGCCAACAAATGCTCCACATATCTAAGAACTCCTGCAGACTGCAGTTAAAGAAGGATAAAAATGTCAAAGCAAAGCTATTTTTTCATCATGTTTGTTTACCGCATGATTCAGTGAGTCATTTGAATTTGGATGTCAGTATTGCTTGATAACATAGAGAATTATGAAATTAGAAAACCTAAACATTTTTTGCACTTTTCAGCATCACTGACAGGAGAAAAATCCCCTCAGTGTGGATGGATATAAACTGTAAATAAAGCTCAGGATAGCACTCTTTTTATGCAATGTAATGCAACCCAAAAATCAGGTCTCAAAGTGGACCAAACGCTGCCTCATTTCAAAGCTCAAAAATTGGAGCCGGCCCTTGCAGTTATAGTCATACAAACACACGATCACACATACCTGCACAGCTTGCCTTTCGTACAGAGACATGGAATTCATGGGCGATGGACGGGAGCTCGTCCCGGACGCCGCGCTCCCATTGGTCGAGGCTCCCTGCTGGTTCTGCTCTCCATCCGTCTCCATGGCTGCGGAGGAGACAGACGAGCCGGCTGTCAGTCAAACAGAGCGAAGCATGACTTTCTCTCTGCAAGAGCCTGGCTGGTGAAGAAAAACACTCGTCTTTCATTCTGACAAACATCATTCCTCACAGTCGTAGCGCTGAGTCCATATTTTACTCACTGGAAGACATGAACAGTGACTGATACAGTCCTGGTCAACATGACACGAACAGAAGCTTCAGGTTTACAATATCTTTCCGTGTGATCATTCATCACCCAGAGCATCCCTACATTTCAGTTTTACAAGCAACTGAGATGGATGCTATGCTATCAAGCAAAGCACAAGAGTGACATTACATACTTTTAAATGCAAGATATATCCAACAACCCAAAAACTAAGAAATAAAATAAATAATTCACATCAATTCATTCCCTGTTCTCATTTTTTCCCCTCCATGCAAACAAAAAATGTCATATTACAGTGAAAAATGTCTATAATTCACAACCTGAAGGATTGTGGAGGTCTTCTCACCCGAAATATTAAGCAACCTTCCAGCAATTAAGACCAGAAACTCAATGCAAGAAAAACCAAAAGGCTCACGCGTTAATATCAATACAATTGCATGTCAATTTGAGCTGCAAGAAAGTGAAAGTTATTTAATTATTAAATCTAAGTTGGGCATTTCGTTGCATCCATTTATGCTGCGCTGCACAAGATAAATTCAGTCCACTGTGGTTGCAACTTTAGTGTTTCTGGGCTGCAAATTTTACATTACATTAGGCTTCTTATATTATAAAGGCTATTTTGGATAAACTGATGCAGACTGACCACCAACACAAGACTGTTCACACGCGCCGTAGGAGAGCCACTCTTTATAAAGTCCACAATATTAACCAGTCTTTTATAGAGGAAATATAGATAAAATTACTTAATCACTGTTTGGAAAAAAAGAAAGGGGAAAAAAAGTGCAAGAAACGGGAAATTTAAGAAAGGAACTGATTTATATTGCAGGAAAACAATCTTGTGATTTAAAAACGCCTCCCTAAAACAGGTTCTCATCCTCTAAGACTTGTTAAAATCAGGTGTTCACAGCCCCTTTTTTTTCTTTCATATATCATTGCATGGTTGAAATAACTCTTCTTCCTCCTCCTCCTCCTCTCTCACCATCCTGTCCCAGCAGCATCAGCCTTTTTCTCCACAACCTGATAAAAAAAAAAAAAAAAAAAAACCTCTTTCATCTGCAACGACCACCTGAGAAGCCGACACGGAGCTAACGTTAGCTAGCTGCCCTCCATGTTTCAGACCAGTTGACACTGGATCCACCGGAGGCTACTCCTCCTAGCATCCCGCTAGTCGCTGCTGCTGTCTGGCTCGTTAACTGGCTCTCTCGGTCCGAGCTTACCGTCACCGCTCCGGCTTTCTCAGCCTCCCCCCTGCACCGGCGGCCCGCTCGCGGCAGAGCGACTCGGCGGCCTCCCCGCGCGCTTCGTCCGACGCTTCGTCCGCTGCAGCCTCCTTTCTTGTTCTTCCCTGCAGGACGGTCAGCAGCAGCAGCACCAGCAGCAGCAGGGATCTCACTGCTCTGCATAAATTTGCAGCTGATGTGTTGTTTGGAGGGCAACGCCTCCTTTTTCCGCTGGTCTGCCTTTTCCGGCGCCAGAGGATGACGGAGCAAAATGGGGCGAGGGGGCCACACTACCCCGCATACACCCCCGATGTAGTGACCCCCCGCTGGGGAGGATTTTTCATTGAATTTTGTAAAATGACCTATAAACTTGGTATAAAATGTGTATAAATGACTAAGCCTTTTGTTGCAATACATCTTAGTCATCCTCAAAATGATCTATACCCTCCAATTTAAGAAAGAAAAAAGTCAGCTGTCAGTGAAATAAGATAAAATTGACAAAGTTATAATAAATAACAAATTCTATGAAAATCATGACATTGATTTTGAATTATAGTTTGAAAGAAATATTAAAAACAACACCCCCCCCCCCCCCCCCCCACAAAAAAAAAAACAGGTAAACAAGTATGATGGGGCTCCACAGCTAAAAGTTTGTTGAGCAACACTTTGAGACAATCAGGGCCCGGTTGTTCAAATCTCGGTTATTTTAACCACTGGTTAACCCCTAACGGTCCGTTAATCCTTACCTGCCGTTAGCTAACCGACTGTTAAATATGCGTTGTTCAAAGCATGGTTAGTCATGCCGTCAGCTAACAGCACCGTCAAAGTTAACCATAGGGTTAGCACCACTGGTTAGCACCAATGTATCCCACAATTCCCCATTTTGTTTACTTCTGGTAATGCAAAAAGTAATGTTGTCGTCTGTGTCTCCTTATTGCTGTGAGGAAGACACGGGGTGCCGACTCTCACTTTATTTTCCCACCGTGAACAGAGCTGCTGTTAGCCACAACACACTCTTCCTCATCCCCCAGACTCTCCATCCTTCCCCGTTCTCTTCACACTCCTGCGCCCCCCCCCAGCTCATCCGGCCTCACAGCACAGCAAACCCTCAGTAACAGAACACACGGGACACAGAAAGTATTGATAAGCAAACGATCCCTTTCACTTAAGGAAAAAGAGGCAGAAATTTCTCTGCTGATGAAGAAAATGTCATTCAGATCATAGAAGATATTAATCTTTCTAAATAGCGAGTCCGTCGTGTCCACAGTTCGTTGCACGCTCCAAATCGACTCGCAAAGGATTACATATATGCATTCTTTCCCGAAGTGGTGCGCAGCTCCTCGTTAGAATAATCCCCGATATCAAAATCAAGCCGCAATAACCGCCGTCCCTTCTTCTCTGAACCGGCATCATGAACGCAGCGTTAGAACAAACGGCATAATGAGAGAAAACCACACCGTTAAAACTTTAGGCGGTCTTAGTGTGTTAACTTTAACGTCAAGATACACACGGTTAAAATTAACTGAGTTTTGAACAACAACATAACCGGACTGTTAAAGTTACGGTCGGCTAAATGTATTTAACGGCTGGTTAAAAGATAACGGAGTTTTGAACAACTGGGCCCAGGTGTTTTCTGTAACGTCCAATCAGACGTTTGTACCTGTTGACAGATATGTTGGTCCACTGTTCATGGGAAAGGTGCTCTAATGTATCTGGGAAAGTTTTTTTATTTTTTATTCTCGAAATGATCATTTTTCATATTTTATTTTATTTTATTTGTTTGTTTCTGTAGTTTCTTGTTATTTGAATTACTATTGTCAATTTTGCCTTTTTTTTCTAATTGGAGGATATGAATAATTTTGAGGAGCGAAGAGTCAATGAACAGTTTGTCAGTATTAGGATTTTTTTTTTTCAAATCTATGTCCTAAAACACATTTCCTCTACGGTGCACAAAACAATCCTTATTACAATTTTGTTAAAGTGATTTACACTTTTAAATCGGATAAGGATGTTACAGTCATCTATATTAGATATAATATGATTAAATGGAACACATAGTGATCTATAACACCCATGGTGTGATTAAAAATAATCTAATCGGACTTTAAGATTAGGGAAATATCTTATCAGGCCTTTTCAGACAACAACATACAGTAGGCCTATCACGTGTGTGACCAGGTCATCATTTATTCAACATAAACTTCAAGTGAAAGAATGCATTCGGCCACCTTTAGCATTAACTTTATGCAATTGTTTTACATCATCATTAGTCTCCTATCACCACATTCTGCTTTCTAGACTCTGTAACACCTTAATTCTTTTCTTTTCAGCTATTTTACAGTACTTTGCTGGCATGTTTGAGATTATTGTCTTGCTGCAGAAGCTAATCTCCACCAAGCCTCATACTGTATATGACTAGAATACTTTCCAGAGGAGCTCAGGGTCGACTCAGTGGCAGGCGCCCATGCGGGCAACCCTGGACTGTTCAAGCCAAATGAACTTCCTCTCCGTGCTTGGTATATGTATAAATGAATGTATGTATGTGTATGTGTGTATTTATATGTACACACATGAAGGTGAAGGGGAGAAAAGAGCCTAAAACATACAGAATAGGGTAAGAATGGGTAACACTGAATGAAGCCGGCTGAACCTGAGGGTCAGACCCCCCAGCAGCATCCCTCCCTGCATCCTGGCAATGTTTACATCTACCATGTTTTCTTTTAATGCACCACGGTAGCTTAGAGAAAACAACAAATCAGAGTAAAAAAACAAAAAAACAAAAGAAAACAACACAAAGGACTTGCTGGCATTGGACCCATGGATGCGTTGGTTGGTCTGCACCCCTCCATTCATGGTGTACAACACAACTTATAATAAAGAAGTTATAAAGATTTACACATTTATTAGTGAAAATGACATATTATTAATCATTAATGATGATGCATTAGTGGCGGTGATAACGATAATGACAACAATTGATGTGATTGGTATTTTATTATTATTGACATTTCACTATCCTTTACTTTTACTATTTTCTGTACTGTTGTGTTTATAAATAAACCTTTTTATATCATTATTAATATTTGAGTTATTACACTGTAAATGCTGTCACAAATATAGTCAGTATATATTAATGCAATCATTATGGTGCTCCTGCAACCCCTCCGAACAAACCATATTTCTTCAGTTTTTTTCAGAATGACACTGTCATGAACTTTTACACGTGACATGCTGACTGAAGCATGTTTAGTTTAGATGTAGTTTAGTTTCTGACATTTTCTCTGATCATTGCACCCTCTCACCTTGCGTCTTACTAACTAGGATATTGGCTATTGGGAAGATTTCCAGCTGACTTTAATGTCCTCCTCTAATGAATAATCTTTCTCCCTGTTAAATGAAAGACTCCAAAGTGTTTGCCCTCCATTATATTGCTTATATCTTTCCTCCTTTGCACTGAGTTAAAACACATCCACATGTGACAGAGAGACAAAGCGACAAATCTTCTGCTTTAATGAAGGTGATCAACACGCTTAAGACCAATTAATCAAATGAATTTGATTAGCAGCACTCTATTGTTACTTAACCTCTTACTTCTAATGGAAGTTGTAATGAAGGGATTCATTTTTAATACACTGCTTCTGCATTTTGGCTTAATTTCTTGTTAAATAAATGCATTATCGTGGAATGTGTCATGTTGCTTATAGTTACCTTATTCTAAAGATCTGATTTATTGACATCTTGAGATGTAAAATGTAAGAGCTGAACGTTTCTTTTTCACGTCTGTGGGATAAAAATACATTCATGATGATTCTAGTAATATGATAAGTTTTATTCAACAACATTATCAGGTTTGTACAGTACAAACAGAAACAGCATCACTTGTGTGGCACAGAGAAATGTTAAAAAGCTTGGATATTCACACAGAATCACCTGCTCTGCTAAACTGACCGACTGAACCATCAAACCCTAAAACATTTTATATATATATATATATATATATATATATATATATATATATATATATATTAGTTTTTGGCTGCCACCAAAACACAAAGCAAACAGATGTTGGCTGTTACGTGTCTGAAATCACTCCAGGTTCTGCACTGCATTCACTACAAGTCATTTAAATATAGAAATAGCAGATTTGTGACATAAATCCTGATATTTCATTCTGAGTTACCTGTTGATTCTGCAGTAGGGATGGGCGATACCAAAATTTTTCATGGCAAATTGTAGATACAATACCAGTAGTTTATGGTACTTTTTCATCAATACCGATATTGATACTGATACTTTTGGTCCCCTTTAAAGAAAACCACAATTGTACAGTTTGCGTTAATTTCTTGAATACAAGGGCAATGTCAAATATAAGTAAAACTTGAGGACAAAAGTACAATGATAGATTATATCGATGAAGAAATTAAACAAAAATAAGATTAAAAACTTATTTTAATCATCAAATAACTGAAAAACAGGTTAATTCAGTGGAAAATGTTCAAATAAAATGTATTGTGATATTATAAATTAACTAAAACATAATGTGCGATAACCTGCATTAAAGCACTGAAAGATACCAAAACATCATCATCATCATCACTAATAGTAGCAGCATCATCGTGGCATCTGATAGGCTACCACCATCATGTGACACAGAAGCTAAAACTTGGCTGCTTTCACATTTTATTTCATTGCCTAAAACTCTCAGAAGTGAAAACAAATTACTTTTGCATCTGAACAGTGGTATCGCGATACTCAAAAAAGTATTGATTCTGATATTTTGTCTGACTGGTATCAAAGGTATCGATATTCCCATCCCTATCCTGCAGCATGACTGAGTGGAGGGAGGAGTGACCCCCGACACATCTCACATACAGAAGCAGATGGGAGCTTTCTCACAAACACACACACTGAATAATTGTCGAAAACATGTGTGAGGTACAGAGGCACAGAGAGCTGACAAAAAGCCTGCGATACATGAACATTTACCCAGCAACACCACACAAGTCAGGACCAAACACACACAACAAAATCGCAGCAGCCAAAGTCTTAGTGAGGTATTTTTCTCAGAGTTCACTTCAAATCTGGAACACTGTTAAATCCAGAGCTGCTGATTTAACACACAGTAGGTTGGACGTTTCACTATGAAAACGTGACAAGATATGCAACGAAGACGAGTTAAACTGAGTAATGACTGTCTGGAATTTACTCCGAGACTGTTGCTAGGTAACATGGCTGTAGTAAATGCCTTTTTGTGAAGGATGGCAGCAGTAGCGAATGTCATTATGACCAAGCTGTTTTCAATTTGTGGCTAATGACCACGTAGCTGCCCAAACTCCAACATAAACGACTCTGAGCGTAATCTGACCAGGCACGGCTGCGAATGAGTGATGAAGCGGACACGAGGTGGAAATGAGAGAGCACACACAGTGGCGTTAGTCACACGTACGACCGTGCAAGTTAACATATAAATCTGTTAAAAAATACATATTTACATAAGAGTGTTTAAACTCTTCTTTGCCAGTGGAGGGTTTAGAGTTCATACATGTGTGTTAAGTAGCCAGCAATGGTAGAAGCAGTGTGTACTTGGGTCCATTTAAGTGTTTTTAAACCCTTTCTGTGGTACTTTTGTACCACATTGCACCCAGATAGATGCCTTTAAAGGTGCAATCACACAAAATTTTTGCCTGAACTCCTAAATATTTATTTACAGACGATGATTAGGGCCACTGAAGAAAAAAAGGTTCTAAGAAAAAAGTCAGCATTCTGACTTCAGTCTCAGGATTCAGAATTTTTTCTCCGGAACATAAAAAAAAAAAAAAAAAAATTCAGGAATTTTTTTTTCAATCTCTGAAAAAGTCAGAATTTTCTCTCTCTTTTTTTTTTTTTTACCAGAACATTGAAAAAAAAATTCAGGATTTTTTTTTCAAGTTCTGAAAAAGTCAGAATTCTGAAATTCAGAATTTTTTTCAAAAATTGAAAAATAAAATAAAAAAATAATAAATAAAAATAAAAATTCTCTGGAATTCTTTTAAAGTGTTCTGGAAAAAAAAAAAGTCAGAATTCTGACCCTAAAGTCTAACTTTAATCTTAGGATTTTTACTTTAATCTCAGAATTCTGACTTTTTTTCTTTTTTTTTACCTGAGCTTTTAAAAAATAATTTCAGTGGATTTTTTTTCAAGTTCTGAAAAAGTCAGAATTCTGAAATTCAGAATTTTTTCAAAAATTGAAAAATAAAAAAATAAAATAAACATAAAAATTCTCTGGAATTCTTTTAAAGTGTTCTGGAAAAAAAAAGTCAGAATTTTGACCCTTAAGTCTAACTTTAATCTTAGGATTTTGACTTTAATCTCAGAATCTCAGACTTTTTTTCCTCCAGAACATTAAAAAAAATTCAGGATTTTCTTTTTTAATTTCTGAAAAGAATTATAAATTGAAATTTTTCTTAGAAAGTGAAAAATAAAAAAAAAAAAAACAATTCCAGGGAGATTTTTTTTCTATTTCTAAGAAAAAAGAATTCTGGAAAAAAGTCCAAATTCTGAGATTAAATTCAGAATTCTGACTTTTTCCTTGGAAATGGAAAAAAAAAAATCCCATTTTTTTCTTAATGTTCTGGAAAAAAGTCAGAATTCTGATTTTTTTTTCTCAGAATTTTTTTTTCCCTCAGTGGCCCTAATCCTCTTCCTTATTTATTTACTTCGTCAATCTTAATTGTCAAAATGGTGAATCTCTATTGAGCAACAAGACTGGTGGTGTTTTTCGCTATCCCTGATTTACTTGCAAATAGGCAGTTTTACCAACTTTAAGAAAGAAAAGTGTTTCCCATCTCGTTTGGAACAAAAAGAAACACATTGTCGGTGTGATTGCATCAAACTTAATAGTCTTTTCTAACATGCAGAGCACAAAAGTCAAATATTTCCTCATCAAAAACACCATTTAAGCTTTCTTAAAAGTACAGAAACAGTGTAGTCAAGGACTGAAAGCTGGACCTTTACAGGAGTGAGTGAATACAAACACTGAACACAATCAGAGAGACACTTCCCTTAGTGCAGTCACAGTACATCAATATCATCCACAAATACAGGAATACACACCAAAGCCATGAATCCTCTCACTGTAAGAATGATTCATCTTAACAAATCTCTTCACATCATCTGATAAATGTCAATAAACTTTCATATATCTGTTTAAAATACTTCATCATCCTCTCAATAATTTGTCAAGTTAAATATTCTTCCAGTGTAGCCAAAAAATAAATAATGCAGCAAATTTATAAATAAATATGTAATTAGTGGGCAGCATGAGTGAAAATAGCTTCTTCTTTTAAGTAGCTACAGTGATCCACATGGTCACGGCAGAATATTGAAAAAATACTTTGTGTCACACACATATACACCATACACACACTGTACAGCATTTGTAATACATAAATCTGTCAAGAGTCAACTGCAAAGTGTCACAGCGTTGGCAGCATAAAGCCCCCCAAAAGAACTGAACACATTTTACTGCCTACAAATGACTTTTTAACCCAGTATTTAAAGTCATTATTAACTAAATGCTTTTTTTTCCCAGTATCTAAAGTCATTGTTACTGGAAAGCTGCTGTTAACCATCACAGCATAACGTCAGGTATTTTTATATTTAACCACTGATTCCTATTTGGAGGAATATCTATTAAAATAGTGTTCGTACTATATAAAGATCACAATTTGATTATTTCATCATTAGTAAATAATATGCCTGTTTATTTCTTTGTGTGATTGATTGATTGTTGAGTCTTGAACAGCTTTTGCAGCTATCGCGAATCTACAGTGAGCCAGACACTAAATTTCAGGTCTTGTGATCTCATAAAAGCAAACTATATTTGTCAAGATTTGAACTTTTCTTTAACTTGTGCTGATGAAATAAACAAATTGTGACTTTTAAATAAACAATAGCAGGCAGGGCTGTTCTTGGTTGTTGTCAGGATTCTTAAAGACATTCTTCACATTGGATCATAAAAGCAGATGATTTCTACAGATCAGAAAATCAGAAGATTTGAAACTGGGAACCAAAACGTTAATCATGACCTAAAGACAGATTTTAGCTTTACAACTAAACTAAAGACCAGAAGGAGGACTAAAGTTTGAGGTCAGGGGTTATGCAGCCCCACGTTCTCTCAGTGTTTCCACAGTGGGACAACAGAGAGAACTTTGAAGAAAGCCACAGTCTTTGGGGCATAAAAAAGCAAGCTTTGCCAACACAAAACTAATGACACACATCGTTTGTGGAATAAGTCCTTTTCAAGCTGTTTCATTTGAGAATGAAAGCAGATCACATGGGTACTCATTAAATATCTATCACTGAAAGGACACTGTTTTGGTTTAATACATAAAATTCCAGTACAGAGATTTTTAAAATGCTTTTCTCTGATTAGAAGTAGCGCTTTCTCCCTTTGTGAAAACAGAAAATACCATGCAAAACATAGTTTTCCATCTAAAAAAAGAAAAAAAAGAATGCTAAAGGCAGTTGTGTCTTCCCCTAAACACCATTTAACCGTTATTTGCACAGTATTAGCATGCTCCCTTTTGTTGCCTCTACCCATTATGGCTGAAGTTTCTACATTGATTGCACATTTTATACAACTCTTATCTGTTCTACTAACAGCTTTGTTAGATATACGCGATTGCTCATGTAAATACAGTTTAGATTGTTAGTAGTCTGTTAGTCTGACATAAAGCGCTGCTGTGCTCAGTGACTTCTAGATTAGTTGTGGCTCTATAATGCTTACTGTTTTTCTTTTTTGGTTAACAAAGTGCATAAAGAGTGAATGAAAAGTTCATCTTCATATCTGAGCTGCACTTTAAGAGATGCAGGGAAATATCACTTCAGATTCTTTTCATACTTGGAAGGCAGAAGCCACTAAAACTCTGAATATGCCTTTAAACTACATAATCTATAGAAAAAAACTACCTCTATGCTATTTATTACAACTTCCCTTTAACATAAAAATATATACTGCACATTGCCCTACTGTAATCTTTAGATGTAAAACTATGTGGTCAAAATGATTTTGTCCAGAAATTTGGATCTTAAATTTTTCTAGCTTGCTATCCTTTTTTAATAACCTTCCGTAGCCTATAAAGCAATAATCCACAAGATTTAAAACTTTAAAGGTGATAGCTACAACTTTTTCATCAAACCAATAATTCTATAAAAAATATTACATCCCCCAGTTTTTTATAGCATATTAATAATTGTTTTTATCAATTTTGATAGGTCTAAAGAGTAAATACATCTGATGACCATGCTAACCTTGCGATTCTTTGCCATTAGCGTTAGCTCTGGAGGTGCTAACTTGACTGTTATGTATAGAAACAACATCTTCCTTGCCATTTCTCAAATTCAAGCGGACAAAAAATGAAGCAGGATGAGAGTGAAGGTAGCAAAGGGGCTCAAAATCCCCATGGAGGTTGCTGCTTTCATCCTGGACATGCAATTTTAACATTTGTTAATGCTAATTAACAGTTAGCCGGTTCTGTAATGTTGCTAATGCTAATTGAATCTAATGCCTTGTTCACACCAAACGCGATTTGGGCATCAAAAATGCGCCTGACGCCCAAAGTTTGACGCTGGTTCACATAAAATCAGATGCTGACATTCAAAGACAAAAACAATCTTGACTTGCATGAAGCATCAAGAGTGTTTAAAGTGTGGTGGTGGACCCGGTCTTTTTCCTTTGCCTGCGCCTTTGTACAATAGCGGATGAAACTGAGCAGCTGCTTGGCTTTATTTGTTCTACAAAGCCAGAGAACTATGTTGTCGGGTGTCTCTGCACCATGTCTGGATTCATCAGATTGTTCAGAGGTGTTCTGCGTTTGGTGATTTCACCGTTTACTCCAGGAGCTGCGTGCCGACGATGGCCGTAGCTTTCGTCTGATCTGGCCCAGTTTAACGACCTGCAGTCCCGCATCGGGACAGCATTATAAAGCCAATTAAATCCCATCGGGACAGCAGGTCATCAACCTGCTGCTCAGAAACCCGGGACCGGACGCAGATCACAGTATATCCAGCATCTCCGTGGAGTGAAGAGATTCCCCAGAGTCCCCTCAGTATTTCCTGTCCTGTCAGAAAATGTGTGTCTGCGTCACAACACTGAGACCGTGTCTCAAACCGCGTACTTGAGCTCTTCAAACAGTCTTTTTGAGTGTGTAGTGCGTCCTTGCTGTCATTTAAGCAAAAATTCAGTGCACTGAAAGTACCAGGATGTTGCCGTAATAACGGCCAAAAACAAAGGGTAAAACGAATGAGTAGCACCTAGTTGCAGCCGGAGCCACTACAAACCATGCCCCTACAACCACACCCCTTACAAACCACGCCCACCGTTGGAGTGAGTGGAAGCTAACCCTAACCCTAACCCCTCCCCTAACCCTAACGACCACCGCCCACATTAGTACAAACTACGCCCATTTTCAAGACTCGCTTCTCGGTCTGTGACTGCTTTCGGGTATACTTGAAACGAAGCACACTACTCGCACTAAACGGATGCCATCTTGCTGACGTGTTGAAGAGGCGGAACTTTTGAACTACTTTCAGAGCTGAATGATGGCGGTGAAAAAAGCGGTGGCGACCCCTGCTGCATTGGAGGCAGTATTGTACTGATGTATGTAACGTTTATGAAATGATTTAGGCATAATTACTAATGTATATTGTGGCATGCTACCAAGCTGTTCATTCTCTGATGACAGTTATGATCTGGTCATGTGTTTGAGTCTGCGGTTAAACCGTCTCAGTAGAGTTAGCTCATGTTAGCGGGCAATGCTTGTGTGTCACTTCCTGTAAGTGCAGTGCTCAGTTTGGGTCAGCATTTAGCGACAATAGTGTGCATTACAGACGAAGTACACAGTGCGCATTACGCACTAAACTCCAGTGCACCCGGGCAAGTGTGCGGTTTGAGACACGGCTACTGAGTCTCTCTGACTGGTTAATGCTACATGTCAACGCTGCAAAAGTTAAGATCCTCCAACTTTGGTGCTCGATGCGCATAACACCAAACCACTCAAAACATGCCGCGCCTCACGTGCAAAAAATGCCACAGACTTCAACGCCTCCTGGACGCCAACGACTTTGCATAAGCCCTTGCGCCAAAATTGCGTTTAGTGTGTACACACCATGTTTGTGCACCTTTACTGGCGAGGAGGAATCAAACTTGTAGCTATCACCTTTAAATTATGAGGTCTTCCAATTGGGGGACACAGAGCAAATGTGGCCAAACTGGACCATTTTCGAAACGTCACCTGACCCGTCTGCAATAAAACCTCTAATTTTGTTCTGCTTCACTTTATCTTAGTTGGCCTTTGCAGAGATAATGTTTATATATCGTACCATAATTTGATCAAGGTCCAGCTGCAGCTGCATCATTCCAAAGAGACAGCCATCAACTTATTTTTAGACAAGCCTGATTTTTTTTTCATTTGTGCCATGTGCCATTTTCATTTAGACAAATACTGATAATTACACATCTTAACAAATCTCTCTTTACTAACACTCCAAAAGTATTCAAATAGTGGTTGCAGAGATATACTCATTTTATGAGTATGCAATTTTAGGAAGAGGCCTAAAAAAATGGCACACAGCTTAAAAGGTTAGAAATCAGCTAGTTATATCTATTTTAGAGTAAATTTATCTAATTCATCAATCTCTAACACCCTAACGAGTACATCACAACCACATTGATTAAAGTGTTTACACTTGTATTATCCGGGTAATAATCATAACCCAGTCATTTACTCAGAACAAGAGAAATCCAGTCATCTAGTCATTAGACAAAGTGTGCTGCTAAATTCCAACTAGATAATGACCAACTTGTGGATTAGAGCTTTCTTAAAACTGGTCTTCATAATTAAGCTCAGCGCAATCTGTGCTTGCTGCTAATTCCACACTGAATTTAACTTCCAGAGGAGTTGGTGTGTTTATAAGGTGGTAATTTAAATTCAGTACTTTGGCAATGTTGAAAAGCTCTCCGTTGTATTAGCGGAAGGCAGAGCATATATCCTAGAAAATATCCTGTTATTTCATCTGAAAATGTAAAAGAAAGAAAACAGATAAAACCTACAGCGACAGTTGTGAGTTATATTGCACTACAATATCCACTAAAAAGCTTGTCTGATGTATAAAACAGGAATATATTAATTAAAAAGCAGACCATGGATACCCACATTGCCTCACTCACATTACTTGGACGTGAACTCAGAAATCGTTTACGGAGACGTCTGCACGGCCCCGTTCTTGTCAGTGCACCCGGCTACTTCAATGGTGAGATGGACGTCTCAGCTTGAGGTTTTCCTGACCTCAGCTTCCATTTCAATAAACCGGAAACGTGTGTCGACTTGACCTGACACACCCTCTAAATGACTGCGGAGAAATTCCCAGGAATGTATAATATATTAAAGATAAAGCAAGAGAGGATTTAAAAGAAGGAAGTGTGAGAAATGTCCAAGGAGTAAAAAAAAGGAAGTTAATTGTTTCTATGGTTTACATTATGTTTGCAATCTTCCTTCATTTATAAACTCCCTTGATGATCAAAACTGTCTACACCTGACCTACAGGATTTCCTGTCGCGCTGGGTTTATCTGTGAGGGGCGTGGTTTCAGCTGCAGGAGGCGCAGCTGCAGGAGGCGCGGCTGCAGGAGGCGCGGCTGCTGGAGGTGCGGCTGCTAGAGGCGGAGCTGCTGCTGCTGGAGTCTCCACCAGCGGGACCTTCTCCTTCTCCGGCGAGGCGGGGAGCGTCGCAGCGGTGCTGGTGGTGGCAGGAGGGTCCTCAGCGGACGAGGCGCTGGGAGGCGGAGCGCCGCCGAAGCTGCGGGCGATCTCATCGAATGTCTTTCCCTTTGTCTCCGGAACTTTGAGGAATGTGAAGATGAAAAAGATGAGGAGGAAGGCGGTGAAGATGAGGAAGACCCATGGCCCGCACAGCTCCTGAGGAGAGAAGAAGGTGGAGTCAGAATAACGGAGAAATATTCCCTGAATGCAAGACGAAGCTAGATTTTAAAGGAGTGATGACATTGCAGCATCAACTGTTTCATGTAATTGATACTGCTGCTTATGTCAATTCTCCAAAGAAAAATAATGTGGGTTTGTTTTGGGACGCCAGATTTCCCTCCTCACTAAAGGGGTGATCATATGATCTGCCCGTAGACCAAGTTGACTTAATTTTTGGCTCCAACTTTAGAGAAACTAGGGCTGTGTCTGAATGTACACCGTATTCCCTACATAGTAGGGCTGGGCAATACTCAACCTTTTTGTTTCTATTCAGTACGTTGAGTTTATGGTGCTTTTAATTTAATATCGATACTGATATCGATACCAATACTGAGACAACTGGAATGCACTATCAATTTGGAATTACATCTTTTTGTGCGTTGTTGCCGTGGTGACAGCTGTTAATCACATGATCTGCAGCGAGGACAAAATAGGCAGCTATGTGGCTGAATCACCAGCAGAATGAGTGCAGTAAATAGTGTGCTATATAGTGCAGCCTTATGTAGTGAATTAGGGGTTAGGGAGTAGGGTGGACATTCGGACATAGCCTAAGTCAAGCTGCTGGTAGCTAGCAATTGGAGTTTGCTAAAGGCTATCTGTTAGCATCAGGGGCACTTCAGACAGTTAACTATGTTGATCAGACAAGACAGCATTTAGAAAATAAGTAAACTTAAGGGTAATGGCAACATTGTGGTTGCCCCCTTCAGTGTTGCTGCAGACATTTTTTTTTTTTTTTAATTCATTTGTTCAAAAACCCAGACTTGAATATAAAAACATACTTACTGTGTGTTCAGCAGTCAGACTAGCTCCACTCACGCAGTTGTATCAGCTGGGGGATGAGGGATGGGGAGGGTGGAAGGGGGGGGGGGGGGGGGGGGGCTGTTTGCTTGATAGTGTGCTCTAATTGGAGAATATGAATTACTTAGACGCCAACCTACGCAGAATGATAAGCTGCTGTCTGATTCAACTGTTTCTTAAAGAAACAAATCTGACCGTCCATGAACGGGGACTTTGATGTTGGCTCTTGACATTCACATGACCTCATCAGTGCACAACAGATCATATTATACCACCAAAACCACAGAAAAGTGAAATTTGTTGTCATGCAACCTTTAAATAAATTCACCATAAAATAAGTGAAATCAAATAAAATGTGTCTGATAAAGAAAACAAAAAGACTGAGACAAAAAGGAAGCTGTAACTAAACCCAAACCAACTGCTAACCAGTCCAAACCAACATAAATGCTCCTCCCTCACCTCTAGTTTTGGGAAGCTCATTCCAACCAAGAAGTTGGCGGTCCAATTGCAGCAGCCGGCAACAGCCATGGCTGCAGGGCGGGGTCCCTGGGAAAACAGCTCAGCCACAATAAACCATGGGATTGGACCGGGGCCCAGCTCAAACATAGCCACAAAAAGCATGACAGCCATGATGGCCACGTAGCTCATAGCTGGGGTTTCCTTCTGCTCAGACACAGGAAGACAAAGGAAGAAAAGACATTTGCTACATGTTTATCAGTCATCATCTTTTAATTAATGATTGTCCATTTGTGAGATCTGATGGTAAATAAACAAGTCTTATTACCTAATTAATATCTTTGTCTAGTTTTTTTTTTTCTTTAAAAAAGAATCTAGTGACACCGTGTTTCAAAAAAGACAAATGCAAAATTTTTTGAATGGTTTTAAATGTGGCCAGATGAAAACATTTCATGAGTTTCAGCACCTTGTTTTAGTTTGTCGCCTCAAGCACACAAATGGAGCAACGGCTAATATGCTAATACTACCATATTACCACAAGATTTTATACTTGTCTACACTCCTGTAGCCATTTTAGATTTTATTTAAGTCTTTTTTGTCTTGTTTTTTAAGCAACTTCCAGGCTGATTAAAAAAAAATCACTAAAATCTGACCAGTGTGTCTCTTATGATAAATCCCTATCATTTAAAAGCAGATGAAATAACTGCGTCCAGTTTGCACCTGCTGCATAACCAAACTGTTCTGAGTTGAACTCACCAGCAGGAGGGAGATGGTCATGAGCAGAGCGCTGACTGCCATTCCACCCAATCCCAGGAGGTGCAGAGTCCTTCGCCCCGCCTTTTCAACCAAGAAGAGCTGGAGGACAGAGACAGGAGGGAGTGAAGTGCTGCTGAGTGCACACAAAGCGTCCGGACAAATAGCCTTTTTTTTGCTGAGGATGTTCAGTACAGAGTGAAATGACCTGGAAGTATCAAACTGGCATTGACGAGGGTTAAGAAGAGCTTTTTTTTCTCTCTCTTTCCCATCAGAATGAAAAACCCTAGATCATTCTGCATTTAGGAAAGGAGATAAATCCCTGCCAGAATATCTTGCAACTACCAAAGCAAAAAGATTTATGTGGATTTGTGTTGATGACAGGAGGAGAGGAGTGTAGCAATAATATCTTAGATTTTTTCAAAGTCCTATTTGATACTGTATCTTACAGGACTAATATGTCAGATATACTGTGGGTGATATGGCCTCCGTGTTATAATGTGATACCTGAAGTACCAAAATTCATTTGTGTAGACTATGTACTGTATAAAACTTCTGTAGTTTTAGTGCAGGTCACAGTTCCCAGCGCTGGTTGAGTCAAGTGAACTGGTTTGAAGATGCTTTGCTCTCCAGTGGAGCCTTTTCAGTTATTATGTACAGTATAGTGGAAGATCTCACTTATGGGGTTAAAGTGGTTTTACTGGTTACTTAGCTGAAATCTGCCTTAATCAGAACTGAAAAATCTTTTCTGGATGAGATGGAAAAGTCTTCTAGAAACTCAACCAAGTCCAGATGACTTGACTCAATCTATGTTGGATATGATCAGATTATCATTAAAGTATAGACTTTAATTCAGATTTTTCTGAATATTTCTACCTAACCTCATGACGTAAGGATGTTTTTTTTTTCTATTGGACTGAACTCAAACACATGAAGGAAGTAAGACAAACCCAAATATGTTACTTACAGAAACAACTGTGAAGATGGTGTTAACGATGCCAGCTCCGATGGTGGCATAGATGGGCTTCTTCACTCCGGCTGAGTTGAAGATCCCTGTGGAATAGTAAAATACCTGGGAGACGCATAGAGGTAAAAAAAAGAGAGAGATATTCAGAACATTTATGACAACATTTAGTACTTTAAAAAAAAATATATTGTCTTTCTTTCCCCTTTTCTACCTAATGTCTAATTAGTGCTAAACAAATCAACCTAAATACCAACATTTCCAAGTTGGAAAAGTGAGCTCATATGATTAAATCTGTACATACTGTATAGAAACTTTTTTTTAAAGGTGCGGTGTGTAACAAAATCAAAGGTCAATGTCAGTAAATTGTCATATATAATTCAATACTGTATTTCTATTTCTATTGCTGCACTAGAATAGCTGTTATGTGTTTATTTTCTTAAAATGAGTCATTTACATCTACTTGCTGTGGGTCCACATTCTTGGAGGCCACCATATTTGTACCACCATTTTTATTATAGTGTCTCTGAATAGTCAAAACAATGTGTGAAGTGAGAATCCTCTGAACTTTACGACTGCTGTGTGAGCTTGGTTTAATGGGAGTTAGAGCACTGTTTGAGATAAGTAAAGTCACTAATAGTAGTTACCTGTTATTCAGTCATAGCTACACCTGAGACACTGGATCCACTCACAGATGAAAACATCTTTATGTCTGGGAGAATTTTGGCCACTAACGGCCACCATACATTCACAATAGTGCTTGGAATATAAAGTCATTCTATACCCATCTTTACCACTAGATGTCAGTAATTATTACACACTGTACTGTACCTTTAATAAATCATGATGAGTCTTTATTTAACACAGCACTTTTTTAAACGTAATTCAATTTTAGTTATATTTTTTTCAGATGTTTCTGGTAGGAACTGAGATATCTTTAAAGCTGACCACAGTAAACAGAAACTCTTTTTTAGCGTGCTGCCCGTTGCGGACTCACAGCGTTGATCCCTGACAGCTGCTGGGACAGCTGCAGCATGACGGCGATGAGGAGAGGCTGTCGGTAAGCCGCCGATCGGAACAGCTCAGGGATGGTCACCTTCTTCTCCATCGCCATCTTAGCACTCTCCTCCTTCATCTCCTGCAGGTCTTTGCTTACGTCCTCGGTGCCACGCAGGCGCACCAGCGCTGAGGACAGAGTCCAGACAGGATACGTTATATTTTATAAATATGGGGCTGATTCAGCAAACAGGGAAAGTTCTAGACTGGAACAAGCAAGTGTTCATCAGTGGGTTGTATTTCAGTGGATGCACTTAATTGTCATGATTGAAACCAAGTTGGTGTAGATGAAGTTAATGAAGTTTAATATAACTGCTTCTGCAGAGGATAAAGAGAATAGTAATTAGTGGGGGTCCCTAGGGGCTTTTTCCTTGTGGTTTAAACCCCCTACCCCAAGCAAAGTTTTCCTTTTTTTTTTCTTTTTTTTTTTGAATATTTTTATTTTTTTTTTTGGGCCCCAAAAAAAAATTTTAAAAGGGGTTTCGGGGGTAAATTAATTTTTGGGGGGGGGAAGAAAAATACTTTATGGGGAAAGAATGGGGAGGGGGGGAAAAAAAATTTTTAAAGGGGGGGGGGGGGGGAGGGTGGGGGGGGGGGGAGGGGGGGGGGGGGGGGGAAAAGAACTGAATTACCCGGGGCCCCAAATGAAAGGTCTTAACCACATTTTGGATTAAACCAGCATAAAAGAACTAGTAACTTAGCTTGGGGCTCCCCCTAGTGGGTCCTTTACGTGAAAATACACCCCCCCCCCCCAGCACAAGGCGGATCCACCTGTCTTCCTCTATTTTATCCTGATATATTCAACTTTACAGCTTAGCTCTCGTTGGGGAGCCGCCCCACAAAGAAAGACAACTATAAACGGGAGCCATGGGAAAAAATGGATAATTTCTGGGGGGGAGAAGAGAAAATAATTATTTCGGGGGGAAATGAAGGGCGGCAGGAGGAACAACGGAAAAAGGGGAAGAGAGAAAAGAAAAATTCAAAAAGGAATCGGAAAGGGAGGAGGAGGGAAGGGGGGCGGACGGGCGGACGGGGGGGGGGGGGGAGGGAGAAGGAAAGAGGGGGAAAAAACCGAAGGGAAGCAAGGGGTAAAGAAAAGTTTCGTTTAATAACAGAAACAGGCTGCTATAAAATGTCTATAGCTGAAAGTGTCAGCTTAGCTTGTTCACATTAATTCATTTTAAATTCAAACTTTCATTCAGGAAATCAAACAACGCTACAAATACTTTGTGTGGACATTTAACCGCAGAGAACTGAACATGTTTGTTTATGACAGACAAGTGATATGCACCTCTCAGCCAAAATAGGTTGTTATTTGAACAGATGCCAAAAACTTCTGTCTGTTCAAGGACTCGTCTCTCCCAGATAAACTTGCCCGTCTCAGCTGACCTCATATTGATGTAACTGCAGCTGCAGAGTTCTCTCCTCATCTCTGCATCCTGCCCTCTGGTTTTCTCACTCTGCTTGTTGTACAGGTGTATGCAGATGCAGCGGGATGTCAGCACCATCAGTGCGTACCTTTGCGTGCCTGCTCCTCTTGTTTAAGGTTTATCAGCAGGAAACGGGGGCTCTCGGGACAAAAAGGCAACAGGATGCACTGCAGCACAGCAGGGGCCACAGTAAGGGCCAACAGTAGGGGCCACAGCTTTTCTGAGCCAAGCAAAAAATCCAGGCCAAAGACCTAAATGCAAGGGGACACAAATGTAGACTCTTTTCGAACTAAAATCCTGATTTAAAAATTGTGAAGCCAAAAATCACAAATTGATTTTTTTCTTCCACTCCTTCCTTTAACCCCTTTGGTAAGTCACTCCAGGTTGTTCATATTAAAGGCCACTTATTTTTCAGCCCCTTATTTGCAGAATGATCTACCAGGGGACATTTTTCTATTTTTAATTCAAAAGATAACCGAAAGAAAAAAAAAGATTGAAAAAAAAACCAAACAAATAAAGGTGTTTATATTTATAATTACCTGAGCAATCAGGATTCCCACCACCACTCCGAGCTGGTGCAGAGTTCCGAAAGCCCCACGTAGCGGTGTTGGTGACACCTCACCCACATACATGGGAGTCAGGCCAGTAAATAGACCACAGAACAAGCCAATGACCAGGCGACCGGCGATCACCATCTCGTAGGAGGAGCAGATAGTGGAGAAGCCCATGAGGAGGCCGCCTATCACCGCCAGAGAGTTCACCAGAAACATTGAGCGACGCCTGATGGGAAAAGGAGTGACACAGCAGAGAATTAGCTGGTGAACAACAATTTGTTTTCTCTTTATAAATGAACATTTGCCGTTTAGCTATAATGTGGGGAATAGGGATGTGAAATGTTGTTGCTTTCCTTACTTAAAGGTCATAGCTACTTTTTCATCAAAACAATTAATTTTTCAAAAATAATAAATCTACAGAACATCTAGAGGGGTGCAGAATAAAAGTTGTAATTTTGTAAAAAAAAAAAAAAAAACATATATTGCACCTAAATAATTGTTTTCTTTATGTGTCCAAAATACATAAATATTTACAACTAAATACCATGTCAAAGTCTACACAAAGGAGGATTCTGCGCCATTAGCACTAGCTCAAGAGTTGCTATCTCGATTGCTCTGTGAAATAGCATCTTCCTCACATTCCTCATAGGCTATCTTCCTTACTTTTCTCAAATTCAAACAGACAAAAAATGAAGCAGGATAAGGGTGAGGGAAGCAAAGAAGCTCAAAAGCCCCACAGAGGTTGCAGTTTTACTCTTGGAGATGCAAGATAAACATTTGCTAAGCTGGTTCTTTAATGTTGCAATGCTGATGCTAACTGAGTGAACGATTGTGAGTGCGACACCTACTAGTAAGGAGCAGTTAAATTTATAGCTATTGCCTTTAATAACATATTTTAATGCTTCTAGAAAATTATGACCTTCACAGACCGATCTACAGCTTGAGTGTTTACACTATTTGACTGGAAATGTCATTAGCATGGCAAATACCAAATTATGTGACTGCCCAGAACATAGAAAACTATGGTTAGCTTAGTTTGATGTGCAAACTGGTTTAAGGGGAAGACAGCATAGCTTCCTGTAGCTAATGTCATCAGTTAAAATGCATCTTAGTCATTTAACAAAAACATACCTCTTAACAAACAAAAAACTGCTCAATTTTACCTGTGGACAGGGTCACACTTGTATTTATTGTTCCACTTCCCCTCTATATGCTAAGCTAAGCTAATCACCAGAGCTCTAAAAATGTGAAGTTTCATAGATGGAAGTTTGTACAGACTTTTCTTGTACAAGCAAACCCAGATTAAGCAGGTACAGTATCACAAAGCAGTGAAGTGAACTGGCAGCCAAAAATGATGGATGAAAGAGTGTAATATTCCAAGGTGAGCAGATAAACAGAACGGGGTTCCAGACCAAGTCAAGGTCAGGCAGGGAGTTTTTGCAGGGCTTACTTTGTGTCTCCAATTGCAAAACTTTGATCTTGTTTGTAAAACTTTACAGAATCTGTATCCAAACAGATTTTGCTTGGTGACACGTTTGTATGAAGTATGTCATCAGTGTAATTACTCACATGGAAATAGCTAACCATACATTTCCAAGAAGAGCTAGGGATCTAGTGTATTTTATGCATATTTAGTAACAATAACAACTGATTCAATCAAAATTATAATTCCAGACTCACCCAGGTCACAAGTATGTTAACAGAACCATTAACTTCTATGAAATATGGCAGGTAGAGATGCGCAATACTATCAGACCTACTGTATATCAGCCGATATTAGCTTTGAAACTTAATGTCGATATTGGCCAGTATCGGGCAAATATCAACTGATATCATTAACCAATATATAACAATCCCTGCTGGTGACAAACTAGCAGAATGCTGTTTTTTTTTTTTTTTATTGTTTCTCAAATTTGTTTTTCTTAAATCCGTGGGGCATTGGATTATCGGTATCAGTTGAAAAATTCATATTGTGCATCCCCAATGGCAGGTCGTGCTCTAGTCTTGACATGGCCAGTTGTACAAAACCAGTGAAACTAGCATCTGATGTTGCTGATGTTGTTAAGTAAAATCACAGAAACATGCAATTAATGTAAAAAATCACAATAATTAAAAATATATTGTCAGCCTCCATCTTCCACAAGTCAAAATAAAAAAAACTCTGAATATATGAGACAGAATTTTAAATTCTAGATGAGTCATCAAGAATTTAAACAAAATAAGAGTATGTCAACAAACTGAGTTCATAATAATCTTATGAGTAGTTTTGTATGTGCATCTGATGATGGATCCAGTATGGATTCATAACAAAAAAACCTCTCTATAATGCTAAATAGGAGACAGTCACCTAGACTTAGAGCAAATGTCTGCAATTTTTCATGTTTAGTTAAGAATTTTTCTTCATGAAAGGGTGTTGTGTAAGAAAAGAAAAGAACAAAACAAACATGTTTCGATGTGGATAATAAAGTAAACAGAAAAAAAAAATGAAGTAACATCTAGGGAACATTGAAGCAGAGGTAGTGACAGACTTGCTTCATGAACTCCATTATCTGTAATGGCTTGTGGCAGTCTTGATGACCCAAAAAGAAAATACACCACAAAAACACACAGAGTAAATGAGCTGTTTCAGAGGCAACAAAGAAAAGTTTCAGAGGCAACAAAGAAAAGAAATTTCTCTACCTGCCAAATCGGTTGGCCATAACACCCACACTGAAGGAGCCCACCATGCCGCCAACACTAAAAATGGCAACAGCAACACTCCACACGATGGTGCAAACTCCCGGGCTAATGGGCACTTTGTAACGCTCCATCCAGGTGTCGTTGAAGAAAGATCGTAGTTTCTAAATATTATAGTGGATGAAAGACAAAAGAAGAAAAAGGAATTATTCAGTTTTAAAGATTCTTGTTTTTGCCTAGCTTAAAGTCCCATTGCAGGTTCCTCTGCCCATAAAAACTCAACATATATGTTGTCCTACAACAAGAGGTTTGATTAATTTTACATCATTTTGGTTTACAAATTTAATACATAAGATAAAGCCCAGGAAGTTAAAGTTAGCTTCTTAACTTTTGTTCTCTTAAGTTAGTGACACATAGGAACAAATAGGAACACATTGAGCTCATCCTACTGATAACTGAGTGACATTTACTTTAAATGTTTAAAAGCTCTTTTTACATTTTACATTTTTATGCTGAAATATATGCAATTTTTTAATAAATAGTAGTTTGTTAAGAGACCAAATCCATATAGTTATTTCTCAAAAGTTATTGGATACCAGGCACAATTTGGTCCAACCACAAATTTAATCTTTTATATAAAAAGTTGCAAAAATGGTACTGAAGGATGTATAATTCCGACAAAAAATCTTTGAAGTTTTAAGGTTGTAAGTAAATATTGTAAAATAAGAAGTACCTCTATAAAATCCACATGCACATGTGCTTAAAATTACTACCAACCTGCTCTGGAGCATTAATGACTCCTGTGTTGTATCCAAACTGCAGAGAGCCAATGACAGCGGTTCCCAAAGAAAACAGGAGATAACCTGTTACCTGCTTTTCCTGAAGGGAGAGAAAGAGACACAAACACACACACACACACACACACACAAAGAGACATAATTAAGGTGGAGCAGGAGACAGAAAGACATTAATATAAAATATGAGCTCATAATTAGATTTAAATCACTGCAGCTGACAGATAGTTGAGATAAACTGGTGTGACACACAGGTCAGGGATCCAGTGTTGCACATACATTTAAACAACAGTAGCAGGTGATGGACCGTGAACAAAAACTCCACAAATAAACACACATGACACACACAATTACTCACTTTTTTTATACCTGCTACTAATGCTGGTGATGCTGTTTTGTGGCGTTAGATTAGAATAAGTCCATAAATTATGTCAACTGCGAGACTAAACATGATAAAAACAAGACAAAAAACATTTTCTCCAGCCATTATCTTGAAGGCTTTGTACATTTGTGTCTAGTCTTGCTAGTAGCATTTTCATGACTAATTGCTATTATGAATGTGTTTGACAAGCCAAGAGATAATTAACTAAATGCAAATGTTATTAAATTCTGAAGTCATCTACAGCTTATTGCAACAGGGCCTGGCTCTCATTATAACATCGATTCATCTAATTTATAAAATCAGGATGGTCTGTGAAGGAGTCATCATCATCATCATCATCAGATGTTTGAATGCCTGACCCTTGTTAAGTCTCAGAAATGTTCATGAAAAATGATGATGAGCTTTTGTTTTGTAACTTATACATTAATGTTTTTGTGAAGTATGCTATTTATCGTTGCATACACATACAGATTTAGTGTGAAAACAAAGATCAACCACTTAAAATCCTTCATTTTTTGCCAAAACAGTCTTTTATAGATAAAAGATTGTTGTAGTACTAGTTTTACTGGACACTTGCTGATGTAACAGGACCATTTTTGTTGTAGCATCATCTGCTACTGGAGTACAGTATGTCTTTAAAGACTGGCAGCTGGTCAGAAATAAGTGTTTATTGAGTCTACACCTACAGACACTACACCTAATTAATTCATTTATTTATTTATTTATTTAACACAGACCTTGTACAAAAATGCACGGACCAGAGATAGCTAAAAACTGATGTTCATCTGTAGCCCTGGGCAAATATTGGGTGACAGCAGGTTTGAAACAGTCCAATTACAAAAAAACAAACAAACAAACAAACTACAAAAAAACAAACAAACAAAAAAAGCAAAAACTAACAAAAACAATAAAAGCATTGACAGGATGCAGCATTAACAGAATATCACAACAATCCAGATGCAATATTTATAAAATACAAAAGACCATTTTTGAACAGTATAAAAAGCTCTAGTGATCACAATACTGCTCTTTCAACCATTTCTTTAGAATTATTTTCAGCTAATGCAGAATGTTTGACTCGAACAGATCATTTCAGGATGCTGCTCCCTTCATTCTAGATCAGTTTCAGTGGCCTGACATCAGCCACCATCAGCAACTATACTAAACATCAACTATACTAAAATATGCCATAAAAAGCATGTACGTTTATGTAAATAAGCATATGTGACATTTAGACAACATACAGTGCATAAGAAATACTGTACAATGGTTAAATCCTTTGAAACGATACAAAAGTTTTTGATCTTAAAACTCTGTGCCTTGTCTTGACATTGACATTCAACGTGTACATTCCTGAGCCTGTCATTGCCCTGAAACACAACCGAAGATTCATGTCAAAATATGAGAAAATAAGTGTATAAGTTTAATAGTCAGATTCCTATTTCCGCCTCTGTTCTTTACTTATACATTATATTATACAACAGTTCCAGCCAAGCATTTTCAAGAAATCTAATTGGCCAACACTGTCAAAACATGCTGATACAGTGTACCTTGAGAGAGAGAGAGTGGTGTCAACTCCATTCACTGCAATGTTTTTTTTTTTTAGCCCCTACAAAGTTCCTGGAAGTTAGGGTTAAGTTAGCAAAAGCTAACTGCCGCTCAATATACAGTATATAAAAATAATATAAAGATATCGCACAGCAAAGCTTTTACTGACATTATTTACCAATTGCTGTGGTTTTCCTACGGTTTTGAATTGCCCGCCAATCACTTCCGGGAACTTATTATGGGCTACATGGACCACATGACTTCTGTTGACGCCACTCTCTCTCTCAAGGCACGCTACTGATACTGGAGTATAACAGCACAGTTTGTTCACAAAATGTATCACTCTGCATCAAACAGCTATACTGTTGAGTTGCCACAGCAACAGTCTATCTGCCGCTCCGCCCAAGTGACACTTGCTACTGTCAAAATAGACAAAAAAAAAAATCAGAGGAGGATGAGGAAAAACGGAAGCAGCATTTACACAGGAAAATAATGAGTTTCACGAGGTGGTTTAAACAGATTAGAGACGGAACATCCTACTGTTACGGCCTACAACCTAATCACAGCCATGCCAATATTAGAGTATAACAGCACTCCCTCTAAAGTGATATCGCTTTATTAGTTTATTAAGATGTTAAAAATAAGACCTTTTTATAGTAGTCCAACAAACCTACATTACAAGATGACATTGAGGTAGATTATTATTTTAGGGGCTGGTCACACTTGGCATGGTTGGAGTATTTCCCAAGTACAAACAGCGGGGGGTAACGTGCTTCACTTTAAAACTTCAGTGAGACCAATGGCAATGGTGCAGTGACCAGACCCACCTCCGGAGGTGGTCTGCAACGGTTGCTTGGTTCTGAACGATTGCATTATACACCCACGTGATGAAGATGTAATGACGTCGCCTACGTAGAAGCCCTGTCTGTGAATTTGCGAAACATAGGGTGGTAGGGGAAGATACTGCCTTTCTCGCCTGTGATTGGCTAGAAGGCCTCTCCCCGATTGGCTATTTCATTTGGCCCTGAAACGTAATATCATGCTGAGCCAACCTAAACACTTTCCCTGTCATTTTCCCTAAAACTATGCTGCGTAGGTGGGGGGGAGGGGGCGCCGCTGGGCTACTGGGGACAGTGACTAGAAGGGCTAGGTGTGGGGGAAGTGGGGGTGAAAGGTTGGCCTATGTTCACTGGGTGTTTGAAAAAATAGGAAGAAATAAGATGGTAAAATGTAAAGGGGGGCTTGCTGGCTGCGAGGGGATGAGGGAAGCTAGGGGGCGAGGACCTGGACTGGGAAGAGGTAAAGGCGCAGCATGAGCCCCAAATCTAGCCAATCAAGAGGCAAGAGAAGGGCTACCTTCCCCTACCATCCTACGTTTTGCAAAGACGTACCCTGCCCCTGCTCGAGTGAGTTGAAACAGCATTAAACCAATTGCGCCAAGTATGACCCTGCCCTTGGGGAAATGTCTATGTTGGGGGGGTAAAGGTTGGGATTTGTCGCGGGGCTGGCTGCGGAGTTTAGGGAGGGAAAGAAGAATAGTAGGGCAATTTGAGTCAAAATAGAAAAGTGTAATATAAAGAAATGGGAAAAATAAAAAAATAAATAAATAAAATAATTATAATAATAATAAAAAAGGAACATAAATAAAATAAAATGACAGATTAATTGAGGGTTGTTGTATTCTATTTTTAAGTAGGTTGAGAAGTTTAAGTGATTTTGTTTTATTAATTTAGGGATTTGTATATGAAGAAACCATTGTAAAACATGTTAATTTGGTTTTCTTTTATATTTACATTTGTGGATGTAAAATTTTCCAAGAATTAAAATAATATTTAAGAAAGTCTTTATTAACCAAAAAACGTAAATGATCTGATGAGAAAAGGGTGAGGTTGGTTTTGTTTGAGCAGTATGGATATAGTAAGAGCTTAGAGAACATACATTGGTAAACAAGTGTAGAATTTTAGATATCAAAAATACATTGTTTCCAATGTTGTAATAATTATTGGTGGATCAACATTTAGAATTTGAAATGGTTTTTGGTTTTGGATTTATAGGAAATTTTAAGTACTTGAGCGAAGGAATATATAATATTTTAGAGAAAATTTGTTTGATAGAGTTTGGAAAGATAGTAAAGGTATGTTCTTATAAAATTTTTTAATCATTTTATTTGGAATTTTAATACTCTTAAAATGCTTCTAGTAGAGGTGGAAAGTTAAGAGTGGAAGAGCAAATTTGAGGTGTTTTGTATTAGTTAAAAGTAGAGGGGAGTTTATTTAGATTAAAGTAATGCGATTGACAAAGGTTGTGTTTAAGACAAAAATGTTTAGTCCCAGGCTACTTCAATTAAATGTGAATAGACAGATACCTTTTTCAGTTATTTACTGATTTATTTTTAATTGTGATGTTCTATTGTTAAATTGGTGTGTTGTGAGGGGTGAAATTATGATTGTATAGTAGTTTAGTATAGAAGGACTTGTTGGTGAAACAGAGATAATTTAAAGGAAGTTTTGAATATGAAATCAATTTAGTAAAGCTATAGAGTTTTTTAAAGATTTTTGGGGATGTGTCCAGAAGTTGTTATTAAGGAGGGATTTTAAAGTTGATTTTAAGGTTCCATTAATAAAATCGAAATCAATTGTTGTAGGCCTTTTGTATCCTTGGTTTGTGTTCTCTTAATATAATGTGTCTTTTCTTCCAGATATAGTCAAAATTGATTTGGTTGCCTTTTTAGTTGTTGGGACGCATAGAATATGCTGGTGATATTTGAGTGCTTTCCATTTTAGTAAGAAAGATGCGCAGCAAGCTAACGTTCTTAAAAGCAGGAATTAGTTTGTTTTACATTCATTTCACCTTTTCTATATTCAAGTTCTCTTCATTAATTTTTAGTAATATGTTTCTAAGTATTTAACCATGTCTTTTGGATGTTGTTGTTGTAAATATGTGATGATGAATTTTCAATTTGTTTAATTGATTTAGAGAGGATAGAAAACATATTAATTAATGTTTTTGGGTTTAGAGGTTTTATAAAAATGGTTGTGTTTGAATGGTTATGATGGTAAAATTATTTAGGGGCGAATTTTTAAAAAAAAGAAAGATTTTGTGGATTATGAAAAGAAAGGGAGAATAGGGGCCTTGTTTGGGTTTGATAATAAATTTGGGTTGTGCTGGTATGAAATGAGTGTTGAATTGTTGTAAAGAGATTCTATTATGCACGGAATTTATTTGAACCTACCTAAATGAAAAATAAAGGGGTGGTGAATAAAGGTTTGTAAAGTGAGAAAATAATAAGCTCTTTCTATTAAATAGTTATAGTAGAGATCAATTAAAAGCGAATGTTTATGGATAGTTGTTTTATAAAACAGATTGGGAGTATTATGATTTTGTTTAAATTCTTTTTATCTATGGGTAAAAGGGTTATAATTTGTATCAGTATTTATATGTGGGTTGATGAATTTTGGGTTTGGGTTTGGGATTAAGTTTGTATTGTTTTTGTGGGGGTGTAAATTTGTGTTTTTAATGAGGGTGGGTTTTAGTTGATTCAAAGTGTGTGAAATTTGAGTGAGGCCTTAGGAGATTTATTTAGGAGGTGTTAGATGAGTAGAAATAGAATTGCTTTGGTTGTTTGGGGGATGGTTTTATTTGGTTGAAAAAATATTGAATAGTAAGAGGGTAGATTGTAGGGTTTGAATTTGTGTTGTTTTGGATTGTTTTTGTTTTTTTTGCTTTTTGAAAAATTGTGTGTTTTCCTTTTCCTCTTTGCTGGTGTTTGGTGTTTTTTATGTAATTTCTAAGTTTTGTTTGGGGTTGATATCTGTCTTCATTCGTTGGTGTCTTTTAAATGGTTTTTTTTAATTAAGTTGTTGTTGTTTTTCTTGGTTATAGATTCCAATGATGGGTTGAATTAATTTTAAGATCTTAGTAATAAGATATTATGGTTTGGATTAATTAAAATTATGATTTCTAAATATTTGGAATTTATAAGGTTGAGTTAAATTTCGTGCCTGCCACACTCCAGGTGGCTTAAAGTATAAGAGTGATCTGTTGGGGGCAGCTGACATGCAGCAATCTGAAAAGAGCCATCATTGCACAGAAATGGTCTGATTTTTTGTGTTGTGGTTTAGGTTTGTTTTGTGTAGGATGTTAGCGCAGGGTCTTAGTAAGATGCCAAGAAATTGGATAGATGGGTTATGAGAGTGTGTTGACTTTAGAAGGGTATCTGTCCATGTGTTCTATCACATGTTGAGTTCGCAAATTATGGAAGAGGATAGGTAAGTTAGTAATTTAGAAAGAGAGAGGTTTTGTTTTGTGAGGATTGTTAAGTATAAGAATAATAAATATGTTGTGAGAAAGATTATGTTGTTTGATGGAGGTTTTTCAGGGGAGTTAAAGAGAATTGGTGTGTTTTGTGGAGCTGGTAAAAGTTTTTTCTGTCAAAATTTCTTTGGTTTGGAGTGAGTTTTTGTAATAAAATAAGGTTAGCGCAAAAAAAAAAATGTTTTTAGTATTTGCAATTAGGAAATAAAGCAAAAAAAATTAAACCTGGTGTATAAGTTAAAGTGAGGAAAAAGGTAGAAAATTAGGAAAGCGAAAGGTAACTGTGGCTGTTTAAAATAAAATACCTCCCCCCCACGTGAGGGAAGAGTGGTTATAGGAGCTTGTTCTACGTGGGTTTAACAAACAAGTACACCCAAAAAACTTAAGTTATTTGTGACCGTCGATGTACCGCCCCTCCTTATAGTAAGCTCGTTTCCGCGCGCGTGCTGTTGGTCTTGGCCAAGCGCGTCGGCCTCCCTGTGGCCTCAGAGGTCCATGAGCCGTTCCAAGTTGCAGATCGGGGAGTCTTTGGTCTCTTCCAGCGCATGCGGTGCACTCTTTGTGTAAATTGGATGATGACATGCCGGTTTTTCTCCTCTCGTCTGCCGAGTCGATGAGCCGAGTCCACAATGCGGTTGATGTCAGGGGCCATGGGGGGGAAATTTTAATAGCAGGTTAGCCACCACCTCTGCGTGTTTTCTCCTTCTTTCTCCTTTATTCCCGATTTGGGTAGCGGCGCTTGTCCGTTAAGCTAGGATTCAGTATAGGTTGTCTTTTATAGCCGAACTTCCCGCTGTGTTGTGTGAGTTTTGAGTTTGTCTCTGCCGCATTGAACTCAATGTTGCCTGTGCTAGCATGTGGTTTGTTGTTGGCGCCAAGGCCTTTTTTAGTGGCTGTTTTATCGCTTCCAGAACAACCCTCGTCCTTGTTGTGCGTTTATTGGGAGAGGTTGGGTTTTTGTTGGGGAAAATGGTTTTCCTCTTCAGTCCCAGTCGAAGTGTCCTTGCTGAGTAGGTGGTGAGCGGTGTGGTTTCCGGGGCTGGAGTATTTGGTTTCATACCTTCTAGTAGTGTTGAACATAATGTGTTAGAGAGAGTGAAAGTAGTTGGATGGTGAAATTATTAAAAGTGGGAAAATGGGGCGCTAGCAGTACGCGCCCCGTGCCTGCCGGAGTGGTGGCGGAGGCTAAAACATGCCGCGCCGCGGCAGACTGCGAAAGCCGCGCGGTACTAGGTCCCTTCTCGGTGGGGAGTCCGGTCGAGCGCTTACCGGTGGTGGGAAGAGTGTTCGTGCTGCGTGGGGCGCCGGGTGGCTAGGGCTAATAATTTGTCACGTGCAAAAGTAAATAAAGGTTCGGCAAGTGAAAAATATAAGGATCGGGGGGGTGGAAATGGTTTGGAGAGAGGGAGCGAGGTGCTGCTACCAGAGAAGTAGCAGAAGCTAGTAGTTAGAAATATCAGCGATCAAAATAGAGGAAAGAAGGTAGAGAGGGGGGGGGGGGTGGGGGTTGAACAGACAGTGAAAGGACGCCACTAGGGGGAGCCCCGAGCTGAAGTTACTGAGTTCTGCTTTAAGACAGTATTTACTTTAACATCAGCCCTTCTGCTATCACTAAATGATCGGTAACGTTCAACTTTATGAAATGACTTTTAATTTATATCACACTTAATTAATAACTGATCCATCTCAAGGGATTCAGGTCAAGTTAGGCCACAACCGCAAGTAATAGGGCAGTGTGTCTTTGTCTCTGCTGATGTTCGTGACTCTGCACACAGTCAGAGAGACTCGGTGCTGACTGGGCAGAACTGGCTGCTGTTATATGAGATGCCATAAAGATGTGGCCAGGCCTCAGGTGATCCGCTGCCCTTGGTAGAACATCAGAACGAGGTCAGGAGATATTAACATAGTGTATACACTCTGCTCATTTCAGCCAGAGGGGTGTTGGCTAAACACAACCAATCAGAAGCCAGAGGCCAGAAAGACAGGTATTATTCAGGGATGAGAATCTGCTCAGGGGGATCAGGTGATTCTCATATGTGTTTGTTAAAGTTGGTAATACTAGAGGGGGGAAGGAGAACCAAGGCAGAAGAGGTGGTTTCTCTTCTCTGAGAGGTGAAGATGATCAGTAACACCTCAGGGCATGAAAAACAGCAAGGGGAAGTCTGGCTAAAGTGGTGGTGGGGGTAGGGAAGGAGGACTCGTGCTATTCTGCTCAGAGCAAGATCTAGTGTATCATATATCAGCTTACTATGTTTGCTTTGAAAAATTACATCTACCAATACTTTACTGTAATCCATTCCTTGCTTGATAAAACATTTTTAACCTAAGTTGTCTGGCATCATTAAGGGCTTCGGGGTTAAAGGAAAATAGCTTTTTTGTTGATAGCCTGACCCTTTTCCCATCCCTCTTTGTTAGCACTCAGATTTGCTCCCAGTTGATTTAGATGACGTTTAAGGACGATAAATTAACCTGTCAGCCGTCAGAGCCTGAAAGCTCTGGGTGTGTCTGCCAAGGATTTATCTGCATTTATACTCAGAGTCTCAGTATTTGAACTGAATTAGAAAGATTTTCATATGGAACATTATTTATTACATTTAATTTAATTTAATTTAATTCTACTTTACAATTACAATTACAACAACAAAGCCATGAAGAAAGAAATGACCAAGCCACCTCTTTTCTAATTGTAAGGTTTTATGTAGCAAGACAAAATAAAACTCAAATAATGAATAAATAAATAAATCCTGCCGTCATTATCAGACAAAAACATTAGGTAAATACAACGTAAACTGAAAAAAACATATTACAAATTGACATTATTTATGTACAAGGATACCGTGTAACTTTTCACCCAAACATTAACTTCAGCTTCATTTATTTATATAGCACTTTTCAAGCTTTAAAGCAATATAAAGCGCTTCACAGCATAAAACAATTAAAACATTAAAGTGACATATGGACGTAGACCCCCCTCCCCCTTCAGCCCCTTTAAGAACAAAAGAAGTAGTTGAAGGAAACATGGATTGGTACCAGGTGAGGAAACAATATCCTAGGGGGCGCTCACCAAGCGCCAAATGTACTTGACTAGATTATTATCAGCAGATCTGAGTTTTATCAGTTTCTTGCTGCCAATCAATCCTTAAAGGTTTATAAGGTCATTCCCCCCGAAACTGGGACTCCATCATTCTAAAGCCATAAATGGAGTTGCAAGTCATTGCTGGAAAGGATGTTCCAGAAAGTTTACCCGAGGTCAGACTGTGCAAAGCTCAGAAACTGACAAAAAAAAAAAAAAACAAAAAAAAACAACTAAAAACAACCTGCATCCACACTATACTGTCATTAACAATGTTAAAGTTAAAGGATACCTTTCTTTTTTCTAACCTGGACCTTTTATCTAGGAGTTTATACGTGCATTTACTCACCAGTGAAATGGCAGAGACTGGGCAGCCACTCTATAAGAAGTTATCTGCAGTAAAACTCCTTGATTTCATCAATGCTTTAAAGCTTTCATTAAAGCAACCTTTACCAATCTTGCATTTAGAAAGCACAGAAGATAATTTGAAGAAAAACAGTCCCGCCTCACTTCTAAGACACACCCCTTATTCCCTCTGCCTCCCAATGCAGAAGCAAAGGTCTGACAGGCAGGTCCGTTGGACAATCTAGAGGTGCACCCCACTTCAAGGATTGGTTGGAGTTTTCATTGAATATTTAGAGATTGGAATAATGTTTTATATTGATTAATGGTGGGTCTGTCTTGTATTTCAGAGTTCCATTACCTCATTCATAGCATTTTACGCTGTTAGAAAAATAGTGTAAGAATGCAACATCAGTAAGGGTTGCTTTAAAAGCTATATATATATTTTTAAAATAATACCTCCACAGGGGAGGGGGTACAGAATTAAAGTACAACATTTCCTATAAAAATTATATTTAGCCGAAAAATAACTATAAAATAAATTTTAACGGGTTCGATAATGGCTTTAGATTACGTCTATAAGCCAATACACGCCGCCATTGCGGGTTGCCAAATACAATCTCTGTGTGGTAACAGTATTTTGAGCACAGTTAGGCTGGTACAGGGAAACAGTGGAGACGGCGAGTGAAGCAGCTGCTTCAGAACCCAGGAGATATTGTCTGTTTCTGAGGAGGAGTGACCTGAGAAGAGCAAAACCCGGAGTAAATTTAGGTGAAGACTACACTAAATGGACCCACATAAACGTTTTCCACAGAGTCAAAACATGGAAATGGCGACTTTCCTTCTGGATCAGTAAGCTAACTTGTTTGCTAACGTTAGCTGTCGGTTATAAACTCCTCTGTGTTACTTGTTGGACATGCTGCAGACTGCTGGTCACTTGCGTATCAGCAGCGAGCCTGGCATCCCAGCGGCTGGAGTTGTTTTTCTGCCGTTGCAACTACAACCTACTGTAGACACACGTGATGTCGCTGTTCTGTCCGTATTCCATATTCAACCTTTAAGTAGAATGAACAAACGAATGAATACTATTGTCCCATGAGTTCAGGGTTTCGCACATTGTATTTTTGTTGTTGTCTGGGTAACGAGCTGCTCTTCTCCGCAGTACTACGGAAGCACGCATCGTGAACATGCGGCCCCGAACAGTGTGTAGAACACCCTGATAACTAACAGAAAGCTGAATCTGGACTCACGGGACAATAGTACTCGTTCGTTCGTTCATTCTACTTAAAGGGACTAGAGGCAGAAATAAAAAAAACAAACAAACATGCATGTCCATTTTTTTTATTACTAATGGGTGATAAAGCGCTAAATACCAAAAAGAACGTTTCCACCCACGTTTCTCTCTGTTGCCTTGAACAGGCTGTGTGCTGCAAAATGCGCTGCAATTTGGTGTCCTAATTTCCCGCGCTGCCCTGCAGACGTGACGTCAAATAACGTTACATCTGCAGTTTTGATACAGGAAGAGGACGGTCGCGGTAAATTCAAACACTGTAAGCAATAGTTATGGATTCTTCTGCCATCAGCAAACGATCCAGATCAACTGAAAGACACTAAAAAGTGTAACTACGAAGAAAAAGCTTAGTAAATAACATTATAGCTTCAGTTTGTGCACGCTCCCGTGACGGCTTGGCTTGTGGCTGCACTTACCTGAAGCGCCAGTCGCGAGTTTTGTTTCTTAATCTTGCCTCAAGTCCTTTTAAAGTATTGGTGAAAATCAAGGAGTTTTACTGCAGATAATGTCTTATATGTCTCCGCTATTATTACTGGATGTACACCGAAGGGCGACTCAACGTTATATCTTCTAAAGCAGGGGTATGCAACTCCGGTCCTCGAGGGCCGGCGTCCTGCAGGTATTAGGACTTTTCCTGCTGCAACACACCTGACTTCAATCAATGGGTAATTAGCAGACTTGTGCAGCCAAGCTTTGGACATTAGGTGGTGTGTTGAAGCAGGGAAGCCCTAAAGACCTGCAGGATGCCGGCCCTCGAGGACCGGAGTTGCCTACCCCTGTTCTAAAGGACTCAAAGTGATGCAGAAACTTTACCGGTGACTAAATGCACATATAAACTCCTACAAATAAGGTCCAGATTGAAAAAAAAGAAAGTTATCCTTTAATTTACAGTGCAGGCAGAAAAAGACATACACAGCCCATCAACAACAACGTCTCAGATCATCTGTCAGGCACGGAGGTGGAGAGATAATGATTTGAGCTCATTCTAAAAAATAGTTTAGAACTTTTAATCACACAAAACAAAACATTATTGAATAATTCGTTAAATTAATTTCCATTTATTTGATTTTATCCACAGGAGCTAGCCACTTTACAGTTACTGAGTCAACCGTGAACTCCTCTGCATACCAAAATATTCTGTATCAAGAAATTTGTCCGGCCACAAAAGCTTAGCTTAAATTTAGCCCTGTATCAGGATCATGATCCCAAACGCAGCAGCAAAACTGCAACAGAATGGCTGAAAAAGAAGAATCTGGGTGTTGTACTGGTCCAGACCTCCCAGGTTTTACTGGTGCGGTGGGACCTTCAGACAGCTGTGCACAAACACATGTACACAAACTCTGATTGACTGAAACAACATTGTAAAGAAAACTGGGCCAAAATCAATTCAGCTATCATCATCACTTAATTAACAGACTTGGAGGTAAGAACCTGGAGCATGATGAAAGCCCAACATGGACAACACTCCATCACACAGACGTGCACCATTTCTTATATTTACCCTGAGGTTCACCCTTTTTACCACTACATCCATAGTGAGATCAAATATATTGCAGCTGCTTTGTAGCTACTAGTTCAAATCCATAATTAAAAACATTTAATGCTGAGCAGAATGTTCAGGACTGTTTTATATTTTGGCAAAGCCACTACATTTAACCAGCTCTTATCATAGTCAATTTCAAGCATTTGACTCATATTACTGCAAAGATTGGAGGGATGTAAAATAAAAGACAGGGTGGAAATCTTAAAACAAGGGAGGTTGTTTGATGGAGCAAATAAAAACAGAAACCTCCTGTAAATACTTTCCACTAATGTGTTGCTAAAAGCCTGCAGCAACAGGCTGATTTGCTGAGTGGATGCTGCGTTACTATGGCGACCGGCGACTTGGTGACATCATCCCATCTTAAAGTCCTAAGGGCTAAAAATCCAATCTAATTGCATGTTGTGTTTCAGTTGTTGCTGATTTTCACTTAATAAAACATACATTTTCAGACCCATCGTAGAAAATTGAACTTTATCTGATGCAGCTGTTCTGCCTCCCGTCTGATTATTCTCCTCACTGTCCACACGCACACTGCATCTTTCTTCTTCTTAATTCATTTAAAACAAAATGACTGTGTTTGTTTGCCTGGAGCTCACAGCCCGTCTTTTCTCTCCATCCATTGACGAGTGTCCAGTTCTCTCCCTAAGGCTCCCCCCCATCCCCCCTCTTTCACCCATTTCCATAGCAGCAGCCTGGAGTTTTATTGACATAGGCTGAAAGTAATCAGAGAGCAGCACTCATGCACACAAGGAACCCTCCTGTTAGAGAGCACAGCAGGACAGGCCGTAGGTTTACACACATGTGGGCAACGTCTCATCCACAAATACGACGATTACATCTGACCAGCATCTGCACCGAGTCAACAAACAAGACTTCTGACGAAAGTACCAATCAGCTATGAGTTAAACAAGGAGGCAGCGTTTACATGTTGAGCTGTGCTCTGTGATGGACTCAATAATGACTGTTTTTCTGTGTTAATGACCCACAAAACTATAATAGTTGATATAAAAAATTTCAACCGTTACTGATCATTTTCTGCTTCTTCTTTCTGCTTCCCAATACCGATATTAGAGATGAAATAATAATGTAATATTTATCACTTGTACAAAAATAGAAAAGTACTTCTGCTGCAGCAGACATCATAATGTTGCACGGTGGGCGTGGCCTTATGTTGTTCCCTCGGCACATGGATTAAAAAAAGAACAGAAAAACAGTATTCCACGGGTTCGCCACCAAACATCACCTGTTTTATATCGGTTATTTATGCTGATAACTTTCTGTTATCTTACAATTAAAAATCTCCGTATTTTTTCTCATTTCAGAGACAACAGATGAAAATGCGTCTTTTTGGCTAATATTTATACGTCTTTCTTTGTTTTTTGTATGCTCTGTCCCTATCAAATAAATGAACAAAACTTTTTTTAAAAAATCAGACGGTACCGGGTCGATATTGATATTCAGCTTTAAAGCCAATATACGCGATACCAACATTGGGCCGATAATGTCATGCATCATGAATATATATGTACTGACAAAAAGATCAATATATGGCATGATCACCAGAAGCAGGATGGACCACAGCGATGATGTCAGGACAGGATGCCTTTCAGGAATACACACTAGATATACACGTGCACAATAAGTTTTTACTAATATTTGGTAAACATGTTAATATGGAAAAAGACTCCCTGGTGTTTAAATAATTCTGCATAGGCCTGCAAGTTTTATTTATCTTTTTACTATTCCTTTGACTTACCAAAACACTTAACAAGATATATTCAAATGCTCAAGTTTTGCAAAGCCCAGAAGCAACTAAAAAATTATAGTTGTATCCTCCATAAAATGTATTCTAAGTCTTTTTCACTTTTTTTTTAAAAAGTCAAACTTGGACAAAAAGATTTAAAACTATAATACAGTGTAATAAGGTGATATTTGCAAACCAAGTATCTTTCTTTTCTTTTTGTTTTTCAAGTCTGGATCAGTTCTCTGTAAATCTGTCTATATGTAATTTGTAAACTTAGGGGCGAAAAAGCCTCTGTAATTGACTTTTTTTGCTTGTTGTGGCCACATTTCCACACCTGCATCATTGTTTCCTCCATCTAATGCGAGTTCCTGTATTTCCCTCAAGTCTTTTGTATAAATCCCAAAGGGTAAGTGCGAATGGACTCCATCAATCTGTTGCGCTTATAGTAAGGGAGGGAGCGGAAAAGCATGCACGGGAAATGGTAATACATCTTATATGGTAGCTTAATTTCCATTCCCCACTTCTAGACCAACAAATCCAAGTCATAAATGGGTTGTCTCTAGCACTGGTAACCATATTTATCTTCTTTTAGCTTGGCTTTAAAGCATTTTTTTCACTAGAATTCTGTAAACATGAGAAACTTGAGCACACACAGCTAGTTTCTTCTTCTAGTTGGTCAAGTATGGTTGTTGAAAACAGGGTGATTCATATATATAAAAAAAAAGCACTACAGTATATATGATGAAAAGCTACACAAACAGACTTGATATTCCTCTGACACACAACTAACACACATGTATGCTAATGGGTGACTCATGCTATGGCACACATACTCTGAAGGCTCACACCGCCCACACATCTGCTTAGACATTGACTTTACTTAGAAACACGATTTGCACATGCATTATTCAGATCTCACAACACCAATGAACTCTGGAGCTGTAAAGAAAAAGCTGAAACTTAAAAAAAAAAGGCTTGCTTGCATTTTATGCAAACAAGTCACCCTATAAAACCTATTTTTGCAAGTGGCTAACACACAGAACAGTAAGAAAATCACTTGCCTGCGTCTCCATCTTCAGAAATCTAGCTTGACGAGTAATAGGAGGTCAAATCTGCAGGATGTAGAGAGGATGAGGAGCAAAGAGCTTCAGGTGGTGGTTAAAAACCCTCACAGGACCCACCCACGGCGCTGACAGCTGCAGAAAATGAACAAACATCATTAGTCGCTGTCCGTGGTACTTACAAGGCTGTGCCTCTTTTTTCTTTAGAAAAAAATAAGTCGAGATCATGCACGAGCCTATACAGAGTAGCAAAAGAGAGGGCTAGATGCAATGATACACAATAATCCTTTTACTTCTGCAGTCTGTCGGTCAAACTGGGTGAGATTTCTTTCCATCTGAAGCTTACTAGACTCCAGATCCGTGCAGGAACAGATCAGTGATGGAGACTCACCTGTCGTGACTTCAATGCTGCACCCCAGAAACCCTCCGCGAGCTGCAGCAGTCCGTTTTTACAGCGCGGCTACTCCTTTTCTCCTGTAATTCCTCTCACTCAGGGGCTGCGAGGAAGACCGCACGTAACCGCACGCACTTGTTTTCATTATTTATTTCGTCTCTGATCAGCCTATTAGAAACGGCAACGCTGGGATGCCGTGACGTCGTCCCGCCTTACGTGAACGAACCCATGACTCGCGTGCATCAGCACCGCATCCCGCTGCGCGAGGCGGCCTCTATGTCCTATTATGGTTGCAGCCTTTATTCGGTTAGTTGGTCAGCTCAGCTGACAATAGAAGTGGCGCATGCGTAGAGGTAGCAGGGGTGGGGTAGGGGGAGAATCGTGAGATTGTAAACCCCCACCGTCCCTCTCTGCGCGCGCTTTGGTGTCCTCCTCGCCCTCCCATGATGCCTCTCGCTGGCGACCTTGACAGCAGCCGTTGGGTGACTGATGCTGATGCTGCGGATGCTGATGCAACGCGGCCCGTTACTGTGGCAACGAGTCACGCAATGCAGGTCACGGTTACTCAAGTTGGAGAAATGATTACATTGAATTTTTGCCCTGCAACTGCAAATATTTTTTTTCTTTTACAAGTTAAACATACAGCAAAACTATACAGCATCAAATGAATGATGCAGCTGCATTATGGTTTGCTCGTGACAAAAATCAGCTTTTTATATGTCACGGAGAGTTGTGTAAAACTCTTATGCAATGGATTGAACATATTTCTGTTCTATGGGAGTAAGTAAACAAACAGACACTGAAATCCAACCGCTTCCTGTTTAAACTGCTCTACTTCCAGCCATTGCAGGGTCCAGAAAGCTCTTCACTTTCCAAGATCACAGGTTTAATTCTGGGTTTTAGAATCACCACAAAAGCCACTAAAGAGGCTTTGTATTCAGGTTGTTTTGTCAACTCTTATGCAACCTTGTGTGCGATATCTTTCCAGAGATTGGTTTAAGTCACTCTTTTGTAAGTCATAGGTAAGCTTTCTCTGCTGAAGTTCTAAATAAAACTATATCAGGAAGGAGGAAAGTTTTGAGTCCTTAAGTTATAATATCCTTTAAAAAATAAAAAAAAATGGAATTCAATTGTTTGTTTTTTTCTTGTCCAGCAATTTGATTACTATATCTGTGGATGTTTAGACTTAGAAGACTTAAATAATGGCCTTCTGTGGCTAAAACTGATTTAAGAAATGAAATGATTCCTGGCAGAATTTGTGATCAACTCCGTTTTCTTTCTTTGTATGAGGAATTAAGCATTTCATAGTGAAAGGGCATTTTACATCACAGATCACAGGGATTCAGTGAGTCAAATTCATTTGACCTAAATCCCCACTTTTACCCCAATATTATTTATAGGGATGCACAATATAGTCGGCCCCCTATCGGTATCTGCCACCCCACCGATATTTAACCAATCAGGCCGCTTTCGAAAGATAAAAAAAAAAAAAAAAAAGAAAGGAAAAATTTTTTTTTCTTTTTTAAAAACTTATTTTTTTACAGACTTTAAAACTTCTAAAGACTAGGGGTGGGAAAAAGTATTGATACACTGAAATATTGCGATGTTTTCATATGTTTGCGCTGATTGACAATTAAAAACGCAGTATCAGTCTATTTTACAAATGAAATCTCGCGATATTTCTTCGTTCCGTTACGAAATCTCGCAAGAACTCATGAACATTTTGCGATATTTTCATATGTGGATATCATATTGACATATAAAAACGTGGTATTGATCTATTTTACTAACAAAATCTTGTGATATTTCATTGTTCTGTTACAAAATCTTGTGAGAATTCATGAAATATTGAGATTTGCTAACAGAACGATGAAATCTTGCGAGATTTTGTGAGAAAAATATACCGCATTTTTCAATATCGATTTGATATCGGCATATAAAAAAATATTATATTTCAGTGTATCGATTTTTTTTCTCACCCCTATTTATCAAATTTATTTATTTTTCCAGCGTTGATATCGGTATCAGCCACACAATTTTTAAAATATCGGCATACCTGATATTGGCTAAAATTCCAATATTGTGCATCCCTAATTATTTATTTGAACTTGTCCAACATTTGACTCATTAACATATGTAATCATTTTTGTCTTTATCCCAAATATTTGATAATCAAATAACTGTCTATATTAATAAAACTGACATGAATTTTTGTGGATACTTTTCCTTGTGCATATTTTCATCGCATGTTTTAAGTACTGACAGATGAAAAACGTGTATCTTTCCCCCAAATTGACTCTTTGACTTTAATTATTGCATAATAGATGTAAATGCAACAAAAGAAGAAATAATTAAATAAAGAAGCTATTATATATATATATAAAAAATAGGTACACCATTCTATACTTCTTTTACTTTAAGTCTTTAAGACTCAAAGTAGAGGTCACTCTTGATTTTACTGACACAAGCTGTTGGCAGCAAATTTAAAGTCTACATGCGTGCTCCTCTCTCGGTTTACAGATTTTGTTTTGTGTTCAGGTCAGCTCTAAATAAGCCAAAGTACAACATGATTTAAAGTAAGATTATTTATTTTTGAAACTCTCTGTACATAAATAGAGGAATGTGTAACTTAAAGAATTTAAGATGAGAAAATAAATCACGAGGAATCAAATCTTCCCAGCAAAACTTCCTGCCTCCAACTGGTCATCCCATTTTTGAACCTGCAAGAAAGATAAAGGAGAATTATGAGACAGTTAGAAAATGATGAAACAACATAGTTCAGGGCTCCAGACTAACTTTCAGCACTGGTTGTACTGGTGTGCCTAATTTTTTATTTGGGTGCAAAAATAAAAAAAAAAAAAAAATCACAGTAACGTTAACAGCGTTGCTCTCAACAACCTGTTTGATTGTTATGATGGTTATTTAAGTGAAAAATAATGAGGTTTAGGAAAACATTTGTCTTTATTTGAAGCATGACTGTTAGGTTAAAAAAAATGCAAGTGCCAGCTTGAAACATTTCAAACTTTCAGATAGCTCATGAGGCTGAGCTGCTTCTGGCAAATTTCCCCCTGATGGATTTACCTTTAATCTTTTTTTTATGACAATAACTGTCTTGGAGTTGAATTTAGTGAGAGGCAGCTCCTCTTTGGCTTTACTACTGTACATGCAGCTTTGTTGGCTTGTCAAACAGCAAAAGATATCTTTTTCTTTTTTTTTTTTTTTTTAATACATGTCAGCTCTCATAGTGGTCGTTTTGTTGAGCATGATTAATATCTATTTTCTCCAGGACAGCATCCAGATGCAGCTTAAACGCACATAGCGAGTTTGATGGAAGCTGTTCTCATTATCTGGCAGATTTTTATATGTATGTATATATAGATATATTTATGTGTGTGTGTGTGTTAGGGATGTAACGGTTACTGATAAAATGATTAACCGTGATAAAATTCCCAAAGATAAGTAATACCGTTTCAATTTTTTATTATCGTTAAAAACATTATTGATTGCTGCACTTTGAAAAACTCACTGTGATGCTGGTTGTTGCCTAGAAAGTCCCAGTTTGCAACAAAGGCACCCATGTGGACAGTGCTCTGGAGAGTTTTCCCCTTTAAAAAGTACAAAAATAGTTCTCTAGACCCATTTTGGATATTTTTAAAGATGCTGGTGGGGTATTTCAATAATACTGCGATAACAATGATAACTGTAATTATTTTGGTCACAATAACTGTGATATGAGATTTACATATAGTTACATCCCTACACAGATCCACTGATTTTTAACACAGATCTCATCGTCAGAACACAAGTAGATAAATTAAATGGAAAAACTCTGCATTGTTTAATATTTGATACATAGTGCTCGTGGTTTACACACACCCGTACGGTTTGGTACGATACAAAACACATTCAGCTCTCATCCAGCTGTTCTGGTTAATTTTACTCAGGGACAGAAAAAAAAGTAAATTAGCAGGGAAAATAGAAAACAACCACATGACAGGAAATATATTCCATGTTTACAAATGATTCCAGTTTCCGCAATTTTCGTCTGTGCAGTTTTTGCTGTACCTGATGTCTAATGTGTATCAGTCTGAATTTCAAACCAGCACACAAAACAGTGTACAGCTGATGAGAACCAAGCAGAGGTGAAGATCCACCCCTTCTCTGGCCTTTTTATGACAGTGCCACTCTTCTCTAAGCTCGGGTTAGGAGGGAATGAACACATAAAATACACAGGCAGACCTGAGAAATGCTAGATGCACCCATGCAATCAAGAAAAAAAAGTTAATCGTCCTCAAAAGATTTGGGGTTGCATGTGCAACCAGAATCGTTGTGCTCTAGAGCCCTGTAGTTAGATAAAGCAGGACTAGAAAGCACGCCCCAATCTACCGTATGCAATCAATATAAATAAAAAATTGCCACATTGTTTAAGTATTTCACACATAGGTTTTAAGTTTAGGTTTGCAGTGACTCTAACAATCAACACTTCATGCACAAAATCAACAAGACAGAAAGACACTACAGTGAAAATATAAATGTTTCCCTTTATACTGAAATTTATAAAACAATTAGTATGCGACTAAAATGCTGAAGTTCGTCCTTTCAGGTTCAGGTTGTACAGCTGATGGTTGACATAAAGTTTTGGATGATGAAGAGAGAAAAAACTATTTGGGAGGATTATGTTTTTATGAGTAACACAGTGTGACGTAGCATTTAGCTGTTTTTATGGGGACGTACCCAGCCGATGGGACACAGGCTCTTGTACACGCGGCGGTACCACTCACAGGGAGCTGTGTCCTGGCCTTTAGCAGACAGAGCTTTGCTACATCTGTGGAAGTCTGGTGAAGAAGCAGAGAAAGGAAGTAGCTGTTAGCTTAGAGGGAGGAGATACACAAGCAGATGGGTTATTACAGAGACAAAATTACAGAACAGTTTTTTTAAGGTTAAAAATCTGTAATTTTCTCTCTGTCCCCAACTGATAATCAACAAAAAAATATTTAGCATGTTCAAATAGTATGCAAGAGTCTGAACTGAGTAGTATCCTGAAGTACACACACACCATTTAACAAGTAATTCAGTTTGCAACAACCAGACATGATTAAATGATAACTGTGATGCATTAGTGACAAATAAATATGATTCTATTTCTATTTATTGTTGATGTTTTCTTTAGTTTGTCTTTTTATAGAAGCTGCTGATGACTACCTGATTTGTTTTCTTAGAGATGCTGTCAGATCAGTTTTGTCACAGGTGGAGCAGCTGGATGGATGTTTTTTCTGTTTTAGTTTCATCTCTATTTTCTCTTTTCACTTCTTTGTTCTCATTCTCTCAATTCTTTTTCTCCCTCCGTCAGGTTCAGGATTGTTCTACTTGTCTCAAACAAGGCTTATAGGCAGCCAAAAAAATACATATTTGCAATAAATGATTCTATCTATTTAATTTTAAAAATACCTTAAATCAACTAAATCCTGAAGGCTGGTTGATTTCCATTGACTGTAAATAATTCATGAATAGGATATGGGTCTTTTGTAGAGGATCATATGCAGATAAACAGTTGGATGAATTCCATATTAGACCAATCCTGACATTCATGTATCACCAAGGCCTCGTTCTGAATCTGTCCGCTCCTACTTATGCGACCATGTTGGTTGCAGATCTGCTTGCCTAAGTAAACCTGATCTCCACTTTGAAATGATCAGTATTGTGAAAAAATTATTGAAATTGTCACCAATGTGCTATTTCTAAGGCCTTAAAGATGTCTGATGTCTTCTTTATATGCCGGTGGTCAGGCATCCAACCTTAACATCTACAAGGTTATTGCTAAATGATCAGGTCAAAGGAAGGCTACATTTCTTGGAAATCTTAAGATGTTAACATACAAAAGTCGTCCCACAAGGATCCATCCTGGGCCCTCCCCAGATATATTCCCCTTATAATTAAGTTTAATACCTGTCTTTGAGCTGATGACACTGTTTTCTACCTTGTCAATAATTCTGTCACTTCCTTTAGCTCTGCTGATTTATAGAAGCACAGTTATCCCTCATTATGTGCAGGTTAAACAGTACATACCTATTTATCACCAGAACCAAATTATACTACAGCTGGATTAAAACAACAACAAAAAGAATCCTGCATTCCTATAAACTGTAAATATAAAAAGTGGAGGTGAAATCTTCTAATCTCTTCTTTGACTGTAGTGACAGAATCGCTGAGTAAATGTGTAGTGGAATTTGGATCAATAATAAATTAACTCTTAGATAAAATGTGATCACTAAAAAAAAAAAAAAAAAAGTTTTTTTTCTAGGAACAAATGAGTATTTTTCCTCTAAGAAATAACTATTTTTTCTCAGACGGAGAAATGCATGAATTATGACATCATCACCGTGGTAAAGGATGCAGTCATTGGTATACTGTATTACGTTATTTCATGAATGCTTCCAGGGATGGCAGAAAGCCACAGTGCGGTTCACACATCCATAGAGGAAGGATATCAAGTGAGTTTTCTTGTCACTCTGCTATAGAAATTCAAACTAGCAAAACAAGAGCTGTAGTTGTACAAAACATTTTGGCTTTAGGTGGGTTCAGTTGAACGCACACATGTTCCTACTATTTAAGCTTATTAAACAGTTGGTGGCTTTTTCCTCATGTTGTTATTAGTAGTTACAGGGATGAACAAACTTGTCAGCTCAAAAAAACCACGAGGAGGGAAATTTTGCACAGTGATTACTGTTTAATACTTGTGTTTTTTTTTATAAGCTGATCGTATGCCAAATTAATCCCCACCGCTGCTGTGGATGCCCATCTGTTAAGGTGATGGCATACTTTCAAACGTGTGCAGTGATACGTAAATGTTACTGTTGTAACCCTTAGATTAATGGAATAAGAAACCTTATTGATCATATTTAACAGGGGAGGCATTTTGTACACACATGCATCAGCTCTGCATCATACATCTAATCTCAAACCTTCGGCTGCTGTACAACACTCAGCAGAAGATTCATCACTGGTTATGTAACCTTCATCACTGTAAGCTGTATGGAACGGTTGGATGGCTCTCCCTCTCTATAAGAAGTGACAGATACTGGATTTTATTTATTTATACGCCTCTTATATTGCTTTCCTGCTATCCAATAATGTGGAGCTTTCACAAACATACTTAAAAAGACTGGATTATGCTGCAGATGCTGGCGGCTGCCTTTGATGATGTCTGAAAATCCAGTTTTACAGAATAACATGCAACAAAATGTGTGGCTTTTATCTCTTATTTTATATACAGTATATATATATGTCTATGTATATATATATATATATATATATATAAATATATATTAGGGCTGTCAAAAAATGAATCCTAAATTAATCCTATTGTCAAACAAGAGATGTCCTTTTTAATTACTACTGCTATATGCAGAAAATACATTAACTTTTGTTTTACAACTTACGTAAAGGCTAAACCAAGCTACACATCCGGGAGTAGTCCAGGACTCAGACCTGAATTTCAGCTTCACATTAGGACAGTTGTGAAGTCAGCATGTGTGGACGTATCAGCAACATTCTGGACTAAACTGCAGCTGTCTAAAGGACTATAGGGAGACATGTAAGGACAGGGTTTCAGTTGTTTAGTCTACTAAAGATAAATGCAGAATTCCTGGTGAGACACCTTTAACCCTAAATGTGTTCTAAAAGTGAAAAAAGCAATGTAATTAATCAGGATTAATTTTTTGACAGCCCTTATATATATATATATATATATATATACATACAGTATATATACATATGCACTCACATAAGAGATTAAAGGATTCATTGCATAACAGTCTGTTCTCCAACAAGATCATTACCCACAAAAAAAGTGTCTGAACCACTAACAGGGTTTCCACTCTTTTCTTGAAGTTGTTTTCCAGGACTTTTCCAGGACATTTCCTGCTTCAGAACGAGTCAAGTTATCACAACACAGACAAATTCCACTCCAAGCTTTTGGAGAAGTGTTCTACAATTGTAGCTTTTATTCTTTACGGCAATGGAGTAGAGATGAAGCAGAGAAAAGGGGAGATGAAGCGGAGACGATGTGGAGACAAAGCAGAGACGATGCGGAGACAAGGCAGAGATGACGCGGAGACGAAGCAGCGAAGAAGTGGAGACAAAGCGGAGACAAAGCAGAGACGAAGCAGAGATGAAGCAGCGACGAAGCAGCATAGAAGTGGAGACAAAGCAGAGGGAGGCAAAATAATTTTCCAGGACAAGTTAAGCTTTTCCAGGACATTTTCCTCTATTTCTCATTTTCCATGTGTTTTCCATGACTGGAAAAATGTTCAATCATTTTCCAGGTTTTCCAGGATGCGTGGGAGCCCTAACTAAATGTTTTGGTTCAATGATAACTTATATCCAAACAGTGCTACTGTTCACATTTCAACATCATTAGACTGGAACAACACCTAACACATGACATGTTACTGAGGCACCAACATTTTCATGCTGTGGTACACCCGCCACTGTTTTTAGCTTTTCTTTCAATAAATTGTTGGAAATCAAAGAGGCAAGTGCGTGCACTGACAGATTTGAGTCTGAAAAAGGGCGTACGCCCAAAATGTTATTCACTCTGCTCTTCAAATAAATAAACATGGGAACTACATCCAGCTTGTGCCGATCCGTTTTTTCCTTTTTTATCTGAGTTTTCTTGTGGTCGAGCACCTGGTTTGAGATTTTTTGGGGTGTGTGTTTTTTTTTTTTTTTTTCTTAAATCAAAAAATTCCCATAGCATGATTCTACTAAAATGTTCAACATTTGTGATATGATATCAGTGAGGTATACATTTTTTAAATTTTTCTTACATTTCCCCCTTGGTTTTAATTGGAAAGCCCCAGTTGTAGCGTATTACAAAGCCTGAACAAAATCTGGGGAGGAAAAATAGCACTAACGTCATCATAACAATCATCTGCCCCGATGCTAAGCGCCTGGTTCTCTTTTTTTAATTTTTGTATTTTCCGGGAATGACCACACACATGATGCCGCTAAGATGGTGATGACAAAACAAAACAATGTAGTTTACTCTTATGCACAAGTGCATATTGTAGTCTTGTTGTTTTGTGCAAGGCATTCCGTACTGGCCCTTTGAAAGTAGCACATAGAAATATAATTTTATTGGCTGTTTGATACCTCAGCCCTCAACAAGCTCAGGGCAAACACACAGCAGTATCATGCATGTTTGAGCAACATGTACATTCACTAATTATTGCAGCCTAAAAGTTTAAAAAGCTTAAAATGTGGCAGAAATGGTTTATTGGGGTCCTTGACAGAAGAACACTTATGCAAAGGAAATATTGATCAGGGATTAGCAGATTAGCAAGAGGTTTTTAAACTGCACGATTAAACTTTGGCAGATTCTCGGACTTTGGCGCCCCCTAATGGCAGATGTTACTTACTACTTTTTTAAAAATTTTTTATTTATTACTGATGCTCAGCACTTTGTTTCAGCTTTGGTCGTTGTTAGAATGCTTTATAAGTAAAGTAGGTATGGTAATTACAACATTATATGTCTCAGGAGTTAAACTACAGAAGGTTATTTATCTCACCAACTATAAAGACTTGTAGACAGTTAATTTCAAGACATTACCTTGAATATGACAGTGGATGTGTCAGATTTACCCGGAAACTGGGCGAAAAAAGGCGATAATGACAACCCTTTTGGAAACAGTAGTTGAACAAAAAACAGGGGAAAGATAGAAAGCTGGATACTATATAAATATATATACGATATAAATATACACTAATAGTTATATAGTTTTAAAATAGTCTGAAGGAGGTTGCCCTGCTTACCCAGATAGTTCTGGTAACAGTTGCGGGTCTGGTTGGTGTTGGGGAATCGGGCATCAAATGGAGCCGTCCTGTAGTTCTTCAGCTTCTCCTCTACGTCAGGCATTTTTCACCTGCTGGATCTCTGCAAAACATTAACATGCCAGAACTTTGTGGCTGTATTATCAGTATGCACACAAGAATTTGCATTATCAATAAAGATTACAGGTAAAAACAAACATTAATTTAATAAAAAACCACTGATTACTAAAATTAGAGCAAGAAATTTTGTGTTAAATTAAATTAATGAAAAACTATCCTTCAAAAGAAAAAAAAAAATACTGCATCAAGTTCCCTTCATAATTTTATAATTCCCCTTATCAACACTCAAACTAATTAAGTGCGACATAAATCAATAAATAAAAGAAGGAAAAAGGCTAAATTCAAAACAAAAAGTAGTGTATAAATTAAAGCAAGAGAAAAAAATTCAGGCAAAAGACACGAACAAATAATCAGTGGGTGAAAACAGCATGAAAATATGGACAGTAAAATTGTAAAAGATCATACTTTACACCAATATCTTCAGATAAAACTGTTTACAAACCAATAGTGACAAATTGATTACTTTTCTGTCCCTCCAGATAATTGCGAAGTTGGAATTGTAACTATCAAACCAAAAATAAGGGATGGAATATATAGAATAAAAAATGTCACAATCCCAAATTTCTTATATTACCAGGAAAACATGGTGTGTAGCTTGAATAATTAAATTACAACATTGCAATTTTCTAGAAGGACTGACTTTAGAGTTTTCTAGATTTTATAAATTGTGTCATAAACATATCCAGTTAATAAAACGCAGAAAATAATATTCTTATAATATTTTTTCTCATTAGTCTGTCAGAGGAATTATAATGATGAAGCTCATACTTTGAAAGTAAATGTCTTGTCTTTTGGACAAAAACCTCTATAATTTGCTCAGGTCGAGTGGATACCAAACGGTTAGTGATTTATGTTGCGGCTTAATTACTTCACAAAACAAACAAATGATGTAACTCGGTCAAAATAAAGTATTTCAGTGGTCGTGTTTTTTGAAAAAATAAAATAAAGTTAATGTTTCCTGAAAAAAAAAAAACCTAAGATTTTGAAGCCATTCACTGACGTTAATCTTTAGGGATAATTATAGTAAACTAAGCCTGGTTAACGGTCACTGGACGCCCGCTACTAACTCACAGAACTTTTACATTTGAATAACATAATCATCATGAATAAATAACACGGAAATAAACAGTTATACATTCTAAATTAAATTCTAAAGATGTGTTGATCAAGCAAAACTCAGAAATAAAGAAAACAATAATAAAAATAAAAATCAATTCGGATACCTTCCACAGACACACTTGACTAGTATTCCTACTAGCGTCCTTAGGGATATTCATTCGCAATGCATGCTGGGGAAAAGATTCTCTCACAACTAGAATTCATTGAAAATACGGTGCTGCCATCTACTGGACAAAATGAGGAGGTGCAGCCAAACAGCCGAATGAACTTAGCTGGTTTGTTTAAATGACTTTGGTTAAATTATAGGACAAAATAATCAGAAGAATATGTGCCATAACATCTCATATGCTTAAATAGAGAGCACTAAGGTTTAAAGCTGCACATAAACCTAAGGATGGACTTTTTTTTTTTTCAAAGAAAGCTTGACCCATTCAAAACAGGACATGAATGACGATAATGACATCCAGGATAGATTCAGATTCCACAAACAGGAACATATCAGAGGATTCTACTGTTGACCTTTTTAAGTAGCATGCATGTAAAACTTCATGGCATGGTGGGATTATCTCAAATTCGCCAATTTATTTCTCGTATTAAAAGAAATCAAAATAAAAGTTATATACAGTATGTTGTAATAATGACAACAAGAGGAAAAAGATGGCAGTAACAACAGCATATATAAATAAAAAGACTATGTAACTTAAAATGCTATTTTTTTTTGTATCAGTCTCTCTATTATGACATTAGCTAGCCTACCAAAACCTCAAAGACCTGGCTGGTTGTATTTATCTTAATTCTTTGTTTAAAATAAACAGATAAATAGTGAATACATTTCAGACATAAACTTATGACAGCATCAAAGGTCAAACTAGTATAAATAAGCATAATAAATAGCTAACAGTAAATTATTAAGATATGAGGCTGGAACAATATCATGAACTATAATCCAATTGTGGATGCAAATCAACAGTGAGATATAATAAAATGATTTAAACAGAGATGCTGAATATACATCACAAAGATAAAAAATATACATTTTTTGCTATATTAAAGTACATCAAATATATTTAGAGGATGAAGGGATACATATCATATAAGACTGATATTATAAAGTAATAACTGCCAAATAATAAGAGGCTTTGGTCATCTTTCTGATTTATTAATATTAATATTAATTTTAAAAGAAGACCTGTGATCTTACAGCAAGAGACATTTTGCACTGCTTGCTGTGGAAAATGCAAGAGAAACACAAAAAAAAGAATGGCTTTTGTCATGTCTTTTTCTCTGTTCCTCTTCCTCACTGTCCTCTCACTGTAAAGCTGCCTGTCTCCTCTCACAGATCCTCCTCATCTGGCTGGAGCATCTGGAGGTGAACCAGCTCTTCCTGTAGTTGTCTCCTGGGGTGAGTCGACCACACAGCTCCCTGCCTTCTCCTGTTTTATCTGGCTCTCGTTCCCAAAATCTGCAAAGACAAGTGTGGAGGGGAAAAAAAGGGAGTAAAAAAAAAGAGAAAAAGAATATCCCAAATGACTTTCATCTGTCACCATGGCAACCGCTCCTTCGCCATAGAAAGATGCATAATGAAATTAAAGCAATTTCTCACTGCCTTTCAATTTAACTTCTCAGTATATCTACAGCTAGGAGAGACAATAACTGGGACACTTTTATTTTTTAAGCCAAATTTAGTTTAGTAGATTTGTAATTAGATTAACATCCAGCTGCCGTGCACTGATTCTCAGAATAATAATAAAAGACACAAGCACATTTCAACTTGTGGTTTGGGATGAACTAATGTGTTTTCCAGAGCAACTTCTTTTCTCCCCCCTTACTTACTTTGCAGACTTAGTGCAATAACTATACTTGATTGCTAGAAAATAAGCCTTTACACTATAAAGCCTATAATAAACACAACACACAAAAAACTAAACACTAAATAATACCTGCTGTTTTGATTTTTATGTTCCTGTTAAATTTTCTACAAACATAATGTGCCTTTAAGTAGCAATGGTGATATATTTTGGTCATGCATCATTAGGTTGAAGCCACAAGGAGAGCTTTGATGGATTCTCACACCCCTGCATCAGTACCAGCAGGTCTCTGGATGGCGCTGCATCCTGACAGCTGATCCAGCAGAATCCGATCAAACTGTCTCCAGCTTTAGAAGTGGAGATGTCTCTCTGCTGGCTTTATCACCTCATGTGGCCTGTTAGTCCCTCTTCAACCCTCCCCAGACTCCTCCTCCTCCTCCTCCTTCCTCTCATACTCACTGTGCTCCTTTCTCCAGCAGGGAGCCATCGCTCCACTGCCAGGCCCCGTCGCTGCTGCTGCTCCTCAGCCCCAGCCAGTATGAGTCTCCTTGGCTCAGACTCTGCGCCGTTTGAAACAGAAACACCTAAAAAACACGTCAGAAAATGTCATTATTTGTTCAAGCAGCATCTTTATTCCTTCTCTCTTCTCCTGCAGTGATACATGTGATACATGAACAGTAACTTGAGTGAAAGATAAAACCCTGAATGACCTGCAGCGGTGGCTGCTTCTTCAGACATATTCATACTTCTTAGAAGCTGTAAACCTACCCATGACCTTTTCTCCCTGATGCTATGTGTCTGTGTGTATTTGTGTCCTAACACCTAATATATCAACATCTCAGATGTTTACAACTGGAAAGATTATGCAGATTATGATGGTGGAGTTCCAAGTTAGACACAAAAAAAGTAAAAGGATAAAGTTTCTCCTCTTTTTGGTGTTGAAACACCAAATGAATGTTATGAGTAGTTGAGAAAATGCCAGACGAGACTGCTCCTGCATGCATATGTGTGTGTGTGTGTGAGTTTTAACCTGCTCCTCCTCTGTCCTGATTGTGGCCATAACGCCACCCAGTGACATGCAGTGGTACTGACTGCTGATCCAGTCCGCTCTGTCTTGACTAAAGAGGAAACATTTCTCCCCCTGAGGCATCCAGCTGGCCAGACACGGTCTGCATTTCCTCTCTGCATGAAAAAAATAGAATAAATGACCCTCAGACTTTATTTTAATCTGCTTCAAGCCATCAGTAACCTTTTCAAACTGCAAATGCCAAACTGGGGTCAATTTTCCAGCAGTAATTTAAAAGATTCCAGCTGTAAGGACATCCCAGTTTCTAGCCACCAAACGTCTAGATTATTAATCTCCTTTTTTTTTTTTTTCAAAACAACATTGATTCATTTTCATTGATTATTTTGAACACATCAGTTTAGTTCTTGATGTATTTTGGGAGCTAAAATCCATTTGTACACATACGCCCTGTAATAAATGATGGCTATAAGTCTGAATTATTAAGTTTGTGCATTACATTAAGTACTTCTTGTGTTGCTTTCTGTTTGTTGTATTTTATCTTGTTATATTCTGCATTTCTTGCATTTTACCTTGCTTTTATCCAAGCTGTGAAGCAGCTTTGAGATCTCTTAAAAGCGCTATATACAGTAAATAAAATGTATTATTATTATTATTACAGGTTTTATTGATTGCTTAGATGCAGCCATCAACTCAAATTCCACATTTTCAAACCAGTTAACAAAATAAATGGTCAAAATAACACATTGTGTTGGCAATGGACTACATGCACAGTTCCACTACTTCCTGAACTCCAGAAGGAATTTTTGTTTCCTGTCATCACTGGAGGAACTGATTGATCCAGGTGTGTCTGACCTCAGTAAATGGTCAGACACACCTGGATTTATAGAAGATGATGACACACTCACCACCAGTTGAGGAGTTGCTGATGGGGCAGTACTGGTTCAGAGCAGGATACTGGGTGAACAGGAGCTGGTGTGACTGGTTGAGTTTCTCCAGCCTGTTGGTCAGATCTCTCACTTTGGTTTCCTGCAGCGTCGACTGGGACTGAGTCATCAAGGTGATCTGAACCACTGTGGTGTCACATGTAGAACAACAATGGAAAATTACACACAGGATGCATGGATGTTACCATGGATACGAGATTAAAAAAAAGGATGTGTTGGAAAGAAAACAAAACAGACTGACAGAGGTATAAAAAAGGAAAATGGAAACCATTTAAAAATAACAGATAATCCACTTTATAAATCTTCTTATTAGAAGATTATTTAAAAATAATGCGAGAAAATTGACGTCTTTATTAAGTATGTTCATTTCATTTTCCTTTATATAGACAAACTTGATTTCCTCATTTTCTACTTTTGTTACAGGAAGCAAAAATGATCCAAGAAATAATTCCCCCAGATTAATTCTTGAATGACTTAAACAAAAAAAAAAGGATAAATGAGTTTTACTCAAAAGAACATCAATTATTAATTAAAATAAGATTGTCAAAGCTTCATGATGCAGTCATAACAGAAATCAACCCCCTGGCATAAATCATTAGTGTCTTCTCTTCAAAACAGCTGACGTCTTCTGATGTTTACTATGTTTTAACATTCCTACCAGCAGCCATCACCCTAAAGAACAAGACTGACTGATTTATTATTGTGATGTTATTGCTTCATATAAATGTTATATTGTTTAAAACAAAACAAAACAAACAAAAAAACAAACAAACAAACAAAAAAAAAGAGAAAGAAAAGAGTGAGCTTCTTGCAATGTTGAATTTCCCTTCTGGGATAAATAAAATATTTTAATTTCATTTATTTGAAATCCTCTTCTCTGGAGCAAAAATGATCAATATAATTATAATCTGTTGACTGGTTTGACCTTTCAGTTCTTGGTCACTGATAAAAGCTTCACTGGCGTGGGCATTGTATCTGGGGCCATCCACTTGTTGCAAGAGGAAGAAAATTGCTTTTATGTAGCCAAACAAACACTCCTGGAATTAATTATAGTGTCATCCTCTTAAGAAATACACAAGTGAGTCAAAAAGCTGAGCAGAACGACACGCTCAGGCTTTCTTTCTGCATTTCACCAAAATATTCCAGATGCTCAAGAAGCTGAAATATCTGTTATCATTACCCTTCTATCATACAAATACTATGACCACAAATACTTTAGTTATTATCTCCGCCATGGAGGTAATGTTTTTGGTAGCTTTGGTCTGTTTGTCTGTCCATCTGTCTGTTTGTCAGCAACTTTACAGAAAAAGTCCTGGATGGATTAACCTGAAATTTTCACCAGCCGTGTGTCTCAGCCCAAGGATGAACCCATTAAATTTTGGTGGTGATCCGGATCACATTCTGGATCCAGGAATGTTTTATTTATTTGCTTTATCATTGTGAGATCGGCCATGTTGGAAAGGCTGTTGATGAGGCATGAGTGCCCCCTTGTGGCAGAAGTGTGCAGCTGCACTACTGAGCACATGATGTCAGGATGCAGACATGAAACTTATGAGCAGCAGTGAGCACGAGGAGAGAAGACTGTTGGACAGACTTCTAGCAGGTCAATATGGTGAACTGTGTGCATCAGTGAAGAACTGTAAGTAACTCGTATTTCTGCCTGAACAGGATGTTTATTTGGCCTTTAATGTTATTTAGCTGATTTGCTTATTCAGAAGTGTTCCTCCATTCACCATGTACCTTTTTATGCTATTAAGCTAGCTGACCTGCTACATGCCAGTTACTGTAACTGTTAGCCTTGAACACATATGCACGTTTTGTCCTAACTGTAAGGGATTTATTAGTAATTATATCTTGAATGTGTTTATTTTCTGAACGAATGTTCCTCGTGGCTTTGTATTTTTGTGGTTATAGACCACACTCACTTCCATCCAGGCATTCACCTTAACTACCTGGAATTCCTCACCTGGAAGCCTGTCGTTTGTTGCATTACTGTGCTGTTGTGATTAAGAGTGACCAGTAAAGACAGTTAACTAGACAACCGAGTCCTGTGTGTTCTGACCGACACCTCATGGTGAACATCAAACCTCCTTACCAACGTCTAAACAGTCTTACATCAACATCACCCTTATAGGCCAAATTTTTGGAATTTTTCCATATAACTCCAAACAAATGGCCCGAGTGTTTGGTAAAAAATTACAAGAAAGGATCTCAATGAGTTTTATCATGTTTCGAAAATTGATCCGGATCCAGAGAAAATTACAGATACTCTGATCCAGAACCCACAAAAATAAGGGAGTCGAGCTGCTTGGCGGAAGTCTGCGTTTTCCAAGTGCTTTTCTAGTTATCAATGTTACCATTACTTTCACTGCCTCTATTACCATTATTATTGTGGTGATCACTGAAATTGTTCAAATCAATAGCATCTTCATTGTCAATTCTACTGTATAACTATCTCTACTATTATTTATATTAGGACATATTCATCATAATTACGACTGTGTAGATGTAACCAGATCATATTTTGAATTCTAAATCCTTTTTTGTATATTTTCCTCTTTTTTCCTTCATCTCCTTTGTACCTTTGATCTACCCTTTCTAGTATTGTGTATCTTGTGTTCTACATCATCAAATACACAGTGCACTGTAAATATTGTCACAATTTGCAATAGAAAATAAGAATATTGCATCTTACAGGATGCAAGTCACAGCAATTCGAGCTGGAATGATATTCACATTTAATCTAAACAGGGAGCTTTATTTAGGTCAGTACTAACAGTCAAAAGTTTGGACACTCATTATATATTTTTTTTATATGTCCCATTTTGAAGAAGAATACCTGGTGTCCTTAATAAAGCATAAAGGTTAGAAATAAACTCATCATAAACATGTGGCTTCCTCTTTAAGATCTCCTAATGGCTTACAGCGACGTCGTTACGGGATGTTGGACAGGTTAATCCATGCACCTCTGTGAATCAGTGATCCCCTCATGCAAGAAATTAATGGTTCGATTTCTGTCCTTTTCAGTGTTGTGATTGATTTTTGTACTTACATCCCAAATTGCTGCATCACACGAAGCTAGACAACTGCAGGCTGAAACAGGAAGTTAAAAAGATACGAGGAGTGAAAGAAACAGTGGTGGGGGTGGTAACTGGAGCATTTGGGGCCTTGATCTTCAAACTGGGAGGATAGTTTCAGCAGAACCCAATAAAACCACCAGAGATCTCAGTCCAGAAGAGTCCTAGAGACAGCTACAATGCTGCACAGAACCCTCAAACTCCCAGGCTTCTAGTCAAAGGGAAGCTTACGAGAGCACTTTGTGTTGCTTTTTGCATGAGAGGCTCTTTATAAATAAAATTGAATTTGATTTGATAAATTAAGGGCCATAAGCATCACTAGAACTTTCAATTCTCATGTATATAAATATAAAAAAGAAAAAACTGCCAAACTGTTGATCTGTAGGAAGTGATGAGTTAATATTCTGCAAATACCAAAGGAAGAATACTGCAAACCTGCATGGCAATGGATTATTAAAAATGATGAATGCACATTTGATTGTTCAGCGGTGCAAAAAACCATTATAAGTATTTAGAAAAAGATAATATAGATGAGTCATCTTTCAACACTCGACATGTGGGCGAATGCATTTATGCTGAACACCAAGAGGATATACAGGTTGCTTGACCCTGAACAGTGATGGTATAAAGTGGCTCTATTAAGTGTGTGTGTGTGCGTGTGTGTGGAGGGAGGTGGTTACCATATGCGGGGTTGCCAGGGTCATTGAATAGTGTGATAAGTTTGAAAATGATGTGACTCATATGCTGTGATCAACCCAGATGAATGCCTGAAGGAGATGTTGGACTGATGTGTCAGACTGGGTTCCCTACCAGCTGTCTCAGACAAATACATGGAACAGGAAACTTTGCATTTGTGTTGATGAAATCTAGATTTTTTTTCATGCTGCATTCCAGTGTGTTATATGGTGTGTCCAGCTCATTTTGTGTTTGGCAGACAGGTGTACTGTAACTCAAATCCCTGTCATCCAGGAAAATGTCATGTCATGAACACAATGGTTGACCAAGTCTGAGAAGAAATGGCTAAATGAGAAGGTTTGTCCATATTTATGGAATATGTTTGTAGTTTCACATGAAAGAGTGAAGCAGTTGTGAACTCCACCCATCATACTCTTTGCCCCCCCCCCCCCCCCCCCCACACACACACACACACACACTTTTTTCCACATGTTCTCCCCGTGTTTGTGTGGGTTCTCTCCGGATACTTCGGCTTCCTCCCACCGTCCAAAGACATGCATGTTAGGTTAATTGATCACTCTAAATTGTCCCTTGGAGTGAATGTAAGCATGCATGGTTTGTCTGTCTCTCTCTGTTGGCCCTATGTTGGATCTTCCACATTGGGACCTATTCCTGCTTTGACTGTGTGGTTGTTGCCAAGAGGTAATCAGGGCCTGCTGCAGCCCTATGGTGGTGGTGTGGGCCCACTCTGCCCTGACCTCGGTGGTTCCCGTAGTGACAACCTCTGATATATATATATATATATATATATAGATATACATATATGTTTATACTGCTTTTATTTTTTAGTTAAAGACAACCTTTGTTAGAGTGGGGTCAAAGGGCCGGGGGGTGGGGCATAATGTTCAGTGTGTGTGGGTGTGTATTTACAACATTGTGGGGACCATGTTCCGTATTTTTACCATCACCATGGGGATACTTGCCCTCGTGGGGATATTTTCCCGGTCCCCACGGGTACAAACCCCGTTTTGAGGGTCAAGATTAGGTTTTAGAGATTAAGTTACAATTAGGTTTTGGTTAGGGTTAGGACAAGGGTTAGGTTTAGGCAATCTGTTATGGGCGTTAGGTTTAGGGTAAGGGGCTAGGGAATGCATTATGTCAATGGATGTACCCCACGGGGATATAAAAACAAACGGTGTGTGTGTGTGTGTGTGTGACAGAATGTATAATTAGGTGTGTATGTGCTATTATTTGTCTTTTGATAAACTTGGGTGTGAGATTGTTTGTATTTTTGAAATGCAAAATTAGTTGTCTTTATTATGCAAAGCTGTGATGCACGAAAAGTGCTCTATAAATAAAGTTTGGTTTTATGTGAAACTTTTGTCCTTGTGAGGTGGGGTAACTGTCAGCACCTTTAAGTTATGTCACGAGCATCCACATCATCATGTCACAAGACTGGGAATGTTACATGAAGCATGACAGGAACTGAAGAGAAAACTGAAAATGGAAAATGTTTCTACGATACAATTCTTTTGAAACTTGTTTTTTTTTTTAATGTTCCAATTTATGTATCTTATGTTATAAAAAGTTTATAAAGGCAATATACTTTCCAAACTTTTTTTGTATCTTTTTCTTTTTTGTGCAACATTTGTTCATGCATTTGCTCAAAAACGCTGTGTTGCAGGTTCCCTGGTCACTATGATGGATGTAACAGGAGCTACTTACAGCACAGGGTCTGCAGCAGAATGATGATGGTGAGCAGGAAGCAGAGCAGAGATAAGTAATGAGCCAACTGCCTGTACTGACTGAGGGAACCTACAAGAACACAGCAAAAGTTCAGTTTAATTTAACACACACCATCATATCAGTGGGAGCTGAATTATCACCATGTTGCACATTTCTATTAAGGATTTATTAATCCAAATCAGCCCAACAGTGCAGCAGTATGAACATTTCATCACTTACCTCTAATGACATCAAGCCATGCTGATAGTTTCATTCTTAGTTTTAAGTAATCTGATGCAAACACTTCAGCAACATCCCTGCAGCGAGTTTTGGAGATTATCATAAGTATCTGGGACATGGTTTCTGGAAAGATTTCAAAGGTAATGTTTGAATCACATCATTAAAATCACTTTGATTGTACAGGATAAGCTGCTTCTTCAAGCCTCAAATAAAGCTGAAACTATAAGCATGGCCAGACACCACTTGGAATGGGTGGGTAAAATTTTATTACATTATTACAGCCTTTAGGAAAATAGCCCTTAAACTACTGTTCCAATGAGCTCATTAACTAAAATGATCAACAAACATGTGTTCATAGCATTCTTCTAAAACCCACTTGACATCATTCAGTAGATTTTGAAGCTAAAATTTAGAATACAGAGAAAACAAGCAGCAGAAACCCACTTAAAGCTCTCAATCTTTGATGGAGGTGAAAAGCTTTGAAGTTGTACTGAAACTGATCTTAAAATATTCCATTTATGAAAAATAAATACATGCATGAAGCTGTGCTGGCATTTCATGCAAAGAAAGAAAATTGAATTACTTTTATCTGCGGATGTTTCAGGAGTTTCTTCCTTAAGCAGAGTCGATCCATTGTTCACTCCCATGACAATCTGATCTCACAGATTCCACACACCAAGGTGATGCTGTCCTTTTTCGTTGAATTAGTGCATATTTGTATGGTATTAAACTGTCTCCAAGTCACTCTAAATGCTTTGTTTCCTCAACTGCAAGCAGAAACGACAGCCCGGCATTCAACATTGAATTGTGTGCCGTATCTCATGTGAATATTAAAATACTGGCTTACCTTCAACTGTATGCAAAGCAGAACTGGGTCTGATAACCATGAGTCTGTTAGGAGGGAAACCATATGTACTCCTTTCAACACATTTAAACCATGTTGTCATTTGATGAGTGTGTGCTTTAATCTTTATTAAGATAGTAGGATTCACAGTTGCTCGTCATTTCTATTCCTATATGTATAGTAGTAGCCCTTTACAACATACTGCATAAGAATTTGTCACTATACCTGGATAAAAGATGTATGACCACTACCAAAAAAAAAATGACCAAAACTCATGAGATCACATCAGATGTTTAAGTGTTTATGTGTGATCAGCTGTATGAATATGATCATCTATCCATACGGTGACTGAAAGTATCTTCAGTCGAGGTTCTAGTCAATTCTTCTTTTTTCCACAAACAGCCATGTTTTGTTATAACAAAACTAGTGAAACAGATGTTTCCCAATTACTCAAATCCTTGATCAGAACATTAGGAGAGTCCAGTTATTCTTTTGCTGCAATTACAACAGGAAACAAAAGACAATGGTAACACTTTACAATAAGGGTCCCTTAAATAATGTTAGTTAGTGCATTATTAAGCATTAATTAACTGCTTAATAATACATTAACAACTTTGATTAACTATTACTTTGCATTAGTTGGTATATTGGTCAATGCATTAGTTAGCTGTAAATTAATGCTTACTTCACAACCTTACTTAATGCATTATTAAGTATTAATTAACTGCTAATTAATGCATTAATCAATATGCTTACTAATGCAGAATTTACTTGAAACGACGTCATTTAGTATATTTTTAGAGCCTAAACAATACTACATTGCATCTCCTGTGAGCACGGCGATGCATGTTAACGAAAATATGGAAGCCGCGGCAGACGAGATCGCGCGTTCTCTTTCTCTTTCTTTCTTTGTTTTAAATCAATATCCAACCCCTCTTGGACCCTCTTGTGTTTGTCCTGGTTTGTCTGCAGCTCTGGCGCTCTTAGCACAATGTAAACAGCTTATTTCTTCTTCTACGCTTGCATTATCGGCAGAGTCATTTCGAGTAAATTATGGACGCTACCCACTCAGGACACTTGGATTACATTGGACGAGCAGTATGGAGGAACATTGACAAGTTTTTGTGGACTTTTATGGACCTTTTTGGCTCGGGCCGCGGCGAACTCCATTGTATGAAAGTTGGGGGAAAAAGAGAAGCCTTCCTGATTGTCGGCTGCATTTGAGATATTGAAAAAGTGCTCCAGAGTCTTGTTCACCATGAGGTTAAGTGGAAAATAAAGTTAAATTATTCTGTGGGTGGACTGTTCCTTTAATGGTTCCAATGTTTAACAGCTGGTTGTTCTGTATGTATTCTGTTGTACAGCACTTTGGTTGCAGTATGCACTGTGGTGAAAGTGCTCTAGAAGTAAAGTTTGATTATATTGGATGTAAACAGGGGTGGACAGGTGTGGGGTGAAAGGCAAGTGTGAAGTTTTTGAAGAGCAAGAGTTATGGCTGAGAAAGCGGCTGTGTTGTAGAATAGGAGAGGAAAAAAACACGAGGAGGCCTGGGCTGCTATGTCTGTGTACGTCTGCTACAACAAGGCACCCCAGCGCCGCCTCCACTAATGACAATGAGTGGGGTATTCTGGAAAACTGGCGAGTTTTCCCTCATCACAGATACGCCCTGGACGGTTGCCCACATTGCCTATAGCAAAACCCGGCCCTGGGTATCTTTCATGGTTTTCATGCTGATGACTCATTCTGCTCTTGAATGCTTGAATATCATCATCTTTAATCCAAAGACAAACTTTCTTGAACTTTAGCAAAGTTTATCTGGGATGATGAGTGGTACCTGATCAGGCCACTGAAGCTGACCAATCAGAGTTGAAAGGACACATTTCTGAATTTGCTCTGAAGAAAGACTCTGCAGCTGGACACTTTTAAAGATCTGAAAGATAAATTGTTTGCTTCAAGTCCTTGAGGACCACAGTCCTGCAGGTTTTCTATGTCTCCCTGCTTTTGTGCAGAGCTTCATATGCTGTTTGAGTCATTTAATTTGAGTCAGCTGTGTTGATGCAGAGAGGCATGGAAAACCTGCAGGTCTGACTTTGGACACCTCTGCAGGTGATGATTTTTCATGAAATTTTGGATCAAATAAGGCTTATATTCACAGGCCACTTCTTTATTTTAAGTAAAATTGTTTGTTTTCCCCCTGAAATCACTAATCAGCCAATCACATGGCAGGAACTCAATGCATAAAAATAAATCCCAGCATGCCCCTTGCACACACGCTGCATTTGGGAGAAAAATGTTGCTGGTCTGATGAGTCTCCATTTCAGCTCCACATTCAGATGGTATGTTTAGGAATGGATGGAAACATCATAAAAGCATGGATCCATCCTTATCTGTACAGTTCAGGCTGCTGGTGGTGTAATGGTGTTGAGGATATTTTCTCGGCCCACTTTGGGCTGAACATCATTTAACCACCACTTCCTATCTGAGTACTATCGCTGACCATGTCCATCCCCTAACGACCACAGTGTAGCATCTTCTGATGCCTACTTTCAGCAGGATAATGAACCATGTCAAAGAGCTCAAATAATCTCCAACTACTTTGCTGAGCATGAAAATGAGTTCTCTATATTCCAGTGGCCTCTGCAGTCACCAGATCTAAATGCAACAGAGCAGCTTTGTGATGGAACAGGAGAGTCTCATAATGGATGTAGCCAACAAATCTGCAGCAACTGTGTGATGCTGCTATGTCAATATGGAGACACATCTCTAAGGAATGTGCCCAACATCTTGTTGAATCTATGCCACAAAGATTTAAAGCAATTTTGGAGGAAGATGGAGGTCCAACCTGGTACTAGCAGAGTGTACAGCGGGAATGGGATGATCTGCCATGAGTACAGACCTCAACCCAAATGAACTATTCTACCCTAAAAAGGCAAAGAGCAGTAACTACGCTAACATAAAAACTGAGAAAAAAGTTTTATACTGACCATTCAAACATGTAGATTCGTCATTGACATAGTGGTTTCTCTGAAATGGGACAACATTGAAGCAAGTGGTTTTATTACAAGATCAATGAGGTGGTTTTTTGTGGCTTTGTAGGGCAGTATTGTGGGATAAGATTGGTGGTCACACTGTAGCAAGAGTGACATAAAAATCCTGCCCTCCTGTAGGGAAATGCAACCAGGCTGATGACAAGCATGGGGAGGAGAGTACCAAGCTGTTGTGGCCTCATATGGATCTTCCTCATGCAACTGAGGCAGTGAATTAAGTGTAAAAATAACCAATTTCTTGTTTTTTCTTTATTACTTGTGGGAGAGTGCAATCATCCAATCCGCCGACCAATTCAAAACAAGAGATAATACCAACAGAAGAATATTGCTGAAGATTTTGGCACATTTTGTGGGGCACTGCCCTCATGTTTAGCTGTGTTGCTTATTCCATAGAAGCATAATCCTTACAAATTATACCACATTGTAAAGGTGACAAATCAGACTTTTCAGTGATGTATAATGCAACAGCAGTTAGAATTACCAAATACAAGAAATAACCGAGCAAACACAAATTTCATTATTGTTTGTGCTAAGTTAGCTTTGTACACTACAAATATTTGCAAAAAATAAATACCTTCACACATCTTATTGAAATCGTAAAATATGAATTTTATTCAAAATCCTGACATATTTACAATATATAACAGCAAAATGCATTATCTTACTCTTTCAAGTTTTACAACTTAATTTATATTTTTGGCTTACACACGAGAGACTGTTGATTGAACACACTGTCATACTTGAGTATATTTACAACAAAGGACACAGGAATAAAGAAAACAAAAACTATGAAATGTTAGAATATGCACCAAAGGCAAAGACGAGCAAGTGTTATTGTTGATCTATGCAACGGTCCTTTTCATTTTCACATGTCAAGTTTAAGCTACGCAGTTAATATGTGGGAGCAGGTGAGTTAAGGGAAGTTGGGGCTGCATCTACTAAGATCCAAATTTGCATGTAGTAATTTGCCAGTGCAATCTCGAATTATGCGCAAAGGGCTGAACGATGGTTTGCAGGTGATTTATTAGACTGATTGTGCAAATGGCTGCAGGTTTAAACGTGTTGGAAATGCCCATAAAAGTGAGGCTTTTGCATGTTTTGAGGTTTGCAAATGCAAATTTTGAGAGATGAAAGCACAAAAATGAATGCGGCCCTGGAGATAGAGATATTATTGGAAGACGCAAATACACACAAATAAGTATGATTAAAAACACACTACAGAACTTTTTGCAATTTTCTGTTGTTCTGTCCTTTCCTGTCTTTTTTTTCTTTTTGTCTCCGATAATTTTCTTTTTTGTTTCTTTCCCGAATCCACCATGATACGTGTTCAAAACACCTGGCATTTACGAGCACGAATGTTGGTGTGCCATCAAGACGAGTCAGTAATGCATAGTTTTAAGTTACATTGTGGGTATTTAATATAAATAAAGGTAACACAGCAGGTATCCTCAGACTTGGCCAATATATGACGGAATGATAAGAAGTTGCTGCTGTGGAACAAATGAAACTTTCTGCAGCCTCGAAGATGGTTTGACGTCTATTACACATGAGCTGCGCTCTCTGTGACGCGAAGCCAAATAGAGGAAATAAAAAGCCACAGTTTAGTTATCATTAAGCTACAGTAGCTGCAAATGCTCTGTTTGGTTTGTCCAGAATATTTAACATCTGTGTTAAATAGTGACATTTGCTCTGTTATTGAATTCAAGAATGAAAACAAACGCCACTGCTGATGAAAAATGATTTTGAATCAGAGTTATGCGTGGCTGCAATCTAGCATTATCCCCCTCAGAAGCTAGCCTCGTGAGACCATCCTGATCACGCGAGCTTCAGGTTTTTTTTGCTCCCAGATCGGTCTGGCTACTTCCCGTTGAAGAGAATTTGGAGCAGGTTCACCAAAGAACATGGTCACGTTGCTTTGAGCAACTGAGGATGAAACTAGCGTCAGCATGGCTATCGCTCAAGTTTTATCGGAATTACTGCAGACATGTTTCTTGTTTGCCGAGCTAACGAGCCGTTGCCGGCAGCAGCAAGAGTAGCCTGGCTTGTGGTTGTGTTTTCGTGGTTGCTCTGTTAGTACGTCCTATACTTCGTTGATCTGATTGGTTGATTTGGCCCATCTATCACCAGCATAGGTGGTGACAGACAGATGCCTTATCCAATCAGCTAACCAGTGTTTTCGCCCCTTCCCAAAACTACTCAAACAGGTGATTCCCAGATGGATATGCAGGAGCAAATCCATCTGGCGGTGTCAGGTTACTCAGAAGCAGCCATTTGTGTGCAAAGCTGCTTGGTAGCACCTGCTTTTCAGATGTACTAAATATCGATGCAAAACAGCCATCGTAATCCATTTCACGGTTGATAAATTGCTTTATATTTACATTTTCTTCTCCCAGCACACGCACAAATGTAAGCGCCCCATATTGCATCTTCATTGGAACAGACATACTAACTGGATGCAGTTGTGCTGTTTTGCACCTTTGAAAGATGCAACTCTTATTGGACACAGTTTGTAAATCAGTTTGCACATTTTTTTGCATGTTTTTGAAGACGCAAACCTTTGGTAGATCCAGCCCTTTGTAACAAAAAGAGGAAAAGTTAAGAAGAATTGATAAAATACATTTGGCCCATCAGTATTCCAAGAAGAAACAGGAGCATGGTTTCAAAGTGCGGCTCACCTTGGCATCACAAAAGAAGATTTTGCGGATTTGTACGGCTAAAGTGTAAAAATGTTGTGATCCTCATGCTGAGAGAACCACAGATATCCCTTTTTATGACTAACAAGTGAAGTCAAAGCAGCATCGTCTGAGCCTGAGTAAAACTCAGATGGCAAAAGTTACAATTATCAAAAAAATACAGGTATATCACGAAAGATGAGCTTAACAAACAAACACAAGGTTCGATAGGTTCGGTAGAGTTCAGAAGGTGCTATGTTGTTATTTACTTATTTACAACGTGATTGATACTGTCATAAATTCTTATTTTAATCAAAAACCAACTATAGAACAAAATTTACATGTACAAAATTATATTTTTCATTACAAAAACATGTGAGAGAAGCTATAAGCAGCTAGCATGAGATTAGCATTTTTCCCCTTTAGCTTCTCTGAGTATGTGAAAGTGTGTGTATGTGTGGTTGTTTCTGCCTCTGCCATGTGGTTTGAGCCGTTCAGAAATAGGCGGGATCAGGTCAGGTGTTCACAGGTAAATCCCACCATAAGCCACTGCTTGATCAGGAGACATTGGCATTACCTGACACGTTGAGGGCTGATCAACTTTGAACTGAAGCTGTGAGGTGACATGTCACACCTGATGTTAAACCTTCTTGCTCTTACATAACCATTTGACAGTAATCCACTTAAAGATAGAAAATTAAAAGTTGACAGACGTTCAGTCCTTTACTGACTGCAGGTAGCATTTGCTGGAACCTTTAAATTCTTTTTAAATGCCACAAAAGCATGTTTCTCTCTACAAAAACCCCCTGTAAATTAGTTTCAATATGAAATACTAATAAAATGTGCAAAATCAACATTATTATGTCATGCTATTACAATGCCAAATTTGGCTTGCACTGTTTAGAAAAGAAACAAACAAAAAAGAAAGAAACAGTCCTGCAACAATATCATCACAACATAGGTGCAGATGTGGCTTTTTTCCCTCTCCTGTCCCTTCTCAACTCTCCTTCACCCTCTGAAATGTTTATGTTGATCACAACAAGCTAATTAATGGCAACCAGCGACCTTTTAAGCTGTTTTTCTGAAAGGAAATCTTATTATGCATGTTGGATCCCTCGGAGCAGGCGCAGTCATGGCCGTAACAGCAGTGAGTCCAAAGCTACCCGCTCTCCGGAGCTTCCAAAGCTGTCCTGCTGAGAGCGTGGACGTGAGGGAGTGGGTGGCGAAGGCAGAAACGTCAGACAGGAATGGCAAAACAAGAAGAAGCAACATAGCTTTACGCTCTGCCGGTCGCTCATGGCTGAGCTTTGGTTGCTCAAGTTGTGTCAACCATGAAAATAGTCTTTCGCCCTCATCTTTGGTAGATGACCACATTATTTTTCCATTTTCCATAGGTGACACAGGTATTTAATCACAAATGAGCCTACAGCTCTGCTTCTGGGGTGTCATTGGTGTCCATCTTTAGTGACAGGGGTCGAAAGGAAGCTCGGTGAGGCCTCCATGGAGCTCCACCCATTCTTCTGACCATGACATAATGTCACCAACCAGGTGGCCCGCACAGGTCGCCTGAGTTTGAATCTCATTGGCTGTGAGGACTCTGGACCAGAACTGGAGATCTGACATCTCCCCCATAAAGGACTGAGTAATGTCAAAGCGGCCTCCCATAGTGTCCTGTGGACAGAGAAGACAGAAACACAGAAAATGTAGCTTTATCTCTTCACACAGGCAAGTGTCTGGAAAAGGATAACACCAAGATGAAGCTAAAAATCATAGATGACTTAAATGATAATTTAATTCTTTCAAGGCTTTGACTCATCTGACCACAGGAATTGTGTCCAGTGTTTTTGTCCATTTCAAATGAGTTTAGGTCAACGGACCTTTGTTGTTTATTGTAAAGAGTTGATGTGAGGTCTGATACTGTATGTTTATTTTATGACAAGATTGGGGTAGCAGCTACCATTCTTTTTTTTTTGCATGGAATGTGTTTTTTGTTAAAGGGACTAGAGGAAAGATTAAAAAAATTAAACTCGCGACTGCCACGACTGGTGCTTCAGGTAACTGCAGCCACGAGGCAAGCTGTCATGGGAGCGTGCACAAACTAAAGCTATAATGTTGTTTACTAAGCTTTTTCTTTGTAGTTACACTTTTTAGTGTCTTTCAGTTGATCTGGATTGTTTGCTGACGGCAGAAGAATCCATAACTATTACTTACAGTGTTTGAATTTACCACAACCGTCTTCTTCCTGTATCAAAACTGCGGATGTAGCGTCATTTGACGTCACGTCCACAGGGCAGCGCGGGAAATTCGGACACCGAATTGCAGCGCATTTTGCAGCACACAGCTGTTCAAGGCAACGGAGAGAGACGTGGGTGGAAGCGTTCCATTTGGTATTTAGCGCTTCATCACCCATTAGTATGAAAAAAAATGGACATGCATGTTTGTTTTTTTAAATTCCTGCCTCTAGTCCCTTTAAATGTTTGTGGATTGTAGTTGCTAAATGTTGGATTTAATGCAATACTATGAAAAAAGAAGAATAAATATTGTCAAATTGAATCAAATCAAATGATCAAATGACAGAGTTTCAGGGTACATTTCCACAGTTTCTCATGCAGTGCTGCTTGAAGATCACACTCCACGATCAGTGGTTACCATCCTTGGCCTAAACACATCGAACCCTCCCCTGACTTTGTATATCTTTTCACAATATACTGCTCTGTAGATGTTAAAGATGTTAAAATAAACTTCTTTGTGGTCTTGCACTAAGAAATGGAAGTGGCACTAAGTGGATATGTATGACCCAAATAAAATTTAGCCTTTGGACACCCTAACCTATTACCACTTTTCAAGAGAAGCGTGATTTGAATGCCTTCGTTTTCTCCTCTAAACTTCCTTTGAGGGGGTTGCTGGATCAAGTTAAACATTTATTTATATTTTCAAAGACAATAAAGCTGGTAAGTGAGGAAGCTGAAAATCATCCTCTTAATCTTGACGATTAAGGTTTAAATCCATTTAAGGAAATAACAGATGACAGTTTCTTATTTTTCTGGTGATTGTGCCAGCTGTTGTCAAAAAGGCATCCTGTATGTCTCACCTGCTCCTGACCCAAGATGAAGACCCCTCCTGGTTTGATTGGGTGCCAGGCAGACAGGTTCTGCCCTGAGCCTTTCTTCACTCCATCCTGGTAGGCTTCCCAGACACCATCACGTGTCGACCACGTCACACAAACATGATGCCACTTTCCATCTGTCATGGTGATGGGCAATGTAACCGCCTAAAGAGACAGGCATTAAACCAGTTAGTCTGAGAGAAATAGACAAATTTATAGGCCCTTTATTGATAGCTGTAGTTTCTTAAAGAGTTTCAAATTCAATAGATGAGACAGCAAGAGGGTGATGGAATGATCCAGGCTTGACCAGCTCCTCTAGGACCCCCAAACCCAGTTCTGCTTTCATCATCCTGATCTCTGCAAACCCAGCAAAGACCATGTAAACATACGCAAGCCCTGCATGCACACTACCTTAAAGGGGAGTGGACTGGTACAGTATGACAATCTCTACTCAACAGGTCCCCTTCAACTAATAAATAAATAAATAAACTAATGAATGAATGAATAATCAATTAAACACTGAAATGACTGTGCAAGACCATTTAAAGATATACTATGCAACTTCACAACTTTTTCTTCCAGGACGCAGCGTGACGTTGCAGCTGAGTTTTATTTTATGCACTCTGTCACACACAAAGCTGATATCCCACCAGCTGTTTTGAACATTCGCTGTGGCCAGTGAAGCAAAGGAACAAGATATTCTCAAAGGAGGCAAAGAAAGAGAAAGAGATAGAACAAAGGATAAGTCAAGAGTTCAGGTACAGTAAGACTGACTTTTACTGGTAGGAGAGAGCTGACAGTGCAGGTAGGATGAAAAATGGAAGCTGGATCAGTTGTCAGCTGAGAAAATCTGCAAAAGCTCCATAGCTTGTCATTTACTGAGTAACTGATCAGTTTAATGATGGCCAAGTTTGTGACTCTCAGACATCGAACCTGGGGGTTTATCCTCCAGTTTGCTCCCCCAGACAATTAGGTCAATCAGCAAGAGACAATAACAGGATTAATTGCTTTGCTGACTTGTTTATCTGGCTCTGATGACAGTACTGGGGCAAGGAAGAGAAAGAGACGACGTCGGTCTTCTCTTTAGTGGAAAAGGTATCAGCTTTTCGGAGAACAAGATTAAAGAGTTAATGAATTAATTGAATACTTGGCTTGTCAGTAACTTATATATGGGTCAGAGTCACTTAAACTGGGTTATTTCCACCTTTTTTGTTGGGGCAAACAACCAGAAGATAGTGGGAAGCTCCACATTTGCAGACAAACTTTGAATGTACTAAAATCTGAGTAAAACATATTTAAAGGGATACTGTGCAACTTTTGGCCACTAAATCAGTAACTTCCCACAGGCCACACAACTGTTGCAAAATGAAACAGTCTCTATTTGTGTTTTGGGATTGTGTTTCCAGACCACTTTGATCAGCTTATAGTAAAGCAAGAGCCATAAGACTTAGCGCTCCAGGTCACATGATCCAATGAAAGATGGATCTGCTCCTGCAAAGTTACAATGTCTGGTTTGTGAGGAGGGCAGCCCCCGTTTGGGCACCGACATATGTCAAGTGCTTATATTGACCCCAGACATTATCTATTATTACTTACATTAGACTGATGTTTGGGTTAAAAGTTACACAGAAACCCTTTAATATTAAAAAGAGATATGTTTTTAACTGGTTCCATTTTCCAACAGCCTCTAAGTGATAAACGACAGAAATATTAAAGGCTTGCTAAATTTGAAATTCTTTGAAAGTTTTGTTTTGGATTAGTTCCAGGTCACTGGATGGTGTTAAGGCAATTCACTGGTCACCCCTCTCTGACATACACTAAGGTTTCTGTGACCTGCTCTTCAATGTCATGAATACATCACCAGACATTCATAATTTGGGTAAATGGTGCTAGCACTCATTGGCTGGTCTGATAACAAGCACATTGCTGACGACAAAGAACTTCACAGACCCACATGCGACCAGCCAAGAGGCCCGCCTCCAGGAATGACCTTACAATAAAAGGTGCCTGCTCTGATGTGGATTTCAGAGTCCTTCTGACACTTCACACCGACACCCCGTCCGTGGATCTTCTGCACCCGAATCTCTGGTTGTAGTGGGCTTTCTACTACAACTGTACCAAATTCTTTTCACTGTCATCTCCTCTTGAATTAATTCATTATTTATGTACTGCATAGATAAATATATTTTGATAATAAAACAGCTTAAAAATCTCAACTCACTTGCTGATAAATTGTCCTGAACTGTGTTCATTGGTGAAAATGTATACAACAGAGAAACAGTATATCTTCTCTTTAATTTTGTCATTGTTTTTTTCTTTTCACATTCTTATTTTAATTATTATAATGTACTGGGGATAGGGCCTTCCTCTGCGTTTTTTGGGAGTGTTTGACATCCCTGCAGTGGGTTCAATACTCCATGGTGGCTTGCCTGGGTCTTGGGGCCCTCTTTGTCTTCTTCTGATTCATGGAGGGGGTGTAATTGCATGACTGCACATCATTAAACATAATTTATTGCTTATGTTTTGCACTCACACAAACATACATACATAGGGATGTAATGTTGGTTTAAAAACTATTCGATTCATATCACAATTCATGGTTTTTTGATTTGATTTCAAGTCCCTGAATCAAATCAGACAGTATCGTTCTAAATGAACCAATAACGTCCATGAATCGAATCAGAAAACATGAACTGTGATATGAATCAGTTCACTGTTAAACCGAATCATTACACCCCTAGTCATTAAGCTTTGTTGCATTATGTGATGACAGATCATTTTTGGCCAAATCAGATGATGCACGTGTCTATAAATGACTACAACATTTTGTCTTCACCTTGTCATTAATAAGCAGCTCCATTGGGTTGGTGCCCCATTCGATAAGCACTAGTTCGTTAGCTTGTCCAGGTACGGCGTAGGAGATGGGAGTCCCAAGGCCCGGACCATCACCTGGCTTCAGCCACAGACAGATGGTCAGGGCGAAGATTTCGTTGACCACCGACCTCTTCATCCTGGCGTACATGTAATTAGTCCTCATCGGGAAGTCAAGCAGGAATGCGCTGGGACTCTTAAGCTTCTTGTGGTTTCCTGAAGAGATGAAGAGAAAGTTACATTTTATTGAATCTTTTGTTGTAAAGAATATCTGTTTGTCTTATTCAATTTAAATAAGTGTAAAATTATGCGAAAACAGATAAATCTCTCAAAAGATTTTTGCAACTTTGATAAAGGTATCCAACGATTCTTATGCTGAGACACAACTTTCTTTGTAGTACAGTAGTAGTTGCAGATCAAAATATAATCTTTGCAGTTTCTGAAATTCTCATTAAAGGCAGGGTGGATGATGTTTTCCAGGAGCATTTTTTACTATATTGCTTAAAGTCTTCTTTACACCCCAACTGCAGCCAGTTATTTAAATGTTCTGACACAAAATTTAAAAAAATAATTACCTGAGGAACAGGACTGAAAAACCCCATCCAATGAAATTGTAACAGCATTGAATGATTATATGTCTATCAAACTCGACTGCCGTTTGTCCCCCACCCATCCTCCCCATGCGCGCGTGAGCCCCTGAATTTTGGAGATTTGTAAACCAGGATTTTGGAAAATCATACGGGCCTTGAGCACCAATAAGTGCAACTTTATCAAAATATGGCTGTCTGACCTACCCACACAAAAGCTGAACTGGCTTAGAAAGTGGAAAGTCATTTAGAACTGTCATTAATGAAGCAGCTCAAAGCAATCACTTTATAGCAATAGAGTCCCAGGTAAGCTTTTTGCCACCCAACATGGCTGCATGAACGTCACATGACTGAGAATGGTCTATAACAGGCTAGTTTAACAAAGCCATCTAATGGAGAGGGACCCAACTGCAGTCATGGTACGTCGCCATATATCCAATCCATGCCGGAAGTCCCAATCGGAAATTTCTTCTTTATGTAACTAACTGAAATCTAACCCTAACCCTGACCCTTCCCCTAACCCTAACCACCCGAGTACACCATACGCATCTGTGTGCAAGCCGCAGATAGTTACTCTTAGCGGTGTTTAACTAACTTCCACTTGAGACTTTCTGTATGGATTGGATTTATGGCGGCGCCCTTGTTGGCCATCGTAACTGCAGTTAGGTACTCTTGATTGAATGGGTCATTTTTTAAAATCATAGTTTAAGGCTTGTCAAATGTTTTGTTGTAATGACAGGAAAAAACAAATGACAGGCATGTTCAAAATAAATCTGTCAAAAAAGTCACATTTAAAGGACTCACCAATAATATAAACAGTTTAATTCAAAGATAAACACTTTCTAACCTGTTCCCTGAGCATCAGAAACATAACTGTGTGTGTGTGTGTTTACCATGGTCATTGCTGTGATGTAATTGGCTGAGAACAGTTTCCAGCTTGTTGTGCCCACCACCTCGTGGACTGGTTTCCTTGCTGCTGTAAGGCAGTCGCCGGGGATGATGGGCGTTGTCATGGTGGTGATCATGGTGGTCATTATCATGGTGGTCGCCATGGTGATCATCATGATGGTCATCGTGGTGTCCAGGACCATGGTGATAATCGTGGTGATCGTCGTGGTGACTGCCACCATGGTGATCATCATGGTGGTCATCGTGATGATCATTGTGGTGGTCATCGTGATGGTCATCGTGGTGGTCATCGTGATGGTCATTGTGGTGGCTACTGTGATGGTTGCCATAGTGATGATAACGTCGACCATGGTTCCGGTCATGGTGGTGGTCATAGTGGTGATCGTTATGCCGATTATGGTAACTGCTGTGATGGTTGTACCTACTGCTGCCGTGATGGTTGCTGTGGTGGCTGTTGTGGTGGTCCTCATGGTGACCAGTACCGGTGTCCATGGTGGTCATCATGGTGGTCATCATGGTGGCCAGTGCTATGGTGATCATCATGGTGGTCGTCATGATGGTCATCATTGTGTCCATGGCCATTGTGGTTATCATGATGATCATCATGATGGTCGCTGTGGTGGTCGTTATGGTGACCATAGTCATGGTGTTCTCTGTAATATGAGTGCAGCTGCTCTTCAAGGGCATTGATCTTTCGCTGGAGGAGTTCTCTCAGGGAGTTTGAGTAGGAGCTGGAAGAGTTCCTGGCCTGTAAACACACACACACACACACACACACAAAAAAAAATCACTCAACCTCCATGTAGTGAGAACATTAGCCTTCAATCTGACAAACAACAGAAATATTATATCATACCAAATTACTGTTGTAAGTTTAATGGCATGCAATGCAGCAGAATACTTTGGCATCATCCATTTTACAAACTCCAATTCTAATGAAGTTGGGACGTTGTTTAAAAGGTTAATAAAACAGAATACAATGATTTGCAAAACTTTTTAAATCTATATTCCAGTAATGACAGTACAAATGTTATATTTGATATTCAAAATTATAGACTTTATTGTTTTTGTGCAGATATTTGCTTACTTTGAAATGGATGCCTGCAACACGTTCCAATAAAGCTGGGACAGTATGTTTACCCCTATGTTACATCACCTTTTCCTCTAACAGCACTCAATAAGTGTTTGGGAACTGAGGACACTAATGTTGGGTTTACACTCTGGCTGTTTGGTCCGCTTTAAATGGATCATGGTCCAATTCCATGGATAGTCCGCTTTGTTTGGCGCAGTCTGAACACTCGTCGTACTCTGGTGCGCACCGAAGAAGCGGACTCCGCTCTGCCTGAAATCCAAGTGTCTCGGTTCACTTGGAAACGAACTATTGGACGATCCAGCGCACCTAACGGAAGTGACGTTTGTTGACCACAATGAATTATCAAGAAGAAGAAGTAGAAGGAATTGGGGTAGATTATCATTTGGGTCAAAGGAAAAACAAAGCAAATAGCGCGTTTTTGAAGAATCCGAGGCCAAAACAACAGGAAAATGTATAGACAGATGGGGTAGGCTAATAATAGGAAGCAGAAAGATTTCCACTTTAATCACTGAGTCTGGTTTTCTTCTTCTTTCTGCTTCTTCATCATTGATCAGTGGTATTGAGGAGTGTCGCCCACTGTAGTGAGCAGTTGTTGGTTGGTAGTGGTTTAACCAGGTGGTTTGGTCCACTTCAGCTAGTTTGAACGTGAACCTACGCAAAGAGAGATGTGAAATTTGTCAGAAATCCTGCCGAATTGGACCAAGTCCCCAGACTATCCTGGTGTGAATGCACCCTAGAGCTTGTTCCATACTCCATAGGAGTGTTGCAGGCATCCATTTCAAAATGAACAAATATTTGCAGAAAAACAAAAATTTATCAGCTTGAACATTAAATATCCTGTCTTCGTGCATTCAGTTGAATATAGGTAGAAGAGGTTTTGCAAATCATTGCATCCTGCTTTTATTTGCATTTTGCACAACGTCCCAACTTCATTAGAATCGTGGTTTGTACTTTGCAAATTTAAGGGTATGCAATGCAGTACAATAACACTTTGATATTATCAGTATTATTTTCATGACATCATTTGCGTAACTGACAATCATAAATTCAATTAAGATAATTTAGCTCTTTTTTTGAGGTTAAAAATCATCTTCATCATCATTTTATTTTTCTTCCTCTTCCACAACTTCCACACAAAGTCCATAAGTTGATTTTCCATAATTGGTTGTTCACAGCCAGCATGTTTCATTGTGAGGAAAAGAAAATAGGACACCCAAGAAGTCACAACTTATCAAGCTGTTGTCCGTCACACCACCACTTAGATTTAACCCACCACTTATGGTAAACTTAGATTTAAAAAAAAAAAAAAAAAAATCGCGCTACAATAGTAAGAGTATAATAATGACAACAGCAGGACTAACATGCGAGTCCCGAATACCCAGATTAAACTGTCCAATGTTGTAGTGAACCTCTACCATACATATAAATACTTATAAATAATTATGTGTGTGTTTATAAAAAAGATACACACATAGACACACACAAAAAAAATCCCAGATATGACTAAATTAATATTTACTAAAATTCTGCCTTTAAACATTGGTTGAAATGAAAGACAATTCATTTAAAATTAAGTGAGAGTGAAATTGTAAGATCATTAACCAAAAAGACAGTTATAAAACAAAAAAAAAAAATCGAATAATGTCCTCGAGGTATGGACGAGACAAATAAAAAGCATTATTCATTAATCAGATTCCACTTTTCTTCACCTCTTTCAGTCTAATTTGGCTGATCACTTTTGAGGGATGCATTCTTGTTAATTCAACATACAATTTTAGAGTATGCCTTTACCTTTGCATTCACTAAGGGTGCAATAACCCCCCTGGTCATTTACCTGACATCACCCCATATCATCAGTTACCATGGAAATGCGATTGTATACTCCAGTTGCCACCTTTACATGTTTAATTGGACCTGAGTCAATGAGAGGCTCTTACATCTTTTTGCACAAAGCAGATTTGTGATTAATCACTGAATACAGTATCTCTTTCATTGAATGAATCACAGACCTTTACATCTTCTTTGGTCTATCAGCATGTTTCTCGTTTACATGCCTCATATATTGTTTGTAATTACTCCACACAGATGATTAGGAACAGCCAGCCTCTTTTGCATCACTTCATGCTGAGTTAGACTGAGAGTTTCATTTTCAGTGTTTCAACCGACAGCTCTCTTGTTGAGACCTTGTTTCCTGTCAATCAGTCAGACACAACAGCTCATTTGCAAACACTCTCATTAACTGCAGACTCATTTGCATTATTAGACATGCACAGATTTTTTTGTTTGGAGATGCAAACTACAAGGTGATACCTAGATACACACTCAAAAATAAAGGAACGAGACGGGAACATTTCTGTACCCGTAGGTACATTTTTTTTACAAATGTTCTCTCAAAAGTACACTATTGGTCTTTATGAGGCCAGAAGTGTACCTATAAACTATGAAAGAGGGTCCAAAGTAATATAAAGTACAAATTTGCACCGTTTCAACCCTAAGGGTACCTGCAGCATTGAAAAATGTGTGTAGCTTGTACAATAACTATAAATAGCAATTTTGAGTACGGTATCAGCCATTTGAATTATTTGGTCATATTTATGACAATACAGCTAAAAAAGCTAAATGAACAACCTCCAAGAGTGACTGCGCACTAAAATCTCCTGGGTCAAACTGCTGGGTTAAAAAGGGACCAACTAATTTCTGGGTTATTTCAACCCAGACATTTGGGTTGTTCACCCAACCTCTGGGTTTAAATAACCCAACATTATAGTCAACATAACCCAACTTCTGGATTAAGATAAGCCAACATTGTTCTCAGTATAACCCAACTTCTCGAGCAAAGATTCAACCCAAAAGTTGGGTAAAAAAAAAAACAAAAAACCTAATTTTCTGGGTTGAAGTAACGCAGAAATTAGTAGTCCCTTTTCAACCCAGTAATGGGTCAAAAATAGCCCATTATGGGTTATTATTAGTGTGTGCTGTTGTTTCTGCCAGCAGTTATATAAACAATCAAAGCTGACTTTTTTGTTTGTTAATAGTCTTCAGTAGATGCTCTTTGTTTGGTCTCAAACATATAGTTTCCTTTTAACTTCAGGTGTTTTGTCTTTACATGTAAAAAAGGAAGCTGGAATTGTTTCTTTTTCACCCTGAAAAGCCAAAGTCCTTTGCAGCGCATTCAAGCAGGAGGTATGTTTAAGGTTTCAGGGGGAAGTTTAGACCCCTCCCTTCCCTTTCTTCTTATTCCTTCCTCCCTTGCTCATCCTCTTCTTCCTCACCAACAAATCCGGCTTTGTTCCCTGCCAGCACATGCCACGATTAATAGCCTTGTCAGGGAGGATGAATCTAATTGAAGGTGAGGCTGGCTAGCACCCCTCGGTGCATGACCACAGGCTGGTGGTGTAGACATCTTGTTAGGAGAGCGAGTGATGGAGGGTAAATCCTGGTTCTTCTCGTGTTATGTTTTGCACCTTTTAGGGAGATCGAAGGGGATTTCTAACAGCATATCCGCTAAGCGTAACCTGAGACCACCCACATTAATAATACGGCTTTCACAGGCCACCACATCGCAGAGTTTTAGTTTTACAACGTGACACTGGGGGTTCATTAAAAACGAGACAACAAAACTCACTCTTGCATGTTATATGATGCACAGTTTATACAAAATAGAAAAGACAGAAAAACAACTGAGATTTTGTTTTGAAGAAAATTTAAAAGTATTTTTTTTTTTTTTTTTATTAAAGGCTTCTCAGCCTTCAAAATAAAAGAAAATCAACTTCAAACTCTTAATCAAAAACAGTTCATTTCAGTAACTCAACCAAACATGTTTAATTAAGGGCAAACATTTAACTGAATATATTAGATAAATAAATTGAATAAGTTAAATGTGGTCAAGGTGCAAACAGTTTGATTTGTCCATATAACTAGACCACTGTCCTTTTGCCAGCAGGACAATCAGCTTATTGCCTGAAGAACCACAGAATTTTGATGCTTTATTAAAATGAGATTTGACGTAACTTTTAACAACATGGTCAGACATCTTTTTTTCAGCTGCAAATCACCTTGTTCTGCTTACAAGATCACGTTAGTGTAGAAATGATTAAAAAAAAGGATTGATGATATATTGATGTGACATTGACTAAGCCTTAACCCCCCCCCCCCCCTTTCATTTTAATCTCATTGACAGCATTTAGAAGGTAAAATGTGATATCTTCAATGCAATACACAAAACACACAAAAATGGAAGGAACCTTCAAAAACAGATGAAATAAAAACACACAAGGCTATATTAAAAATAGGATAGCAGCTATGCACCTGTCAATTTAGATAGAAAAGATTATATTCCACCAAATCAGAGTTAGGCAAAACCTTTGTCTCTGCTTGGTTTCCTGCTTTTTTTGTGTTCAAATGTATTTCTGTTTGTTTTCATATTTCCAGCTGTTTCCTCAGGTACAGGTGATGAATCGTCAACTTGAACATCCTTGTTCTGTCATCTCCAAAAAGCTGCAGCAACATGTTGACAACATACTGTACTTCTAACAACTTTGGTATTAAGTCTGTGGGTGGTGAGTGTCTCTCCCCGGCTGTTTTATGTTTGTGTGAGACATGTTTAGTGGTAAAGACCACACCAAGTAAAATGTCGTCTATCAAAACTTTGATGCAATCACTGCAATCAAGTGTTTTCTGTAATGTTAAATAAGACTTCTGCACCGGTATTTTTTTTTTTTTTTTTTTTTTTTTTTATACTGGTATGATCCCCAAGGGGAAATTAGGGCTCTGATTTTACCCATCTCTGTACTGTGAGTATCAGAGAGCAGTGGGCTGCTACTTAAAGCGCCCGGGGAGCAGTTGGTGGGGGGGTTAAGGACCTTGCTCAGGGGTCCACAGTGGTTCACCCAGGAGTCGTGTCGGGGGATCGAACCCAGGTCCTCTGCGCCCAAACCCACGACGCTACCACTAGGCTATCCACATTTTGGCCCACTGTTCATGAGCAAGGTGTTTTTTTAAGATTATTTTTCAAACCACAGTTAAAAATCAATATTTTATTTTATTAAATTATAATTTTGTAAATTTTTATTTATTATCATTTTATTCAGTTTCTTGTTATTTAAATTATTGTGAATTCAGCCTTTTCTTAAATGGAAATGTATGTACAGTAAACTTTCAAGCACAATGGTAGTGTTGGCAGAATTTCTGTGGGATTTGTTGTTCGTAGGGAATAATATCACCCTGAAGCAGCTGTCCAAAGTTGCATCTGGTGTCCCGTCTAAGTTTGTTAATTGGACACCACATTAAGTATGTTGTTATTTAAACTATTTAGCTGAACCCAGTAGGCTCAGTTACAATTCTATAATTCATTTCATATTAAATGATAATTTCCCATAAATATGCATTTAACTAATGCATAGCCATTACTCAGTTGTTTTGTTCTCATTTATGGCCATGCATAAAAAAAGTTAATCAAAAGTTACATATCCCAGAAACAGCTGTTTAACATCCACACACAGAAATGTCAGTATAGGGACATAATAACTATACCTTTTATTTCTAATTACGCATTTATTAATCAGCCATGTAAAACCTTTCACTTTTCTTCAATAATGTCAGATAGTATTTACAATGATTTATCAAGTACAACTGTCAAAATGGAAAATATTTGTTTTAAAAAAGACAGATTGCTAGTTTTTTAAAAATAAAGATGACTACATTTACTTTGGCTGAGAAAAATCCAACTTTCTGCTTAATTCGTTGAGCATTGTGCATAAACTGAACAATGATGCAGCTTTAAAACTTAATGAAATGATGGTACAAAATGTGAACAATATCTCTGCAAAGGTCAACTCTGATTAAGTGAAGCAGAACAAAATTAGAGAACTTTTAGGACAGAAGTCAGGTGAGATCCAAAATCACTTTTTTTTTTTTTTTTTTGTCAGTTTGGTACCCTGGTTATTAAAACCTAACTGATCTAACTGATTTTTTAAAAGGTTAAAGACACTACACCAAACCATTCTTCCCTTCTCTCTTTTGCACATCACTTTTACAATTTTACACTCCTCACAAATCAGTAAGACTTTACAAATTTACAAAATTTTAACAAACAGTCCTCCATCTCTCTGTAACTGAGCTGTAACTGTAACATTGAAAGGATAAAGACCTATAATGAAAAAAGTACCAATGTCTTTTGGGGGAAAAAAGTATAGCAAGAAAGTAGTACGAAACAAAACAAAATAAAAGCCGCTGATTGCAATTATCAATATAATTTGGGGGCTTTTGAGATAGTGTCTCACACAAATATTTGAGGCTACTTATCAATATGCAACTCTATAACCTGTGACCAGTTGTATGTCTGCCCATTCAGGCACCATTGCACACATGTGAAATAGTGTTGGGAGTATAGTTTCAAGACTTGTCTGATGAGCATTTCAATGTCCAAACTTAAAGGATAACTTTCTTCTTTTCATCCTGGACCTTATTTCTAGGAGTTTATATGTGCATTCACTCACTGGTAAAATTTCTGTATCACTTTGACTCCTTCGGTTGATATTAAGTCGCCCTCTGGCATGCATCCATATACAGTAATGGGAGAGACGGGGCAGCCTCTATATAAGGCATTATCTGCAGCAAAAACTCCTTCATTTCAACAATACTTTAAGTAGAATAAATGAATTAATGAGTACTAATTGTCCTGTGAGTTCAGAGTTTCACGGATTACAGTTTGTTGTTGTCTGGAGAGCTAAATCTGAACTCACAGGACAGTAGTACCTACTCATTCATTTGTTCATTCTAGTTATAACATTGGTAAAATGAAGGAGTTTTGCTGCAGATAATGCCTTATATAGAGGCTGCCCCGTCTCTCCCACACTGTCAGAAATAGGGGGACAGCACAGGTGCATTTCTGTCCCTCAAGGTACAATTTGAATTCATATACCCTGTAAGGGTCATGAGTCACCTATGTATTTTTTTGGGAGCCTAAAAGGTACATTGTATTCCAAAGCAAAAAGTACCCTCTTTTATGGGTACACCAGCAGTACTCCAAAAGGTACAATTTGGTACTTATTTTTCTGAGTGCATTTTTTGGATGTACACCGGAGGGCGACTCAATGAAATACAGTATTGTCCGAAGGGGTCAAAGAGGTAAAGAAATTCTACCGGTGAGTAAATGCACATAAAAACCCCTAGAAATAAGGTCCAGATTGAAAAAGACAGAAAATTATCCATTAAAGTCTGTGGCCCAAAAAATTCTGCTTCCGTCTTTTGAGGTAAAGTAACAGTTGAAAATGTTACAAATTGTTCTGTAATTTATTCAATTTTCCAAGCAGCTACAGAAAACAACTACAACTTATTCAAATCCACTTACTTGCAAGTTCTCGAGCCTCTCCTTCAGTGTCTGCAGGGTCTTTCCAGTCTGTTCTGGAGAGAAGCTGCCATGTTTGCTGTACGATGAGCCTTTTCTGTGATGTGGATCTGACCTGTGGCTGCCGTGGGAGTAGTGGGGATCGTTGCCATGACGTGTGGAGGGCCCATGATGCAATGAAGATGGCCCATGCAAGCTACCATGGCGTCCATGGTGGTCATCATGATGGTTGTCAGTGCTGCTGTGATGGTTATCATGATGGTTGTTATGGTGATTGTCAAGGTGGTTGTCATGATGGCCAACGCTATGGTGACCCCCGAAGCCCTCACACAAGGTGAGCTTGGCAGTTAGCTCTCTGATGGTCTCCCGCTGGTCCAAGATGGTTTCCTTCTGCCTCACGAGGCTTTCGCGCAGGTGCAAGATAGTGGCTTTAGCCTCATCAGACAGCATGCCTCGATGGCTTCCGCTGCTGTGGTCATTACCGTGACCGCTACTGCTCGGTCCATGTGGCACACTGGGTGGGGAATAGCAGCTGGGGTCTGCATCTGGGGGAACGGGCGTACAAACAAATTTGGGGCTGATGCCATATTCATATTCTATGCCATGTAAATTACCTGCTGCTGCAGCACATGACATGAAGTAATAGAACATTAGACTGCGGAGGGGAAAAAGGGGAAAGACAAATCCCAAAGAGGGTCCAATCCATTGCTGATGCCTTGCAGACGAAGGCATGAGGCTCAGAGGAACGCCGTCTCTGGCCATATCTGGGTAGAAACCAAGTAATTTCTCGACAACTGACAGTTTGTCCAAGGCTTAGTTTTGTTGTGAAAAACAGCATGAATGGAAGTCATTTGTCTTGGACTGATGGGTGTTGGGGCAAAGCATGTCAACAAAGAAAGTGTTGTTGGAATCTCCTCTTGGAAAACATAAAAATAAACCAAAAACTCCAAGAAATTATTCCAAAGTTAGACAAAAGGCCAATGCCAAACTTGCACTTTTTGCCTCCAAGACAACTTTGTAAAATCAGGCAAAGTTTTTTGGCTCCATGGCAACAGACTATGAGGACTCAGCTGGTATATCCTAAGAGGCTCTTCCACCGTCTTGAGGATAAGGTGTTGGGCCACAGCCAGGCAAGTAATCACTCTTGGCTCTGAGGACTTCCTCTGCTCAACAGCTGAGTCTAATCCCTTTAACTTCGACTTTTAACCATCCATCAAATCCGAAGGCGCCACAACCTATTGCACACACAGAGAAAGCAGATCAAAAGATATCAAGATAACAAGTTGAGGATAGCAAAGCAATAATGGAATTAGATTGCTAAGCAGATTAAGTCTGTTCTACAGTTATGAAGTATAGTGCCAGTCAAGAGTTTGAACATGCTTACCCATTACGTTTAATGGGAAAGTATGTCCAAACATTTGACTGGTAAATCAATGCTATTTAGAGTTTTCACCTGTTTAAAATGTAAACAATAAATGAGAGGGATAACTAAGAGGATATCATGTTGTTAACACTGTTAAGAAGGAAGAATGAAACATAAGTTTAGACGAGTATTTGGGTCAAATTTGAATTTTTGATTGAAGGTTGTGAATATTTTTATACAGAACTTTTATAGACAGACTGTGTTAGTGAAGTTAATAGATTTTTTCAGTCTGCCTTCATTCCCTGTCTTAGCCAGCAGACAACAGAACAAGATCAGTGACACAGACAGATGGGGGGTCTTCAGAGCTTTAGTCTAAGCAGATAAAAGCTAATTGATTTTTCTCTCAAAGTCCAGAGATCCACATAATGAAAGCAGCAAGGAGAGACAGATTCAGGGTCAATGGTCTGGTCTTGAGTTGGGAAATTCAAGAACTGCAGCTGAACACTTTCATAGCTGTTTGAATTATTTGTATTTCATAAGTTCTCCAACCAAACAGTCAAATAGGTTGCTTGTTCATACTTGTATCCATGACTGAAGGGCATCTTTCACTCTAAAAAGAAGATTTATGTAGTTGTTGATCTAAAACATGTTTTCATGTCCCACTTAGTGATAAGAACTTTTTTTTATTGTCTCAATTAACTTGTATTTGAAAAAAAATGTAGAAATTACTTAAATCTATTACTTCCATTTGTAGTATGTTATTTGATTAGGTTTAAACAAGTTCACTTATTTAATTAGTTCAACTCAACAGTGAGAACTACTGAAATGATTTAATACCAGTTCTGCAAAGACTCATGGGGAAATCCACATTTAGCCAGAACTGAACCTTTTTGTGATTGCTGTGCCAAAATATTTGAGTCTTCTGTGTTAAATCTTTACTTCCTGTGTTTTTTACATTAAGACAATGTTGTTGGAAGGTTCTGCTTGGTTTGAAGGTTAAATTTGGCACCATGAGTGTAGCAGCCACCTATCATCACCTAACAATGGTAATGAGATGATCTGGCAACAGAAATAAGTTTTGATGGCAACTGTAATTGGTATATTTGGTCCCATTTTCTTCTGTTGAAGAAATATATTACAGTTTTTTAAACAGAGTTAAAATGTGAAAATCAAGAACTAAGCCTATTGTCTTTTTAGCCAACTGCCAATAAGCTATATTAGTTATTATTAGGGGAAGACATTCTAGATAAAGATGTAAAATGTAACTTGGCAGTAGAAAATACATCTCTAGCACGCTTGTTGGGTCAGCCAGAAAGCAGGATTCAAAGCCAAAACAACCCCCCCCCCCCCCCCCCAAAAAAAAAAAGTTGCAGGACACATAAACCGTTGTTCCTTCTAAGCTCCTTACCTGTAGCCTATCAACAGTTCAAACAACCACTGCGTCCATGACAGTGAGTAGAAACATCCACGTCTCTTTCTATGATACCATCTTCCTGTTTAAACTAAATTGACTACACTTGTTAATATAAAATAGCTAAAGCATCAAATTTTCTGCGCTGTTACTGCATGAACTACAGTTTATTCTCCAAAGCAAACTTTGATTTTCAGAATATGAAGTTTAACAATCCATTCCCAGTTGTCATCACAGGACACTAAATCTTAATTGAAAGAGCTACTAAAACATAAAGTATTAAACTGACAAGAATAAACATCCTGCAGTTGGCAGCTTCAAAGTCAGATTCATGAACTATATCTCAGTAGTAAACAAGTTTCTCTTCTTCAGTCTGTCAACTGAGTCCTTTTTAATGAGGCATTCAGGGACGTGCACGCAGCCAGTAGCTGAGGGCCTTAATCTGACAGCGAGCCCTGCTGTCTGATACTTAAAGACAACATTAATGGAGATTTAGAGAACGTGATTCTTTGCTGTGACACGTGGCATCGCACGAGAGTCAAAAAAGCATCACATCATGAGCGGCAGCAATCTTCAGTGATGCTATGCTAATTTTTCAAGAAAGACTGTGGAGTTTGGCATAAACCAGAAACCACCTTAAATTATACTTAATGTAGGCATTCAGCAAATAAACTTATAACTTATAAAGGTAGGAGGAAAATCCCTCTAAATACACTGCCTGGCCAAAAAAAAAAAAAAAAAAAGTCACCACCAAGACAAAGGTCATACACTTCAATATTTCGTTGGACTGCATTTAGCTTTGATTATGGCAGCATTCGCTATAACATTGTTTTGATAAGCTTCTGCAATGTCACAAGATGTATTTCCATCCAATGTTCACCAACATCATTGATGATGGTGGAGTCTGAGCACAGCCTTCTCAGCACATCCTAAAGATTCTCAATGGGGTTCAAGTCTGGACTCTGTGGTGGCCAATCCATGTGTGAAAATGATGTCTCATGCTCCCTGAACCAGTCTTTCACAATCTGAGATGAATTCTGGCATTGTCATCTTGGAATATGTTTGTGCCATCAGGGAAGAAACATCCATTGATGGAATAACCTGGTCATTCAGTATATTCAGGTATCAGCTGACCTCATAGTACTGTTGCTGAACCTGCAGCAACCCCAGATCATAATACTGCCCCCACAGGCTTGTACAGTAGCATGAGGCATGATGCTGCATCACTTCATCTGCCTTTCTGGACACATTTCTTCCTGGAAGATGATGGGTCCCCACTATCCTTCCAGTTTTTAATAATGTGTTGGAAAGTTCTGAACCCAATTTTAATAGTTTCTTCATCTCCTTAGATGTTTTCTCTGCTTGATTGAGCCAGTGAGTTGACCTTGTCAAACAGACTAACATCTTTTCCTCAACCACGGATGTCTTTCCACATGGTTGTTTAGGAAATGAGAAGCAACTCATCGCACCAGTTATGGATAAATAAATTCTCAGCTGAAAGATAATCGACCATGCAGTAATTATCCAATAGGAGGCTCGTACCTATTTTCTTTGTTAAATCCTGGTGGCGACTTTTTTTTGGCCAGGCAGTGCAGGTTATGAATGCATGATTTTTTTTTTACCTTTTGACATAAAACTTCCATTTTACAGCTCCACATGACTGAATAACGAATTAGAAAAAAAAAGGTGGGTTAAACTCAGCCACGTGCAGTGATATTTTGCATACAAGTTTGGGCTTTAAATACAGTAGCACTAATTTGCTGATATCACTTTTCCCCCCTCATCCATTTAACACAAGACATAAAAAAAAGAATAAGACAACATATTGTAATATAGTACAATTGTGTTATAGACAGAGAGTCAGATCCATATGTGGGATATAACCGGATATATAACCATATTAGAGAATCCGAAGCACAATAGAAACTATGGAAACTAAAGCTGTCATCCGAACCTTATCATATTATAACATGATTTGCTTCATGTTCTAATGTGATAAGGTCCCAAAATTTCTATTTTAATCAGATGACACCTCTACGCTTCCGTAATTAACTCATCAAAAAGAGCGATCATTTTCCATTCCCCGTTAAGCATCTTTGAGCTTCTGTAAAAGTGCTCTATAAATAAAATGTATTATCATTATTATGAATAATTTTGTTTTTTGTTTTTTTTTGGATGAATTCTAAGAATAGTTGGTTGTACTGTTAATCAAATAAATTTTCTTTTAATATACACATTTTTTTCCAGAGAAATGAAGGACAGATGCAACAAAAAGAGTTTTGCAACTTTTATCACATTCCCGAAAGACCAACTTCAGTCTTCTTCAGACCCCCTTCAATAATTTTTTATCTTATGTTAGTTTTGATTCTTTTGGCTAAAAGTAAAAAGTTATTCGGTCTCACACGACACTTGAAGGTGGAGCTTGTTGGGGTCATAAACGCTTTTTCTGCTCACGCCTCCTTTGGTGGATCTATAGCAGAGAACAGATCGTGCCTCCTGACCTCGCCCTCTCCCCTCCAGGGTGACAGACTAATAGGATTGGTTGGATGTAAGACTGTTTAATGAGGGATGGCTGCAGGGTCTGGTTCTGCCAGAAACTCTGGGAATCAAACTCTCATCCACCAAGTCAAACCACTGTTATCACAAAAGTTCCTACAGAAGATACACGTGCATCAGAAATGCACCACGAACCATGATATGCAGCAGTTGATGTTTTAAACATGTGTTTAAAATCCACCTTAACATCTTGGTAGTTATTTTATACACCTGAAAATGAAAATCCTTATTTACTATGCAGTTTGCACAATTATTGTAAACAGTTTTACTCATTGCATTCCAACATTTTAAGCTAGTTCTGGCCCCTCACCAAAGAGTCAATTATCCAAGTTCAGGGCATGTAAACACAGGATAGAATGCTGTCTCTGCAGCTTATAGAAACTCCACCTCCTCTTCATCCCTCTGGACAAGCTGTGACCTCATCCTTGCACGAGTAAAACCTTGTTTGTCAGGTGCACTGCATGGTAAACTTGGATGTGAGTTACCATACAGTATCTATCTGAATTTACCTGATAACAGCAAATAAGAGCCCCAGGGATTAAGAAGGATGGATGGTGTCCGTATTACGTATTATCTGATGCTAGTAATAAACAATAAATGATCACAATACAAATGTACTCTTAATTTAGTATTTCACATAATGGTGAATTTGTTTTCAGCTGTAAAAACAACAGCTGCAGTCACAGTTTGAACAAAATGGCTCCAGGTAGAAAAAGATGAAAATTTTTTTGCTCTTAGAAAGTCAGCCATCATGACAGGAGAATCTGAAAAACTATTGGTACTATTCTGAACTGCTCAAATCCTTCAGGATATATTTTTAGTAGCAAGAACCTCAGTGTTTAACAAGTTAAGAGATTTTTCTATTATCTCTTTATTTTTCTTTTGCAAAAACATTTTGAGGATGTTTAGTGGCAAAGATTTGAAGCTCAACGACATTTGTTTGTGAGCAGATTCATCAGTGAATGTGGTTTTCTACTGAAACCTTTAGCTGTAAGCTTGTTTAACTGCAGGTGTTTGTTTCCTGTGGATGATTACGTTCCTATGAAGACTTGCAGTCATACAAAACCCCATTTTACTAAAATATTTAACTATATCACCTAGGGATGCACGATATTGGAATTTTGGGCGATATCCGATATGCCGATATTTTAAAACTTATGTGGCCAATAACTGATATTGATACCGATATTAAAGCTGAAAAAATAAGCAGTCATTGCAAATCACAGTTTTGTTATCCATTTCTGACATTTTAAAAAAGTAGGGGTAGGAAAAAATAGCAATACACTGAAATATTGCGATAATTTCATATGCCGAAATAAAACAGATATTTCAAAAAACGTGACATCGATCTATTTTACTTACAAAATCTTGCCAGATTTCACCGTTCTGTTACAAAATCTCACGATATTTAATGAATTCCCGCGAGATTTCATAACAGAACGATGAAATATCGCAAGATTTCATTAGTAAAATAGATCAATACCACGTTTTTAAATGTCAATATGATATGAGCACATGAAAATATCGCAACATTATAGTGTAGCGATATTTTTTCCCACCCCTAGTCTTTAGAAGTTTTAAAGTCTGTAAAAAAGAATTTTTTGAAGAACAAGAAGAAAAAGGTTTTGTTTTTTTTAGACTTTAGAAACAGCGGGCTGATCAGTTAAATGTTGGTTAAATATCGGTGGGGTGGCCAATCCAAAACTCAATTTTAAGGCTGATATAGGCCGATACCGATAGGGGGCCGATTATATTGTGCATCCCTAATATCACCAGAACTTTGAGCCTAAAAAGAATTACATTTATTAAAGTTTCAACTGAGAGTTTTTGTGAGAAATTTTAGATATTTTGTACGTTCTAATGATTAAAGTTGGTCAGGACATTTTCTTTGGTTATAAAAAATGCATCACCTTTTAGGACCTTATTGGATAAAAACATGCATTCAGCTTTTACTAATCCTTTGATAATGTTTCCTTTTTGGGCAACAGAAAAATATATTTTATAAACTAAGACACATTGCTTTATTTTATTTATATACATGAGATTGAACGTTGCTTTTTATGAGCAGACAATCTATAAATCAAATTGTTAAATTGTTAAAAAACGTTTATTTAAAGCAGAACTTGCTTTAAACTGAGATCCAGTGTCTTTATGAGATTGGATGTATATTAAAAAAAAAGTTAAATAGGTGAATAAATGAACTTTTTTATTCATAAAACACTTCTGTCTTTCTTTTACTAATAAATAAATAAATAAAATATTCCTCAGCAACCAAAGCATGTGCTGGGATAAAGATATATTTGCAAATTCATGCCCTAATTCATGTTTTACATTGCAACAAGAAATCAAGCTTAATTTTTTTGTGTCTTTACTTTCTGAATATTCAGAATATCAAATAAAAAAAAATCCAAAATGATAACACTTACAGAGTTTATTGTCATTGCTCTTTGATTTCTTTTGTCTTGTTTTTTCTTGTAACTTTCTGAAGTGTGAAGCTTTGCTGTTTTTGTGGTTTGATATTAATTCTAATGCAGTTTTTCTAATTTTACTGTAGCAATGATGAGGCATGATTAGATTAGAAAAAAGATGAGTAAATGAAGCCTACTCTCTGTGCGCATGTCCATCATGTATAATTTGCATTATGAAGAAGTATTTGGGGAAAAATATGTGGCCATGGGGTCATTCTAAATAGGTGATGTTATAGATTTTGCAGATCTATTCACCTCTATCACTATTTTTCCAAAAAGAACACAGTAACTTCATCATTGACTAGAAAAGCGATTTAACTTGAAATGCAATGATTATCCTTTTTCTTCTGATGAAAGCTTTTAGATCAAAGACATTCAGCTTCTAAAGACTGCAACGCAGACAAACAACCAGAAATGGTAGAACAATAACAGTGTTTAGTTACAACTATTTCTAAGTCAAATCAAGTTGCGCTAACTTGTAGGATTTGGAGGATGACCAACAGATACATCCCCGAGTTAGTTTGACAACTCTGACCTTCTTCTGTGAGGCTCCCCCTTCCTGAGCTAGCTCAGAATAGTTGCAATGGCATGGAAAGCTCTGCGGCTCAAGCACTGAGAGTGAAAACACTCACTGACTAATGTGACAATACACTAGCTTAGGACAAGATATCATGAAGGCAGCAGGGGGCTTAATATCTCTCACTACACTTCCAGAGGGGCTGAAAAAGGTCCTGAAACAGAAACTGGTGAGTCAGATTTTCTTGTTTTAACTACAATAGTAAAAAAGTGAGCAACATTTTCATTTTTTTTCCTACTTATTTTACGAGATAATTTTTTTCTGAATGAATAGAGGTAAAATCTTTATTTCCAGAAGCTGGTCTGTGAAAATGTCATCGCCTGACGGCTGACATCAGGGTTCTGGATGAATTCTGAATCAGTCGCTGAAATGAGTTCCTCCCTGCCCGTGATTTCGTGAGAGAAGGCGTCATGCTTGTATGCAGGTGAACTCCTGATCTGAAGGGTGATGGATCATCCCCACTTTTTGCTTGGCCTCTTTAAGCTGCCTCTAGCCGATGAAGACGAGTCTGCACGTGGCCTGTCTGTCAGCCCTGCACTGACTAGACAAAGACTCAGCAGGTATTCCAACTCCAAAACAAGAAGTTGCAGGGAAACAAACACTTTAGCGACATACACGGTAAAATCTTTTAGATAGTCACATAAACAATTTCCCAACGAGATTTCTTATTTCTTCTTCTTGTCTTGATGCATAAAATGCCACACTGATGGAAAATGGACAATGCCCCACTGATGTTTTAATGAGCACAGCACTTGTAAATGATGTGTCGATGCTTTAAACCTAATTTTTTTTGTTTTCTGTGTCAATGACAATAAACCTTGGATGGCATTGGATTGGATTTGGAAATAAATAACTATTTCATGTAATTCTACATAAATCTGCCTCTTTTACATTAATATTTTCACACATGCTTACAAATTTTAAAAAACATAAAAAACATACTACTTTGTAATAAACAGAACTAACTTGTGTCGCTAACAGGTTGTGTACTGTATGTATGAGTAATGTGATTCTATTGGTGCCGGTCTAATTTCCAATTCAATATGACAATTAAAATAACTGAACTTGAAGCAAACCCCCCAAGCAATTTAAATATGAATAAAATTAGCATGGATTTTTTTTGTTTTGTTTTTTAAACTGGAATCCACTCAGAAGTCCATCAACATAATATATGAAAATCAGCCCAACAACTCGTAGCATCGTTACATTGTCACTAATTATTGTTATTGACAGTCGTCCTCAAAATTATTCATATCCTTCAATTAAAAAAGGAAAAAAAATCAGCTTTCAATTAAATAAGTTGAAATTGACAAAAATAATAATAAATAAAAATTCTATGAAAGTTTTGACATTAATTTTAAATTGTGGTTCAACAGAAACATTAAAAACAAACACACAAAAAAAAAAACAATTAAAAAAGCATGATGGGGCTCCGAAGCTAAAATGGTCTTCAGCAACACTTTGAAGCAATCAGAGAGGTACCCTAAAGTGTTTGGGGAAGTTTTGTTTGTGTTTTTTAATGATTATTTCCAAACATAATTCAAAAGCAATCATTTATTTCACTATACTGTTATTTAGTAAATTTTTTATTCATTATTAGTTTCTTTAGTTTCTTTTTTATTAGAAAAACTATTTTGAATTTAGCCCTTATTTAATTGGAGGGTATGGATAATTTTGAGGATGACTGTATCTACTATTATTAGTTAACTGTTAATGTATGGGAAGCAATGACAATAAAAAATGAATTCTTATTTATCATTACTGTAAATTATAGAAGTACACAGTTGTAAATTGACTATAAATTTACAGCAGTGTTTATAGGGAGCCTTAAGTCTGCTGCATTATGAGTTACAGCCACAACTGTAAAATCTGACAAAGATGTTTATTGTTAAAACGCTGCAAATATTAACGCCTGCTTTTACGCACAAGCACAACTATCAGCTGTTTTGACATGAGAGTTCAAGATGTGAAAAATACGTCAAGAATTTAGCTGCACGTGATGTAAAGCTCATCAAAACTGCTCAGATACTTGGACAAAGCTGAAGGCACATGCAGGGAATGAGGCGTAGGAAGGAGCGCGCTCAAAGCACACAAGTAAATTAGGGAATTTCAAAATAAAAGTTGGCATTTTGTAAATGCTAAAATATCTAAATGCAGTTGTGCTTGAAAGTTTAAATCCCTTCCCATTAAAGAAAAGGTTAAATTGACGGTAGTAATTCAAATAACAACAAACTGAAAAAAAAGTATTGATAAAGAAAAAAAATCACTAAATTGTAATTTAGTAAAATAAAATATTGCTTTTAAATTGTGGTTTGAAAAAATAATTTAAAAAACAAACAAAACTGTCAGATAAATTAGAGCCCCGTGCTCTTGAACGGTGGACCAAAATACCCGTCAACAGGTGCAGAAGTTTGATTGGACGTTACAGAAAACATTTGATTTCAGTGATTGTCTCAAAGTTTTGCTCAAAATTGTTTATTTCAGGAGTCCCGACAAGATTGTTTGCTTGTTTTATTCTTTGATTGTTTTTAATATTTCTATTGAACCCCAATCCAAAATCAATGTTATTATTTTCATTTAAAAAAATTATTATTATTACTTTTATCAGTTTCAACTTGCCTGCCACCTGATTACCCCCCATCTTTAAGGGGGGTATTTAACCTTTCGAAAAGAAATGTACAATCGGGTGATATAACTAGAATAAAATGAGCTTGAAAAAATGTCAGAACTTAAGAAGAAATTAAAAACTTAATGACAGGAAATATTTCAGTCGGTCCAAGACAGAGCAGCACAAATCAATCACAGCATGTTGGTACAAGACGGAAGAAAACTCGTTTAAATTATCCCTGCATGCGACAAATACGCATCCTGAACTGAGCTGGAAGTAAAAATACAGCTCATTAACTCCTTCTCTCCATCAGTGATACATTGCAGGGTTACAGGCAAACTCATTAACCTCTGTCTGATATATTTATCTAACTTTTAGAGTATTTTCTTAAGCATAATAATTTAAAACTTATGTTTTGGGGGTAATTTTGTGAAATGTCTGCTCAAAAACTATAAAAGGATTTCAGCTCAGTGTAGATTTTACATAGAAAGCAGTCAGATTGATCAGATCTGAGACCACTGCTGCTGCAGTGTGTGTTATGTGCACTATGAACATAAGCTACAGCTTATTGCAGCCAGCCAACTGTGGCCCTCTGAGTAAATCCTGACATTACATAAGGAAATAATAATGAATACATTATAATAAAGGGAAGGTAACAAAAGGAAACTGTACTGCAGGGAATGGTTAAAACAAATATCTTATTGAGACTGAGGGAGCATTATTCCCACCATCTGTGAGACTGTAAACAAACTCACCGAGACGCCGGCTGTTTGTTTTCAGACTTGATTGAGAAACTCACACAAAAGCTTTTTGGAGGAAATCTAATTGATTAAAAGTTTCTACTGTAAAAAATCAAAGGAAAACAAAACAAAAAAGAAGAAATAGCTTTAGAAAAGAAAAGAAAAGTTTTCTTACCTGCCTGCAAGTTTAAGTCCCCAAGCTGGTTAGTCCATTCAGCACACTGATCAGCTTGAGGAGGATTGGCTTTAGATGGATAATTTTAACTCCCTCCGTCTCTCTCTCTCTTTCTCTCTCTCTCTCTCTCTCTCTTTCTCTTCCCCCTCCTTCTTCTATGTTGCCACATTACATTAAAAACTGATTATTTTACACCACATATGAAAGATAGCAGTTTGATTTGAACTCATTTTAAAACTAATTTTAAAACAGAAATCATCAATCAGCCTTACAGCACTAAATAATCAGATGTTTTATTGTCATTGTGTTTCTTTTTCTTTTATTTTAACCTTTGGGCTGTTTAAGGGGGAATAAAAGGAACAGACAAATATCTAAGCAGTCATTATTAAAAAAAAGCCAGAAATCAGATAAGGAATTACAGTAATGGTAAATTAGAAAACTCCAATGCCATTCCCATCCATATTATCAATGCAAGATGCCTGGAACTTTAAATCTTACTTAAAATATTAAATAAAATGTTATATAAAACTTAATCTTTTGGAAAATAGTAAACTTTTGCTTCTTTATTTTCTCTAACTATGTAGTATATACAGTAGCATGACATACTCATCTAATTCCTTGACACATAGTTAACAAGACTTTACAAGGCATCTTGTGCGTAAAGAAAAAGAGAAAAAAGAAAATAAATAAACAATAAAAAAAACCCACAAATAACAATAGGCAGCAAAGAATGAGGCAAATAAACTGCAAACCAACGTAGGATGTTTTCAGACAATAACTTTTCAAAGATGCTCATTAAGTGTATACATTCTTTGTTGGTAATGTTTAACTGCATTGATGTGTGTTTACCTGTCAAAAATACCTTGAATATTGGCTTTTTTGGGATAAAATTCAATCCTTATGATATTTTCCAATTGGAATAAATAAATAAATAAATAAATGTTTCCAAGTGTTTATTTTGATGCTTGAAAGATGAAATAATGTTTTTTAATGGTTTAAAGATACAATAATTGTTTGTCCATAGCAGGAACTCAGAGCTATTCTACTTTATTATGTGAGGATTTTCATTTAAAATTGGGCTCATCAGTCAGAGCTTGGAGGTATTGAGATCATTTCTGGAAAAACAATTTCTTTCCAACTTTTTAACACTTCTGGTGGTTGTATTTTTTCATTGCTATTGCTTCAGTGATGTGTAATTTTCTTGTTTTATGAACAGGATTTTAAATGTGGAAAATGACAGTTGCTTATTCAAGACACCATTTTGTCTCTTACATTGTACTGTAAATTTTACAGTGTGATCGCCAGTTTTTCACTGTTGAAATTACAGCAAAAAGTTGTCAACTACAGCTGCCAGTTTTTCAGTGTTTAACTGTTATTTTTGCAGCAAATTACTTTGAATAAATAACAATCAGCCTATGTACTGCTAAAGTTATGGCTACCAACACGGCATACCGTAATAATTTACCACTATCATTTATACGGTGATAAGCTGTCATTTTTTCACTGTAAATTTTAAAAATATTTCTTTAAAAACAGAAATAATTTTGCAATGTTTTAACTGTTATTATTGCAAGAAAATACCGTATATAAATAACAGTTGTGCACAGCTAAATTTACGGTTGCCAAACCGTACATTCTCACTGTAAATTTTATGCTGAAAAATTGTCAACCAGCCAGTTTTTCACTGTAAATTATACAGATTTTTTTTCAGCGTGGATTAAAGTTTTCCTAGGGCACTCCTTATGCAAATAGCATTGATTAAATACATGCACACACACATACACATATAATTTGATTCAAAGTCGTTTGTGCAGCTTAATATTCATAATTAAAATCAAACATTGATGAGTTGTTTATTCATTTAATATACTTTCAGATATGGGTCTTTCCTTTATTATTGTTTTTTTTTTTTTTTTAGCAAACAGAATTTGTGTCTTAACTCAAATGTAGACTCCTCAAATGGGTCAAACTTTGTTAAATCCTTCCAGTCACTTTTTGCCATCTGAACAGTTTTTAATTGATGATTAGGCTGAGTCACGAGCCTTGGCCCGTAGCCCACAACTCTCAAGCAGGCCCACCTTCAGTATCTGCCAATAATCTCTGCATCACAAGATCTGTCTGGTCACAATGGAAAAGTCCTACTTACCTGATTGGCTTGATGACAAGATTAAAAACAGACACAAACACAATAGTGTTTAAGTGTCACGCTGGCTGGCTGTTAGATTTGTTTTAGTTTCAAAGGCCTTCATTGCAATACATGTCTGCCATCAGTGATACATTAGTGATACAATGTACTTTGATGCCCAAAATATTCCTTAATACCTTTCACAAAAGCTAAACCAATCGAAACATAGTTTAAATCCCCAACACAACTAAAATACTTTGCGTCCCAAATGTTTGTGGGATATATTGACATTCTTAAAAATAAATTAAATGTCATATTATCAATTATTTAACCAGACTTACAAACCATCTTTTGTATGCAGGTGACTTTGTAGTCATGTCTCCTTATTCTGCCGGCCTGCAGCAACTCCTCAGAGTTGTTCAGAAAGAAAGAAGAAAGAAGAGGTTGTTTTTCAGATTATGGTCAGCAGTGTGATAAAAAGTGTCAGACTTAAAACTGTTGTTATAATTGTGAGGACAAAAAAGGACATGAAGACGACATTTCCCACTTTTATTCTGCAAGAAAATAACTAAATACTGTGTAAATGTTGCATAAAATATTATCAAATAAATACTGTATGCAAAGGCAGTTACACTGGCATGTAAATTTAGCATGAGCTCTTATAATGCAAAAATGCTTTGTGTAAAACCTATATACTGCACACCGCTGTATGTTGCCAACTTGTGGTGCAGCTACAGTAAAACTGAATTTAATAAGTTGCAAGTTGCATTTAATGATGCACTATAAATCCTACTGAAGGTTCCCTGATGGACAAGTGCCAGTCAGCTATTTGTGCAGAATGATGTGCCTACTTTACATCCTGTCATTAAAAGTTTTGTATCTGAATTTACTATACGATTATACGTATGTCTGGACTCTGGAGGACTGGACTAAGTGCTTGTATGGATTATACTGTAGATTAAATCTTTTCTGTATTGATTTTTCTGAAAATATAGTCTTTGTTTTGATCACATTTTTAAAAATATAGACCAATTGTGAGTTTGACAGTTTGAACTGAATATTGTGCCAATCATATCTGCACAGAACAAGCCAAATCAAAATTTTGACTTGGTGTGAAAAGGCTATAAAAGTCATGCAAGTTGTATACCAGGCATAAGTGGCAAACTCCGGCAGAGATCATTGAAGCCAATGCGGAAGTCCTGGAAAGGGCTTGAAAATATCTTGTTCATTCTGCTATGGCTGCAAAGCAGAATAAATCCCCATAGACCCCCATGTTAAAAAGAAATTGAATGTTTACAGCCTTTAAAAAAAAAAAAAAAAACATTTTAGGTTTAAAGGCGGTTTAGCAGATATTTTTGGCAATTCAGAAAGCAGAGACTGTTAAGGCCCTTGCAGACGGGACACGCAAAGCGCAGGCGGTCGGTGGCAAACCCATTTATTGTGTATGTGGTACCGCAGCAGCAACGCGTTCCGCATGCTGTGGAGCTCAGCGGCGCGCGAGGTGGGTGCATGCCGCCGTGGTACCGCTGATGCCACTGCGCTCAAATTGAAAATTTCTCAACTCGGGCGCAGCGCGCTGTGACGTCATCCTACTGCGTCCAATAGGAGAGGCCAGTTCAGGGAAAAAAAGTGGTCCTTGGTCAGCCTGAAGTAAACCTGGAAGCGGTCTGTGTGAAAGAATGCAGTTCCCGGACGAGCCTGAACTCCCCCAAGTTCTGCCTTGTCATCAGGATCAGGTGGACCCACATCGTTTTGTCTGCTGCTGATCTCCTCCTCAGGAGAAAAGATCTTTGCTGCAACGATCAGAGAGATACATCTCTAACTACGAAGCGTGCCGGGGAGAAAACACTTCCTGGTCTGTTGCTTAGCAACGCGTGCCTGACGTGCTTGCTGCCGCTGTGTTCTGCCGCCGACTCTGTGCCCTACCCCGTGGTGAGCTCAGCGAAAAATGCGTCCTATCTGCAAAGGCCTTTAGCGAGTTTTTGAATAAAGCGTATGCACAAGACCAGCCTGCTAGATTCAGAGCTCCCTCCCCCAGCCACAGCACAATGTACTCGAGCCAAGTCCGGGTACAGGTGTTTAGCATACAGCAGGTGGCCTACAGATTCTTCCATCATGTCACAACGCAAGTCAAACAGATGTTATTGTCTGAATGTTGCTAACTGCTAGCAGAGTGATTGTTAGCTACCTACTGTAAACGAGAGTGCGCAGCTTCCGGCATGTAATATTACTCTTGCCAATCAATAACTCTCATTGATCAGTCTCGCCTATTACCCGTTGAATTGCCTGTCAACTCTTACAACTGTAGAAAGAGTGAATGACGGGCTAATAGACAAAACATGGAATGAACGCAGAAATGATTGGTGGATGCCGGCTGGTGGCTACTATTTAGCTCCTTGTTTGCTCGAAGGCCTCAGCCTTTAGCACAACAGAGGTTTTTAGCCAGCTAACAGCAAGTCCAACCTTTATCCCACCAATTTGAGGGCTAATCTTTGTTAGCTCCTGTTCGTTTCCAGTTAGCTCAGTTAGCATTTAGCCCAGAATACGTTGGCTGTCAATTATTTGCCCCAAGACCGCTCTTTGCCCATTTTTGTATTTTCCGGGAGTGACGACAATCGCAACGCAGCGAAGATGGCGACGATGGGAACGCCCAACTCCTAAGAAACCAACGGATCATGTGAGCGGAAGGTTTGTCCCTCTTTTTAACGTTCTATAACTAAACGTTACGTTATTATGTGGTCTGGAGCAACTAAACTCAGCTGCACAGTGTCATGAGGAGCATGTTAGTTTGCTTTTTGATTACAGAATAAAACCCCAACAAAAGTTAAATGAACTAATGATAGATATATAAACTGCCATCCCTAACTGCTGTCTCACCTTAAATTTGTAAAAATAACTGATCTGAAAAAGTTAGAAATGACAGCAAAAACACCACTTGGAGCTCAGCAAGCTCGGTTCTTATGGTGTGGAACAATGGTGCTGAACATAAATAGTCAAAGAAACCCAAACATTACATTGAAGCACAAATACAACAAAGAACTGGGCTTAGACAGACTGTAAGCTGGTTGTTACAGCTCTACCTCTGGTTTAAGACAAATGGAAAAGCAGAAACAGCATCACAGAGAGAGATGTTTCAGGTTATCGAGAGAGCAGCATGTCAAAGAGGGCTTGTTGTGACTTTTAATATGAATATAAAACTATTCATGAGACTATTTTTTAAGTGGGAAGCAGACTTAAAAAGGAAAAGAATGGGGTTAAAAACAGAAAGGTGTTCATGTGTTAATGTTAGATCATATTGTCCAACCACAGTGTGAGCTCTCTTTCGTGCATTGCTGGCTTCTGTTCTTGTACGTGTAGGTGGAGGGTGGTAGTGGTAGTAAGAACAAAAGTGTGAAAGTTAAGTGAGTGTGAAAAAAAAGTGAGAATAAACGAAAGCAGGTCTTCTGACTGCACTGCACTCTGATCCATTTTCTAAACCTGTATGTGGGTGAAGAAAAAGCTTTCCTTTGCTTCCACGGAGTCCTCCTCGTATTATTTTAACACTGCTGCTGAACAGTCGCTGTAGAAGGGAGCTCTTCATTTCTCTTGGGCTGCTGAAAACATGCATGTATTTTTCATTTAAAGGAGTGTAGTACAATTACAACATCTTAGCAAACTGTGGATAGTGACCCAAAAAAAGAGATTACAAATACAAGCGGCGGATATGGGTCTCCTCTGCAGGGTGGCCGGGCCCTCCTTTAGAGATAGAGTGAGAAGATGGGACATCAGGGAGGAGCTAAAAGTCGCTGCTCCTTCACATTGAGAGAAGCCAGATGAGGTGGTGCGGGAATTCGGTCAGGATGCTCCCTGAACGCCTCCCTGGTGAGGTGTTCAGGCACGTCCCATAGACCCCAGGAAAGACCCGGGACAACCTGGAGTGACTAAATCTGTTTGTTCAAGTTTCTCAACTCAAACATGTTGCTTGTACAGATAAAATGTTAGTGGGATGTATATGATTATTTAATATACTTTTAATTCAAAACTTGATAGTTTACTATTTACCAAATAACAGAGGCGATTCTAGGGTCAGAGTTTTAGGGGTGCTGAGCACCCAGAGAGCTGTCCCCCCCGGCCAGGCAAGATAAATCTCATTGTTTTGTACAGTTTACCACAATTTCATTCCCACATTTTTGGAAGAAAAGCAAAACACTATTTGGGAATGTCGGTGACTAATTACCGAGAGAGAAGCTGTGATAGAAGCTGATTTCCAGTGTATTGCTGCCTCGTTCCAACGGCGAACCTGATCCACCAAAACCCACTTTTTCCTGCTTATTTACAAGGTTTCTGATCATTTTCAGACCTTAGATTTAAGTTTTTACCATCCAGCATCCAGAAACAAAGTGATTACTGCTCCTATTTAAAAATCCCAATTCAGCTTGATCTGGATGAGAGAAGCTTATTTTGGGCACGAGGTGTTGTGTCTAAGCGGTGAACCAGATCCATCACAACCCCATTTATCCTCCTTAATCATAGAGATTCTGACAGTTTTCCAAACTTACATTTAGAATGTTTATCATAAAAACAAAGTTGGGCTTCTACTGCTGCTATTTGAAATGTGTGAGGTAGGCGGGATCAAACCATTACGAGGGGTGGGGGTTGCTGGGTTTTTGTTGTAAAAAATTTTATATTTTAACATTTTTTTTAAAAAAAATATAGTTTTCAAGTTTGTAAAAAAACACACAGTGCAGTTAAAATATATGTATTTAAAAAAATCTGAAATTGTAGGGGTGCTGGGATTCAATAGGGGAGCTTCAGCACCCCCCAAAATGGGCTAAAATCACCTATGCCAAATAGGCAAAATAGGTGTATGATTTTATTTTCAAACTTTAGTTTTGACTAAAGTTGGAGAAATATGCTCACTCAAATGTTTATTTCTAAACTGCAACCTGTTCTGTTTTGATCTTTTTTTTTTACATTAGCTTGGCGCTTTCTCTCTCTTTTGCTCTCAAATCTCTTTTTTTGGTTTCAAATCTAATGTATTTGATTGAATGACAAAGAAACAAAATTCTCTTCATAAGTGACATTTCTTTGCATTTCCACCAAAATTTCCTTATAAAAGTTGAATTGCTTCTTTCTTCATGATACTATATTTAGCTCTCAATGCAAAGTGTCATGACATTACTTGGAGGTTTAGGGAGGCAAGAACAGGTATTTCAGTTCTGCTGTGAAAACGTTAAAGAGATGAGCAGAACTAAAACTGTTGAGATTTTCAGGTCTGTTTGACGTCACAGTTTTCTTCATGACTCATGTCTGGGTCACACATCAGGTATCAGAAGGCCTCACAGCTAACACGCAGGTCTGGGCTCCTCCTCAGCCAACAGTAAGCATGTTTCGTAATCCTGCTAGGCTGACCTCAAAACCCTCTGCCAAGCTAAATCCAGTTCTTTTTCCCACACTGACCTTTGTTAGTCTGGTTATGCTCCAACAGATACAGGTAACCAGCCGCTTAACTGTTATTATTATCACTTTAAGGTTAGGTCATCATCGTAAAGTTCACCGTAGTGCTATTAATATGACAGCGTGGTAAAAAAAGAAACAGACTGGTGACTATTATGTGTTTACTGTAATCACTTTTAAATGAAGCACAAACACATTTCGTGTTGGTGAAGAGTGGAGCATCAAGGTAACTTGATGCTACAGTTTTTTCTTTAAAGTCACATGACATGCATCAGAAATGTTTGAAACCAAGAGGCTAAACACCACCTGAGAAATTATTAGAAAAGACTAAACCATTGTTTTGCATTAATTGTGAGCCATATTCATGAGCTATACATGTAGTTTAAGTATAAAAAATGTTTTTTTTGTTTAAATGAACTGAAAACATTTTCAACTGAATTTAAATCCAATCAGAGTATTTATACATCTCAATGCTTTGCATCAAACACTACAAAGCATCTTCCCAGATTTTTTTCTTTTTAAAAAAAAAAAAAAAAAAAAAGAATCCGAGGACTTCACCTAAGTTTAAAGGGACACTGTATAACTTTTGACCCAAATATTAGGCTAATGTGAGTAATAGAGGTCATTTTTGGGGTCAATATCCAGCACTTTGCACATGTCGTTGCTCCAAAGGGGCTGCCCTCCTCAAAAAACAGACATTGTAACTTTGCAGGAGCGGATCTGTCTCTCACTGGATCATGTGACCTGGAGTGCTTTGCTTTATGGCTCGATGACTTCGCTATCAGCTGATCAAAGTGGTCTGTAAAAACAATTCCAAAATGCGGATAGGCTGTTTAATTTGGTGACAGATGTGTGGCCTGTGGGAAGTTACAGGTTTGGTACCCCTAGTGGCCAAAAGTTACAGGGTACCCCTTTAAATTGTTGTGTTGGATGGTTAAATGTTCACATGTAGTCATTTTAGTCTTCATCAGGAAACTAAATAAGACCAACAGGTCCTAAAGACAGGGCTGTATAAATATGTGGAAGACTGATTTGCCTGCTTTTGAATTAGAACCAAACCAAGGTTGTTGTCTTTGGACCTGAATGAGCCAATGACGGTCTATCTGTGTAATTACTCTGGATGATGTTATCATGACTTATAGTGCAACACCACCATGAACCTTAAAAATCATTTTAGACAAGGATCTCCTTTAACTTTCATATTATAGAAATAGTTTTGATCTAAAATGCCAAAAATTTATTGATTTTAGACAATTAGGGGGCAAATCTCAGAAGATTTGAGATCTGCAGCTCTGTTTTGTGGTCCTTAAGTTATTAGATGTGGTCAGGAACATCCTGTTTTAAGACAAATAGCCACAAACAGTCACATCACAAACCAAAAAGGTTTCCACACTAAAATGTTTAATTTAAAAATTAGTTAAAATTTTGAGTTAAATGGAACAATTTTTGTGTTCAAGATGTTTTTGATTAAGTATTTTAATTCGTAACAACACATCATAGAAGATTGTTAATTTGACATAAGAATTTCACACCTTTTATTGCTTAAGTTTGTGTTCAAACCGAAGCGGACCGTAAACCACTGTCGTGAAAACAGCTGCTCGCTAGGGGGCGATACTACCCCTGACCCCTACAATGATGAAGAAGCAGGAAGAAGAAGTAAACCGGACTTCATGATTAAAGTGGAAATCTGTCTGCCTCTTTTTATTAGGCTACTCCATCTCTGTCTACACATTTTTCAGTTGTTTTGACCTTGACTTCATCGAACACACGCTTTGTTTTCCCTTTTACCCAAACGATAATCTACCCCACTTCCTTCTTTTTCCTGGTCTTTTTTGCGGTCAACAAACACCACTTCCATCATGTGTTGGATGCATGCACTGAATAGTCCAATACTCCGTTTTAAAGTTGAGCGAGACCTCCCGGCTTTCAGGCGGACCTTGGTGCACACCAGGATGCGGTTGGTGTTCACACTGCACCAAACGAAGCGGACTATTCATAGAAGTGGACCACGCTCTGTTTAAACTGGACCAGATTTCTTTATTGGCTTTAAAACTTAACCAGATTCAGCAGATCTGTTTTCTAAATCCTTGAAGTTTCGTTATGAAGCCTTTTTTGTAACAAAGTTGGTTTCTAGAGTCTTTCGTCATCTGTCCATTTTCTTTTCCAACAGGGATAAAAAGAAACCTCGTCACAAAAAAAGCTCAACAAACAATGCTGCCCTTCAGACACACCTATCAAATCGTGCAAACCTTTGGACACTACTTAGCTTTTATTATTATGGTCATTATCATTTTTTATGATCACTATTGTCATAATTATTATCATATTGTATTGTATATTGTATAATTATTATCATTATTATCTTATTGTCAACATTCTGATTATCTTTGTCTTTTTGTTTTTTTTGTCATCATGTTTGTCTAAAAGAAAAGGTCAGTTAGATTTATTGCCCTAACATTTGAGAGTGAAAGGCAGACCCAAACACTTTTTTTAAAGGGTCTAAAAACAGATACAGTACAACACAAAACTTATAAATCCAAAACACAGTTATCCAAAAATACAGAGAATAAAAAAAAAAAATCTAACCAGCAACCTGTCAGGTTATCAAGGCTAAAAAGAAGAAGAAGAAGAAGAAAAAAAAAGAAAATCAAGAGGACTATTTATACACAGAGGAGAGGAATAACCAAGGACATGCGAGTAGATTCAGAAATCTCAGTGAGAAATAGACTAAAATAAGAAACTGCAAAATGAAGATGAAGGTAATTTGACAAAGCAGCAGATGAAAAACTGATTACACTCTGTGAACATCTAATAAACCAGTTGATACCCAGGAGTGGAAAACACTCCTGCTTCTGTGTTTGTCTGGACAATTTAATTCTACTATGATACTCTTCTGTAATCACATGCAAACAGTGATAAAATCTACATATAGCAATTTTCACAAAAAAAAAAGAAAAAAAAGAAAAAGAAATGTTTTCCAACAGGCAGCAGGTATGCTGAATGCTTAGCTGGAAAAAAAAAAAATCCATTTTTAAATAAATGCTGGCTGTCCTCCCACTCCTTTCTTGTGCCACTGAAAGATAGATGTCATGAAATTGTTTTATTCCCGAATGAGAAACAAAGCCAGAATGAAACAAAGCTCCTCATGAGATAAAAGCATTTCAGAAAGTGCTGGACTGACACATGCATAATTGTTTTCAGGAAGAGATAAGCACATGTAAACGCAGTGGAATGAAACTATGAATAAATTTAAATATTTCTGCTCAAAACGTGGAAAAGAGAACTTTGTCATCTGATATCACATTTGATTGGCAGCTGAGGAGCTGCAGTGCCACTATTGTACTAAAGTTTCAGCTCTTATAGGCTTTGAGAAAATACCTGAGTTGAGCTATTTGATGAAAAAGTTGTAAAAATGTACAGAATGAGGGCATCATTGGTGAAACACAATGGCACCATCCTCACACATAAGCTTCAGTAGTTAGAATAACACAAGTATTTTTATCATCTCTTCATATTTATCACACACGCTTCTGCACATTATTTCATTCTGTCTGCCATTTAAGTTGGAAAAAGTGTGACAATTAGATTAAGGCTGTGGGGGGGTTCAGAGTAGCTGCTCCTTCTTCACATTGAAGGGAGCCAGATGAGGTGGCTTGAGCATCTGGTTATGATGCTATCCTGGTGAGGTGTTCGGGGAACATCCAACTGGGAGGAAACAGAAACTTCATGAATAAGGGGGGATAAACTGTTTTCTGGTGGATTTGGTTCACTGCTGGAACAAGGCCAGGGGTGCCCGCAGAAATCTGTTTTAGGGGTGGCCACAGGGTGGCCAGAGAAATAGCAGGGTAGGATAACTTTTATTTATTTCAACCTGGACCTTATTTCTGGAATTCATACGTGCACTTATTCATCAGTAATATTTCTGCATCACTCTGACTCCTTTGGACACTATTTAGATCAGTCGTATCCATATAATGTCAGTGAAGGGGGCAGAATAAATGGGCCTCTAAATAGTGTAAGTCATCATCTGCAAAAAACTTCCTTAATTTCACCAATACACTGCAAAAAAAGTTAAATATTACCAAGTATATTTTTCTAATTTCTGGTCAAAATATCTCATCACACTCAAAATAATACAAAATCACCTAAAGAGAAACATTTCAGTGAAATATGGGAATTTGTTTTCAGACAAATGCATCTTATTTCAAGAAATATTATTAGAAAACTTTAATTTTCTAATATTTAAAGAGTGCCCAAGATTTTTTTTTTGCTTGTAATAAGCATTTCAGTGTGTGTCACAAAAAAATAACTTCACAAAACTTCACTATGACAACCTCACTCACACTTAAAACCAGAGCCGAAGATGGCTTCAATTACCCTCACTTTTAATGTGAACAAACTAAAAGGTAGTGTGGTGTCGGCCCAATGAGGGCCGGGCGAAGTAGATGCTAATGTGAAAGGGGCATTAGAAACTGGTTGGGGCAGTTCTGGGTGACGCCTTCCAGGATGATTTGCATAAGAAAGGGAGAGTTAATCAGGAGTGACAGACCTGCGGGGAACTACAGCAAAAGAGCAATGGCAGAAAATGGGAGGTCTAGTGTAATTTTTTCATTTATTTTATTTCTATTAACTTAAAGATTTTGACATTTAAATATAAGCAGAGCGTGCTGCACCATGTAAATAGTACATAACAATTTATAGAATGAAAAAAAATATCATTTTTGCAGGGGTGGTCAGTGGGGTGGCCATCTTTGTGTTCAGGGGGGCCATGGCCACCCCTGGCCACTCCTTGGGGGCTTCCTTGGACAAGGCACCTACATGCTCAAAATCTCTGGCTGATAATGTCAAATTTGAATTTTCAACATGGTATTAGCAATAATTTAGTTATTGATGCAATAATTAAGAAATGAATGGGTTAATTTCACAGATTTATCTATCTATAGCAATAATGCGTCAACATGATAGCCTCAAAAATACCAAAGTTATTTGACAAATGCAGGCTCTATTTTTTTTTTTTTTTTTTACTATGATCTGGTTACCCCCGGAAATTATCATGCGACCCACATGGAGTTTTTGCCTGGATAGGCAGAAGATGGATGGATGGATGGTTACGTAGCTGTGAATTAATAATAGGAGAATAAAGTGATATTTTTAATAATGTAAATCAAACAATTCAAAAATCAATGATCAGATTTAATTCGAAATGATGTGATGACAGAAAATAAAGACACTCACACACAAAAAAAAAAAAAACAGTGAAAAGGGGTACATTAGATTGATCTTCTTACTGCTCCATTTCTTTTCATGCATTTTTCTCTCTTATCTTGTTTAATTATGAATGTCTCTTAACTTATTAAATAAAAAAAAATTTAAAAAACACCTTCAAAACAGGAAAAAGAAAAATTTTGTACCATACTGTAGTTAATTTAGCTGAATTTGATAACAGACTCTTTAGTTTTTGCTGGGACAGGCTTCAGCTTCCTCCAACCCTGAAGTGGAATAAGCAAGAAAACAAACAAAAAAATGGAAAAAAAAATATTTTTGATATTTAAAAAAGATATTACAGATATTTTCTTTTTTTTAATTGTTTCAAAACCAGAAAAGTGGTGTAGACACCACTGCAAAGCTCCACCACTGACTGATTTTGTAGTACATGTCTGGAAAATCTGTAATTATTTATTTATCTATTCCTTATAAGAGATCATAAGAAATAATTTATTAGAGCTCCCTGAACAATACCAGTAGTTTGTTTGGTAACTGTGTTTAAAACAATTGAAAAAATTTCATAACATCAACTGTTGACTCAACTCCACTTTCTCAATTTGATTCATTTAATTTAAAGGACCATGTGCAGTTTTTTATCTTACTTATCAGTAAGATAAAAAAGATGGCTGCATGCTGATGACGTATAAAATAATACACTCCATTTTCGTCATTGGATGAATTTGTTGGGCTTTGTGTTGGTGTAATCTTATCACCTTACAGCAGCACAGGTTCCCCGTCCTGACTCTGCACACTTGAGGGTCAGAGCAGCTTAGTTTCACACCCTTCACCCCTTCATCTTTGCCTCTCGGCTAGGTACTGCCATCTCATGGTAAGGATTCTCTATTACACTGTGGGAGGATATATAGGCTGTTATCGTTGAGGACAAATGAGCGTGTGCTAGTGAAGTCTAAGCAAAAAAAATACCCTATGGCTAGCTTGCTGGAAAAGCCAAAGTTTAAATCAAACAGATTTACAACAGGCTATATTATACTTGCAGGCGAATGTTTCCACAGGCAAAATGAGAAAAAAGTCCAATTAATAATGTTCCAGCATTTAAATACTGGACTTAAGCCCTTATAAGTAGACCAGACATCACAATGCAACCTGATTTAGCTAACTTTAATTCAGCTTTCACCGACTGTTCGGTTTAGTCTTGGCAACAAATTTACTCATTTTAAAAGGGTCTTTGCAGGCTTTACTTTTAAAGCCTCTAAATCTTCTAAGTAATGAGTATCAGCTTTCTTAAATTATTGTGCCAACTGTGTTACTGTATGAGCTGGTGGAGCTAACTTGCTGCTTCTGGCATAAAGGCTTTTAGCGCCAAGTAAGGCAAGGGAAGTTTATTTATATAAGACATTTTATGTACACAATTCAAAGTGCTTTACATCAGAAGAAAAGACAGTATTAAAAGGTTAAAGAATAAAAGCACGATTTTAAAAACAAAGAACATTAAAAAAGTCTTATAAGAGGCTGTGTAAATAGCATGACTTAAAATTGCAAACAATTTTTTTCAATAAAGAAAAGACTTTAAAAGAGGCTGTGCAGTTTGAACTTTTGAATAAAAACTAAATGCAGCAGAGAACAGGTGGGTCTACAACTTAAACTGAGTGTTTCAGCTGACCTGAAGCTTTCTGGGAGTTTGTTCCTGACATGTGAAGCATAGAAGCTAAACGCAGCGTCTCCATGTCTGGTTCCGAGTCTGGGAACTGAAAAAAACCCGTCTTCGGATGACCTGAGGGGTCTGGTAGCTTCACACTGGGTCAGGAGGTCACTGATGTATTTTGGTCCTAAACCATTCAGAGGTTTATAGACCAGCAACAAAACTTTAAAGTCTATCCTCTGACTGACAGGAAACCAGTCTAAAGACCTCAGAACTGGACTGATGTGGTCCACTTTTCTGGTCTCAGTGGGAAGTGAAGCAGAGGAGTTCTGAATGAGCTGCAGCTGTCTAATTGATTTCCTAGGTAGACCAGTAAAGACCTGCCATACAGAAAGCACAGTGGACATGGGTATCTTAGCTACTGTAGAGGGTGATGTTGGCTGTTAGTCTTTGACATCCATTACCTCACACACCTCTTTTATGATTAAAATTAGCACCACAAATAGAGAATCTCAACAAAATTGCTACATGTGTTGCCTGTGCACATTTTCTCAGTGGTAACCGAAGCTTTGTTACAGAAAATTATCATAATCAGAGATGTGTAATCCAGGTGCCTTTAAAGGTAGAGTCCAAAGTCCCTCCAGCATTTCTGTTTGCAAACAACAGTATTCAAACTTAGCGCTCCTTCCTCTCAGGCAAACGGCCGCCTCGTTATAGCTAGCCTATTCAACTTCAAGCTTCTCCTTGAGAGCTTAGAAGCAGCTACAAGCAAAACTATGATTAACCCTGGTTTTCCAAAGCGCATTATCTGAAGCTCTTACCTTTTCTTCGGTGCATCGACGGTTTTTCCTTTCTTTCTTTTTTTTCCCCTTTGAGAGTTCCAGTGACTGGCGTCTGCTCCAATCATGAGCTTATTTCCACACAGCGTCATGCTTTTAGCTCTGTGATTGGCTGCCGATATAAGCAGAAATCTCCACCCAGAAACGTCCCGACCAGACCAGAACAATACAAAAGAGCGAATTACAGGCAAGGGGAGAGAGAGTTGCGTTTAAGCGCACCACGACACGGGAGTAGAGGCCCAAAGGCGGGTTTTGAGACGGATTTCACTTGCTCAAGTCTAACGTTTATTTTGTACGGGGGGAACTTCAGACTGTAAAGGAGCTGTATCAAACATTCCAAAAAGTCATCTACAGGCATATATAAGGTAAAGATTTTCCCCTTACAACCATAAAAACTATAAAAACTAATCTGGTGTTAAAGCTAGAGTTGGTAATCCTAACTGGCCAACTGCTGCTGCGTTATGAAAAAACCCAAACCAAAATTAAACAACAGATAAGAATCAAGTCTTGGAGACATTGACGCTTGTAATATGGACTTTTTACACCACAGAAGGCGTTGGAGGTGAGTGGATTAAGGTTTTTAGGACCGTGAATCTGTATAGCAAGCTAAGAAGGTATCAACTTGGCTGTCATCATTAACCTACTTGTAAAACATTGGCGCACACGTCCCTGCGCTCTGAAGGTGTGGTTTGGGTGGTGTGTTTTTTAAAATGTAGAACTGTTTTTCTAACATTGCCAACCCTAGCTTTATATACATATATATATATATATATATATATATATATATATATATATATATATATATATATATATATATATATATATATATATATATATATATATATTTTTTTTAGACATCTAATTTCCAACACGGTAGTAAAATGGCTGACTGCAATGAACCACCAAAGGTCTCAACCAATCAATATGTTTGTACGTCCATTTTATAACATTGCCCCAGAACAGACACAGATTTTGAAGGGTAACAAATTCTTTGCAATCACCAGCCTTGTAATGAACCTGGATATATTTGTAAACACTGATAGATGATCGGACTCCAATTGACAGAATGAAATGGATTACTGACAAGTAAGTAAATTAGCTAACAAGTCATAAGCTAACGGTTAGCATTGAGATGGGATATGTTTCACTTACCGGTGTTGTCTGTCAATGAGGTGTTTTTATTGTGGGAACTCCGTCAGGTGTCAGAAGCAATCCCAAAGAAAAAAAAAAAAAAACACTTTACCAACCAAGATTCATGAAACTGTAGGTTTTTTCTGTGTCTTGAAGACAAAATGTAACCATGTAACCATGGCAAGTCGACCCGTCGTCTGGTACAACAAATAAACTCACACACCAAACGCACACTTTTTCTCCAACTTGTCATCATCTGGAGCTAAATAATAAAAAAGAGAGAAAGAAATAAGCTTTTCCTCTGAACTCTGGAGCAAAACGTCTGTTAGCCGATGGCTGCTTGTCTCAGAGAAAGTCTAGTTCACTTCTTCGTCAGAGAAAGTGGATGGGTTGGGATTCTTGAAGTTTCTCTTGAACAAAGTGGGCATTTTGCTATGATGCTGCGCATGTGGATTTGGTGCTTCATTATTGTAGAATTTGGTAAAATGATTTCTTCGTAGGTAAGGCAGCTGTTGGAGGGGAGCCAGAGATTCAACTGAAAATCAAGTAAGATTACTCAAATATGCATGAATGAATAAAAATAAGACTTTTAAATGAAGTTTCTATAAGGAAATAGCACGTTAGCATGGTTAAAAGCTCATGAAAGGCTCGTTTAACTAAAACTCCTGGCATTTTTTTTTATCTGCCTGTATATGTAGAACAGGTGTTTCCACTAACGAGCTCATCTACCTGAAGAGGAACTGTGCTAATTAATTTCAGCTGATTTAGTGATTGGTTGGAACAACTGCTGGACAGAATTTTTACTCTTTGGATGAGGGATACCTACCTCTGTTCATAATCAGAAGTATCATAATGCAATACCAGATAAATATTTTTTTTTCGTTATTGATTCAGTTTGTATCATTTTGTTGGATTTCAGTGAAGGAACCAGACTATATTCATGCTAGATTTAGGGGAGTGGTGGGGAACTTTGGCCCTCATCCTGCAGGTTTTCCATGTATCCTTGCTCCAACACACCTGATTCAAATAAACAAGTCACTGTGTAGAACTTGATAGGCTGTTGGATCATTAGATCTGAATCAGGTGTACAGTACTGGAGTGAGGACTCCACTGTGCCCGAACATCCACACTATTCCCTATAAAGCGCCCTATATAGTGGTCAGGCCATTTTCTAGGGGTGACGGAATGTCCTATGAGAAAAACGTAGTGCACTCAAAATTACCCACAATGCATCTTGAAAAGTAGTGACTTTTGAGCGTCACTAGATGGGTCAATATAGACCACAATGCATTGCAGGCAGGAGCTCAAAATGCCACAAGAAGAAAGCGAACACTTCAAGCAGTGAGAGATGATCTCAATTTTTGTTTTTTAATTGAATAGACATGCAAAAAGAAAGAAAAATACAATACAAGAAAAAAGAGTTTGGATTTGGTTTGTAATGACATTTTCATGTTGGTTGTGGTTGCTGGTAATCATGTGATCTGTGGCATGGAGAAAATGGTCAGCTTCGTGTCCGAATCGCTAACAAAATGCATGATTTAGTCTGCTGTTGCAGCCCCATGTAGTGAATAAGGGGTTTGGGAATAGTGGATGTTTGGACAGTCATAAAAAAACTTTCAGGACTGCGGCCTTCAATGACCAGGGTTCCCCAGCATTAATTTAGGGGGGCAGACCTGGGTAATGGCACACCACATCTTTTAATACAAAGAATAATTTAATTAGAAATGGCTCATTTTAGCCCAGTTTCCACCCTTGTGTCTGGGTCAGGTCAGTAGGGTTTTGGTACGGATATGTTGATTTCACGTTGTGTCCCAAACAGCATACTGTACCCCTTACCCTGGAGGCGGAGTATTAACCCGATAGTGATTGCATGACATCATCGCAGTGCAACGCCTTTTAATCAAAGCACCACACCACACATGATAGAAACAAAGGGGTCATCTCTGCTTTGTTTTTCTGCTGGGTCATGTGGGAATTGACCAATCAACGGTTTGCAGTGTGTTAAGCTCCACCTCTTTGGTCTGGGTCGGTTAGATCAGTACCCCTACGGAGGGGTACCAAAAAAAATAGGACGGTTCGGGTCGGATATAAGGGTACCCGTCCTAGGTTTTATCTGTGGAAAAAAACGTGGCTTGACCAAGGGGCAAACTCCGCCTCAGAACAGTGAGCCTCTTCCGCATGTATATAGGTATCCTCCTTCGTCCGCTAGGGGCTGGCTCCAAGAGCGAGCAAATCCCCATAGACTCCCATGTTAAAAACGCCGACTTCACAGCAGAAATAAACAGGTTTACAGCCTGGTTCAAAAAATCATTTTAGGTTTATTAGGTCACGTTTACCTTCATGTCAACTGTGAGGGGGGTGAATTTTTTTATAACTCATTGTTTGAGTTATTTATTCTTCAAATTACACATAATTAAGGGCGTATCCTTATGATTGACATGCGGCAGACCGGAAGCTCCGCCTGCCGACCGAAGGCTCCTAGTTAGCTCCTTCTTTGCTCTTAATAAGGTCTCAGTTTGTTACAGAGTCGCACAACGGCGGTGTTTAGTCAGCGAATTGCAAGTCTAAGCACGTCTTACCTTAACCATGCCGCTTAGGGGGCTTATCTTTGTTAGCTCCTCTTAGTTTCGTGTTAGCTCAGTTAGCGTTTAGCCCACAGTACGTCAGCTGTCAATCATTTGTCCCGCGGCCGCGCTGTGCCCATTTTAGGATTTTCCTGGAGTGACGACGTACGTGACACGGCAAGATGGCGACGGTAAGACACGCCCAACTGGCTTCACATTTCTCTATTCAGAAGAGACCGGAAGCTACGTCCAGTAATTATATACAGTCTATGGGCTTGACCCAGCCTGACCCGACCCAGACCCACTGGTGGAAACTGGGCTAATGTCATGACAGAACCAAAATGTAGAGGTAGAGGGTAAACAGTGATGCTGGATTGAAACTGGGAAATTTTAAAACTTAAACAAAACCAGGACCTTGTTTGGACTGCTGTTCGAAAATAAAACAGTCTAGCTACAAACAGAAAGAGCTGAAGAGGTTAAATGTTACAAAAGTTAAAGCAACCTTTACCAATCTTGCATTTCAGAAAGCACAGCAAGATAATTTAAATATATAAACAGTCCCGCCTCACTTCTAAGACACCCCCCTTATTCCCTCTGCCTCCCAATGCAGAAGCAAAGGTCTGACAGGCAGGTCCGTTGGAAAATCCTAGAGGTGCACCCCACTTCAAGGATTGGTTGGAGTTTTCATTGAATATTTAGAGATTGGAATAATATTTTGTATTGATTAATGGTGGGTCTGTCTTGTATTTCAGAGTTCCATTACCTCATTCATAGCATTTTACCCTGTTAGAAAAATAGTGTAAGAATGCAACATTGGTAAGGGTTGCTTTAATCAACTAATAAAACACAGGTGTGGGGCAACTGGAGACAAATCCCACGCAGGAGCTAAAATGGGCTACATGCACGACTCCATTACTTCCTGAACTTAGTAGTGCTCCTCTGTTTCCTGTCTTTAAATATTGGGCAAACTGATTACTCCAGGTGTGTCTGACCTCAGTAACCAGCCAGACACACCTGGAGTAATCAGTTTGCCCAATAATAAAAGACAGGAAACAGGGGAGCACTACTGCGTTCAGAAAGTAGTGGAGTCATGCATATAGCCTATTGACGGAGGAACAAGCAAAAAACTAAATAAAAAAAAGTAGTACAAGAAATCACCTGCAATGAAGTCAAAACCAGCAACTTGGGAGGAATGACAGAACTATCAACACATGCAAACACAACCACAGAGATGAGTGGTTTAGGTCTACCACTGCCTCTTCTGACCTCTGCTGATCCACAACCAAGCGTTAAAACTCAAGAGGGATGTCTAATGCCGGTAATGATGTTTGGCTTCAAAAGCTTGAATTTAAGAGTCATCTACAAACTTTCTTTGTCGAGGGGTAAAACTACAATGATGAAACAGAGATATTTTCACCGTGTTTAAATGTTTAAGTAAAAAAGAAAAAAAAACTACCATCCTACATCAAATTACAGTAATAAACAATCAAATGCAAGAAGAATCTGTATTTTTCATTTGCTTCAGGGCCAAATATCAATTACAGCTAAAAACAACCTCATGATGTAATTAGTTCTCTGCTGGTCTGAACTTCCACTTCAGCCTGCTGAGCATTTTAATTTGTCTGCTCTGGCTCATAGGTGAGGTAAGTGTCTCGGTTCATCTTGTCTCCCTGTCTACCAACCTTAAGTGCTTCTCTTTCCTCACAGTTCTTTTCTTTTATCTTCGTTCTCTGTCCTTCACATCCAGCCCTCCATCTTTGTGTGTTTCTGCCTGTCTGCCTGACCTTCTGCTAATGCACGACACACACACACACACACACACACACAACTGATCACAATGCCAGGCACATCTGACTGCAGTGGTTTCTCCATTTCCCAGGCAGAAGGAGGACCACACACTCAATGACCCTTTGATTAGAAGGAAGGAAACTGGATTGGATAAGTACTTACACCAATGTGCAAATGCAGTGACTGACACTTAAAATTCAGTATATGATGTCAGCTAACATTAGTGGAAGGTTATGGCTGGTGCGTGGACAGCCTTTATTTATTTCTTTGTGAGGTCATGGTAGAATGAAAAAGATTTGGATATTTTATGTGAATATCAAGAGAGAGGAAATTTTAGTTTGCACCTTCAATTTTAATACAGTTATTATTCTGACATGAAGAGATTGGTCACACCACGTCATATGAGCAATATTATCCTCTAAAAAGATTGCTAACATACGTATCTTAAAGGAAGTTTGTACAATCAGAATATTTCAAATGAAGTGTCCAAGTTAAAGGTGCATTGCATAAGTTTAAATGCTAAATACTTTTCTTTCCCCCACATGCTTTTACAATTGCCTGATGTGTAGAATGCTGAACTCTCTTCACTGTGGTTGTCTCAATAGTACTGTTTCTGCCTGTTCAATGAGAGGGACTTGGGTACGAATCCTCAGGGGCGTGGATGTGGCATTGTGTGGTCGTTCACCTGGCTGCTGCCAGTGTTGTGTTGCGTATTCCACCGCCATTAGCGCATCATCCAGACAACACTGATGACTGCTGTTAAAAGATGGAAAACAAGAGACCGGCTTCAAGTGCCTCTAAAACCCCAACTCATGACTCTAGATTAGACAAAGAAAAGAAAAATTGTGTCTATAATGTGACAAAAAAGAGCCAAACTGTCAGAGCCAAAGTCATGTCCCTTAAAGTGAGCCCCATGGAACCTTAGAAACGAAAAAATATGAATGGAATGGAAGTCAATGGGGCGAAAATATCTTCTGGTTCCAATCGTTCGCTGTCCTGGATTCCAGATATGTTGGTTGTGGATTTAAATGAATTTTTTTTTGTGCAAAGAAAAAATTAAAAAACAGCGCAGATTTTAGATTATTTCAGGTTTTGCTTGAAGTGGCTTGGTGTACTACAGCTCTTGTTGCGAGAGAAATGCGTCACCAGCTGCCCAAGGTGTGCTAACGTGGCGATTTTAATCCAGCATGTCACTGCTTTTTTTTTTTTTTTCCCCAAGGACAGGAAAAGAGCACAGACAGGTGAAAACCATTATAAGTCAGGACATGTTTCCATCATGCCAACAGAATGATGGTCGGTTTGGTTCACACCAGTCGCAGGGAGATACGTCATCACTCAAGACGAGAACTGTAGTCCACAAAGTGGCTTCAAGTAAAACCTGAAATAATCAAAGTTCCTCACAGTATTTTGTTTTTTGATCGCACAGATTTTTTTTATTTAAATACACAACCAACACATCTGCAATCCTGGACAGCGGACGACTGGGACCAGAAGATAATTATTTTCTCCCCATTGACTTCCATTCGTTTTTTTTCATTTTTAAGGTCCCATGGGGCTCACTTTAAGGAGCATGACTTCAGCCCCCCACACTCCTTTAAATGAAGGCAGAAAGTATCCAAAGAAAATTTTTATAGTCATTGTGCAAGCACAGAAATTGAGTTATTGCACCATTAACTCACCGGTAAAGTTTCTGCATCACTTTGACTCCTTGGGAAGATATTACGTTGAGCTGCCCTTTGGTGTACATCCACTAAAATGGTGGAGACAGGGCAGCCACTATGTAAGACATTATCTGCATTTTATCAGTGCTTTAAGTAGAATGAATGAACGAACGAGGACTATTGTCCGTCCAGCTGCTCTTCTCAGCTGGACTACGGAAGTGCGCATCGTGAACGCATGGCCCGAAAAGTGTGCAGAACACCCTGATAATGAACAGATAGCTAAATCTTGGATTCACGGGACAATAGTACTCGTTTGTTTGTTCATTCACCCAGAATTGGTAATCCTGCTCAGAAACACTTTTTGTTATACTGGGTGAAACGGTCCTTCCATCCTGACAGTATCAATACATCATGTATTCATAAAAAGGAAGAAAAATAAGTCAGACCTCTGTGAGAGCTGCTGTTTTGTGAAAACTCTGACCAATTCCTACCATTCACACTGATAGGCAGGAATTGGTCATTCCCAACATATAGAAAGAATGAATCAATGCCTTTTTGTCTTGTCTCTGTCCCTCCCCCTCTCTCCGTCCCCCATGTGATTCCTCTGTGTTCCACTCACTGTAAACAAATGTAGCTAACGGACCGCTAACTGCTGCTGGGCAAAAAACCAAACCAAAATAACAGATAAGGATTAAGTCTTGAAGGCGTTGGCATTTGCAGTGTGGACTTTTTACACCACAGAAGGAGTTGGAGGTGAGTGGATTCAAGCTTTTAAAAACATGGTTTGTCAGCTGTTTATTATCAAGCTAACAAGCTATCTACCCGGCTGTTATCATTAACCTGCTCGTAAAACATCGGCGCACACGTCCCTGCGCTCTGAAAGCGTGGTTTCGAGTGGTGTTTTTTCAACTGTCGCTTGCTCAAACTGTTTTTCCAACATTGCCAACCGTAGCTTTGAAGTATTGGCGAAAATCAAGAAGTTTTGCTGCAGATAATGCCTCAGATAGTGACTGCCCCGTCTCCGCCATAATAGGGATGTACACCGAAGGGCGACTCAATGTCCTTTAAAGGCAGGGTAGGAGATCTTGGAAAAACAGTTCGAACAAGCTACATTTGAAAAAATATACACCCCCCAAAACCACGCCTCCAGGGCACAGGAACACGTTGCGTGCGTTCTTATCAGCTAAGATAACCAAGAACAGCCGAGTGGCTAGCTTGTTAGCTTCCAAGTAAACAGCAGAGGAACCACGTTTCTAAAAGTGATAATTATCTCACCTCCAACTTCTTCTGTGGCATAAAACATCCTCACTGCAAACACCAACACCTCCATGACTTTTTTTTTTCTTTTTGAGAGCAAACAGCGGCATAGATAAGAGCAGGGAGCAGCCATGTTCTCTCGGTTCGTCTGCACTGAGATGCTCACGGCGAGTTGCAAGCGCACGCACACGTGCGAGGACGGTTGGTGGGCAACAGAGAGCAGTCGAGTTTGATGGACATAAAAATCATTTGATCAATCAGCACGGGCCGTTCTAAACTCCATCCAATGAAATTCATTTCTATGGAAGGGGTTTTTCCACTGCTGTACGTTCCACAGGTGATAACTTTTTTAAATTTTTGTGTCAGAACATTTAATTAATTGACTGCAATCGAGGAGTGAAGAAGACTTAAAGCAAAATAGTAAAAAAAGCTCCTGGAAAACATCATCCACCCTGCCTTTAAGTGATCAGGTTTGTTAAAGAGTTTTGGAGTGTCCTACAAGGAACATGGAAAGCTATTTTTGTCTGTTTTTGCCTTACATATAATAGGCCTATCTCCATTTATACTAGCATGTTTCAATAAATTGTTGCACTTACTGTCAGTTTTCCAAACACAAAGACTGTACCTCATAATATTGACAGATTCTAGCTGGTTGTTCATAACAGTTATGCATCCTGAAAGAGCAAATTTGCAAAGTAGCAAAGCTGCAGTAACTCGTCACTGGCCATGTGAGGAGAAACCTAATCACTTCCTAATTAATTTCCCTCTCATCCCATAAAGGGGGCATCTTGTGTTGCTCTGTGGACGTATACTATGTTACAGGAGTAATGGGTCTGCAGCTACATGGAAAATTATCTATGTATATCAGATAGCCTATTTGCATCTAATATTAGTCAAGACGAATTGTAATATGAAATCATACCAGGTGTTGGTATAAACTCTAAATTGTCCTTCACTGGATCTGACCGTTCCTGTGTTCAGAGAATAACACTATAAACCTTTAAATAGATTATCCTCAGATTTATACTCGTATTAACAGACCTCAAGACATGCTTCCTGTACAGCTAACTGGATCAAGTGCTGCATTGCTTGTGTCAGCAGGCACAGCAGGATCAGGTTTTCACTGTCTGGTGGGATTGATCTCACGGCTCTGACATCTGACCATGTGAGTCCAGCGACATCCAACCGACAGCGCTAGTTGTTTTCGAGGTGTTGAATCTACTATTGCCTCTTCAATCAGCGGGATCGTAGCAGTAGCAGCAGACGTGAGACTCACAGCCAGGGTTGAGCTGACACAAGCCCCCCCGCCGAAGCCCTTTCCCCTTGGCCGACTTTAATGTCATTAACAGGTGGGGGACAAAAATAGATGGGGGAGGCACACGCACGTACATACACACAGTTTAGAAGATGAGGTTGAATGTGCGTGGTCTAATGCATTTATACACAAGTGCATTTAAAAAAAAAAAAAGAAAATAGGGAACTCATTCAGGCAACTGTTGCAGTTCGTGTAAACAAACAGATTTAATTACAGAAGCATCAGTGTGGTTGCATACCTCTCACATGCACACACATGCAGACCCACTTATTTTAAGCATTTGGTTTATGGAAGCAGGCATATACACAGGGAAGTGCAAGTTAATATGTAGGAATGTGTGTGCACTTTCACTTAGAAATGAACACACACACACACAGGTAAACTCACTTCATGCACAAGCAGCACACAGACACACACTGGGGCATTTAGCTCATGGCTTAACCCCCATCTTCCCAACTTCTCTCAGACGTAACACCAAGCCATTTTGACTTCCACCCCCTTTTCCCGCCTCCCTCACCCGTACGCCTCTCCCCCTGCAGACTCCCTCTCCTCGCCTCACCTCGCCCTCCGTCACTCCGAGCAGAACCACACACACAAAAACCAGGTCAGCAACTTGTTAATGTCATTGTTGTGATATTTGTGAAGTGACGGGGAGTACTGTGAGGCACGCGTGCGGCACGTGTTAAAGAGTGAAAAAATAAAACGAATGTGTCTAATTTCAGCATGATGTTTTTTGGTTGCTGAACTGTATTGGGTGGGGTGGGGTGGGGAGGGGGGTTGGTGGTGAATAAAGCTGAAGTGACTTCTTTAAATGTTGCCTGCACAGAGGGTTTGCTGGAAGAGTAATATAACAGAAATATCCTCCGTGGAGCTGATTCCTATTTAGGGAAGGATTTGTTAAAAGAGTGAATGTGTTTGACGAGGTCTCTGCTGCTGCAATGGTGATTTTCCAGCAAGTCCAAATGGATGCCTTATAAGGAGGAACGTGGTCAGTTTTGATGAGTAAGGACAAGCCATTTTATTTATCACTCTTAAATGGTTCCAAATGTCTTTTCAACAACTCTTAACGCTCTCAGTCACTAACATAAAGCTTTGAAAGGAAGTGTGACTTCTTCGTTGAAGATCTTTGCTGTCGTTGTTCATTTATTTTGCAACCGCCCGTGCTGTTGTTGGGCTTGTTTCCAGTGTTAGAATGGTTGTTTTACAACCAGATGATCAGTGGTTTAGTCCCATTCAGCTCCATGTATTGAGGCGTCCAGTCCTAACAGTGGCCTCAATCTGCTCATCTTTGTGTGACTTCAGAGAATGCATGTGTAAAATAAGAATGAGTGGTGGTGTGAATGAACTAAAGGTAAGCTTTCAGAGGTCATATTAATGTGGACTTTTATCATCAATGTGTCCATGATGGCCTGTTTTGAATAGGACTGCAAGACAACTTTAGTTTTTAATAGATTTTTTTTTATAGCTAATTGTGACTTATCGTGCATTAGCTGCAAAAGTGTTTTGAAAAACTGAAGAAGTCTTACATCAAATTGCCCTTTATCAGCCATTTAATGTCCATTTTGCCCCTACTTCACCCACAATTGCTTATATAAATACCAGTGTTCAGTGTCTCTAGGATTGTTTGTCTCTGATTTACTTAATATGTTAATAAGAGGAGTTTCTGAGCGGTAGAAACATGGCTGAATTAAAACTCAACAGGTTTATGATGAAAAGCTCTGCTGGAAATTTCCTAAATTCAAGGATCATTTCATGTC